>JAKSZT010053785.1:3295377-3345126 GCA_026826555.1 Tolypeutes matacus
TATCTATCTATCTATCTATCTATCTATCTATCTATCTATCTATCTATCTATCTATCTATCTATCTATAATGAAATTTTTATAAGAATTGTCTCACACAACTGTGGGATGGGCAAGTCCAAATTCTGTGGGGCAGGCTGCAAGCTGGGAACTCCAATGAAGGTTTTCAATGAATTCCCCAGAAGAAGCTGGCTGGCTGAAGTAAAGTTGGAAATTCTCTCTTCTGACTGCTGAAACATCACTTCTCCTTTTAAGGCCTTCAACTGTTTGCATGAGACTTCTCTCATTGTTGAATGCAGTCTCCTAAGTTGATTGTAGATGTAATCACTCATAGATGCAACCAAATTACTGATGATTTGAATCTACAAAATATCCTCACAGTAACAATCAGGCCAGTGCTTGCTTGACCAAACAACTGGATACCATAACCTGGCCAAGTTGACATATGAACTTAACCATCACCATAATACAACATAAGATCCACAATGTTCAGAATAAAATCCAAAGTTACATGACATAGAAAGGCAGGAAAATGTGAAACATTTTCAAGGAAAAAGTGAAACATTTTCAAGGAAAAAAGATAATTAACAGATGCCAACCCCAAAATGCCCCACATATTGGAATTATGAAACAAAGCCTTTAAAGGCTCTATTATGAATATGCTCAAAAAGTTAAAGGAAAATATGCTTTCAATGAATTAAAAGATAGGAAATCTCAGCAGGGAAGTAGAAAATATGAGAAATAATGAGATAGATATTTTAGAGCCGAAAAATATATCTGAAAAGAATAACCACTTACTGGATGGGCTTAATAGAAGAAAGAATCCGTAAACTTGAACATAGATCAAGAGAAATTATCCAATATGAAGAACCAAGAAAATCCTCAGAGACCTGTAGGACAATATCAAAAGGTTTAACATAGCTGTAGTGGGAGTTACAAAAGGAGAGGAGAGTAAGGAACAAAAAATTTATTTAACCAGTCACCTTTTAAGGGATGTTTATGTTGTTTCCAACCTTTTCCTTTTATTTATAATACATGTATGCCATTTTTTACATGTAAAAAATATATATAGTATAAATTCAAAAGTACATGCATTTGTAATTTTGATAGATATTTCCCATTCTCATCCTTAGAGCTTGTACAATTTACATTCCTACAGGGAATAGCACAAGTTTCCCACACTTCCCCAAAGAGTATATTGTTACACTTTTAGATTCCCGCCAAACTGTCATAAGTGAAAAATAGTGTCTTAGTGTTGTTTGAAGTTTCTGTTCTGTTATTATCAGTGAGGGAGAGCATCTTTTTTATATGTTCAGGGGTCATTTGTATTTCCCTTTATATGAACCAATAGTTTATATCATTCGCCCATTTCTTATTGGGTTGTTGGTTGTTTCCTTATTGATTCTAGAAGCTCTGGATATATACTAGTAACTAATACTCTTTTAAAATATTAGATTGGGAATACAAGGAATACAGATTTGGGGAACATACTGACTCCCCAAATCTGATTTATGGGCCCATCCTATATTTCTTCTAGTCTGTCACTTAATTCATTGTATTATCTGCCTCCCTTACTAGACTATAAGCACCAAATCACCAAAATAATAGGGATACTATGACTTGTTCATTATTTACATCTTGCTTGTGTTAAAGAATTGGTATATAGATAACTCTCAAACTTTTTTTGAATGAATAAATATAAGAATGAATGAAGAAGAGTGCTTTTATATTTGATGAAAGAGTGAATACGAGAGCAGGTTTCTTTACCAGTTGTCTAGTGTAGTTTAAAACAAGAGCAACCACAAGAAAGAAAGAAACAAAAACAGAAAAATGAGTAGTCCAGTTTCATATGCATTAATAACCGTCAGAGTAGTTTTGGCCCATAAGGTTTGTGAAGTGACTTTTGTCTTGCCCTTGGCAATTCCTAACAGAATTTATAGCCATCTCTTGACTGAATTATCTCTGTTAATTGGCATCTGTGCCATTAGAGTGCACCAAGTACATAAAGTTATGTGCTGCTGGCAGTTTGATGGTTTTAGTAAATTCAAGTCTTACTTACTTTTGTTGAGATGAAAGGATACAAAATTGGCATTAAAGAATATCCGAGATCATAATAAAGGAAGTTCATGCATCAAGTTCTTCAGTTTTGTATTTACGTCAGAACTAAATATAGCTTTATCAATACTTAAAGTTAATTTTATTTTATTTTTTAAGATTTATTTATTTACTTTATCCATTTTAAGCCCTCCCCCCTTCCCCATTTGCTGTTTTGTGTCCATTCGCTGGGCAATTCTCTGTGTCTGATTCCTGCCATCTCTTCTCATCCTCCTCCTCCTCCAGTCTTTGATCCTGGAGACCTCCGATATAGGAGAGAGGTGTTCTGCCACCTGTGCCACCTCGGTTCCTGTTTTTTCAGAGCTTTCGGAGCATCTCGTCTTGTCTCTCCCCTGTGTCTCTCTCCTGTTACCTCATCATCCTGCTGCATGGCTCCCGGGGCCTGGCGGCTCACCGGCACACAGAGCCTGGCAGCCCATGCACCTTCTCTCTCTCTATATATATATGTATATTTTTAAATTTTACCGGGAGGTCCCAGGGATCGAACCCAGGTCCCTCCATATGGCAGACGGATGCCCAACCATTTGAGCCACATCCAACCCCCTCAAAGTTAATTTTAAAACAAAATAATTAATGTTTATTTTCTTTTGTCCAGAAATTATCTAGCCTAATATATAGTCTATGGTTAGGGAAGAACTATCAAAACATTTTAGGAACTAGCAAGGATTGATTTTAATACTATACTCATTGAATATCTTATAATATGTACATTGTACATATTGTACAATGATATACATTGTTATAGGACTTTACAATTTGGAAAGTGTTTTCATTTAGAGTTTTCAATTCATCATTTTATTCATTTAGCAAACATGTTATCAACTGCCTCTTAGAAGCCAAATCATACTTTTTAAGGCACCATACTTGATGCCTGTTTAAATTCATAGTCTACAGATAATTTAAAAATTATTAATTTGATAAATTAATTAATGGAAAGCTTATTGAGAAAATCTACTTATGAGCCAAACACTTAAGTAAAATTTCTCTTTATTCTTGCTAGCTTATGCTGCAGGAGCTAGAAGGTATAAAAGCTTGGTTGCATTGACTTTTGGGTGTTCTGGAAGAGAGGGGTGTTGTAAAGGGGTGTTGTAAAGGGGTTGAGTCCACTCTCATACTCCCAATCCCTGTAGAGGTAGACTCCATGAAAAGAAAATTCTGGCAAAGAAAACTTGTTGTTCTGAAAGTTGGACTGTATGAACTGGTATAATAGAGTAGTTGCTTAGACCAGAGCCTAGTCATGGGAGAAAAGGGTAAACTGATGTTTGTAAATATAGGGAAGCATATTTCTTACTGCAAGATTTTTACAACCAAAAAATGAAAACTCTGTATAGAGCATCTGAAAGGATATTTGCATAATGTTATCTGCCATCTATAGGGAAATTTTGAGTAGGTTCCATACAGTATGAAGATACTTTTGTGTGTTTTATACAATAGAACTTGGGTTTCTTGTTCAGCTGAAATGCAGGATTTATACTCTAAGAGTCAGAGAAATTCATTTTCCTATGAGACATGCTTTCTATACTCTAAGTTCCAGAGTCCTGAGTACTCAAAGAGAGAGAGTCATTTTCTGATAAGGCAGTCAAATCCTTGTTGACTTTTTGTTGAAGATAACAATATGCATACTGAGATAGACTTGGCAGTATTTATTTTGCTCACAGAAGGAAGAGTATATAGAGCTCTTTAAGGGCAGGAATAACCTTCTTGATTTGCTCTCAGTTCCTCTTGTGATAGCTTGAGGAAGACACTCATTGTTTTTTTGTTTTTTGTTTTTAATTAAATAGCATTAATACAGGTTTGCATTATATATACTATATTTGCAGAAGTAGAGGGAGTAAAAAGAAAAAGAAAAAGGAGGGAAAGAGTAAGAATAGATATAGGCATAAGGTGCCCTACATGGAGGTGTGCTGAGGAAAGAGGGAAAGGAATAAACACTTTGTTGCTGAAGAAGTTAGTGGCATTCTGCTAGGGATGTGAGGTCAGACAGTGTATCTGATAAGGGAAGTGCTGGGACCCTAACCCCCCTTGGCAGAAACCCACAGCTTTAGGAAAATAAACTCTCCTGGGCCCCTTTTCTCCCCATCTCCCTTCTATCCATGGAATCCACATCTTAGGAAGATAAGCACTCCCTGCCTGCCCCTTTCAACTGGAATTTACAACTCTAAACAGATAATGACTCTTTTCCTCCCTGATAGCCCTGTGTTTTAGGAAGATAAGCTAACCTCACTCTTTTTGCCTTTGTAACCCTGCCTGCCCCCTTGCTTAGGAATTTTCCTGCTTAAAGTTCTGCTTAGAGTTCCTAATAAACTTATGAAAATCAAGACATGGGGCTCAGAATTTGGAGACTGAATTCTCCTCTGGGCCTGCATGTAATAAAACTTTGTTCCTCCGCCTCTCCGAGTGCCATTTGGGCTTTCTCATTGTCTAAGTCTCGTTTCTACTGCAACATTTGATTCCCTGACCAGGAAAACCCAACCGAGCAGGCCCATTGTGCCTCTGGCTTGGGGCTGATGGGTATGGCCAGCGGCGATCTCCAAGCGAATGAGGTAGGCGCCACCTGTCCTCTTAATGAGACCTCTTTCTGAAGTGATCCCCATGGGCTGCGTTCCCACACCCCAGCCTGACTCAGTGGGGAGGTGGACTGAACAGTGCCAGAAGATCCAGAAAGGTAAGGCCCCGGGTGCCAAGTCCTCAGTCAGGCCCATCTCTGGACGGAATAGGAGACTGATCACTTCCTGGAATCTCGAGTACCGAGATTCCAGAAAAGGGCAATCCCTGTGGGAGGGACTGCATAACCTCTGAGTGACTGTGTGAGTGAGTGAGGACGGTAGAGGCTTGCGTCTGCTGTACCAGTCTGTGCCTCCACTGCATATGCTATGGAGCCTGTGTGGGCTATAACCTGTTTTCCGTGGCTACATCATATGGCATAACGGCTCACCCAAACTTTAGCCGGGCACCTTAGCTAAGATGAGCCGAAGTTCTTGCGAGAGATGCAGACAGGTGGGCATCAGAGTGGCCTTGAAAGAGGCACCCCCTTCCTTTGTCTGTCTTGCGCCACCGAAACAGAGTATGGGCTCATCACAATCAATACCCACTGTCTTAGACTGCACGCTTAAGAATTTTAAAAAGGGCTTTTATGGAGATTATGGCATCCGGATGAACCCTGGCACCCTCTGTACCCTATGCGAATTAGAATGGCCTGATTTTAGTGTTGACTGGCCCTCAGAAGGGATCCTGGATGTAGCCAGGGTCCGTGCAGTATGGCTTGTAGTCACAGGAACTCCTGGCCACCCCGATCAGTTTCCCTACATTGACTCTTGGCTAGAAATATCCTGGACTCTGCCCCCTTGGGTTTGATTTTGCATTGGAAAAAAGGGACAGAGCAGGGTCTTAGTTGCATAAGGAACGGGGCACTGGAAACCGGTCATTCATCAAGGATCCTGGGAAGAGGACCCCCCACCCCCACCATACACTCTGACCGCTTTAGCTCCCCTTCCTAGCCTGGGAGCACAGAACCCCAATGGCAAGGAGGCTCTGGTTAGTGCAACCTGCATTACATATGCCCCTCCATGATATACAAGGTCCAGCCCAGATTGGCAAGAATGGAACTATCCAACCCAGAAAGCCTGTTTTATATTACCAGCCTTTCATAACCTCAGACCTCTTGAACTGGAAGCACCACACCCCTTCCTACTCGGAAAAGCCTCAGACCCTTATTGGAATCTATTTTCCAAACTCATCTTCCTACTTGGGATGACTGCTGCCAACTCCTCCTGACTTTGCTTAATATGGAAGAGAGATGGCAGATTCTGATGAATGCCTGAAAGTGGCTGCAGGAGCAGACCCCGACTGGTGTCTTAAACCCAGAAGATTGGTCACGAGAGGTGGTGACAGAGGCCCAAACAAACTGGGACTTCAGCACTGATCAGGGACGGGCTGCACTCCAGCAATATCAGGAAGCTCCTTCGAGGGATCCGAGAAGGGGCAAAACAACCCACAAACATGACAAAGATGACTTTAGTCACTCAAAAGCCTGATGAATCTCTGGGAGATTTCTATAAGCGACTTTGTGAGGTCTTCAGAATCTACACCCCTTTTGACCCAGAAGCTCCAGAGAACCAGAGGATGGTGAATGCCGCCTTTGTTGCTCAGGCAGCATCGGACATTAGAAGAAAGCTCCAAAAATTAGAAGGGTTTGCAGGAATGAACATCTCCCAACTCCTTGAGGTCACAAATAAGGTGTTTGTCAATCGAGACGAAATTGCCGAACAAGAGGCCAGAAAGCAAATGAAACATCAAGCCTCCCTGCTGGCAGCAGCCGTGGGAAATCCCGAACCCATCGGACGAGGAGGACCACCTCAAAAAGGGGGGAAAGCACCAGAAGGGTGCCTCTGGCCAGAGACCAATGTGCCTACTGCAAAGAAAGTGGACACTGGAAAAATGAGTGCTCCCAAAAGATTCAGGCACATAAAGGGAACATCCCTAAAGGGAAATACCAACCTGAGCCCCAAGACCATCTGATCAGGCCGGCAGGACTCAACCCTGAATAGGGGTGACCGGACTCACTGGAACTTGGCCCCCATGAGCCCATGGTCAAACCAACAAGTAGGGGGCCAGTCAGTGACTTTCATGGTGGACACTGGCACTGAATATTCTGTGGTCACAATCCCCACCATCCTCTTTAGCGGAAAAGCCACTAATACCATAGGAGTGACTGGGGATCAGTAAAGCCAATGGCCTTTGTGGCAGTCAAGAACTTGCCTGCTTGGTGGCCACAAAGTGACTCATGAATTTCTGTACCTGCCTGAATGTCCAGTTCCCCTGCTTGGTAGGGACCTCTTAACCAAACTGGGAGCCCAGACTACCTTCAAACCTGAAGGGCCAGCAAGCTTAAGCCTTGGGGCAGCCTCACTCTCCTTGTCACCATACCCCAAAACAAAGAATGAAGACTTCATGCGGAAGAAAGTTCAGGTCAGAATCCATAAAAACTGCTGGAACTTTTCCCCCAGGTTTGGGTGGGAAAAAACCCACCAGAAATGGCACGGAACCATGTACCCATCATCATCGACCTGAAGCCTGGAGTGGCCCTGGTCCGGCAGTATCCGATCCCCCACAAAGCGTAATTGGGCATGGTCGAACACATAGATCACCTGAGAAAGGAGGGAATCCTAATCGAGTGCCAGTCACCCTGGAACACCCCGTTATTACCAGTAAAAAAGCCAGATGGGACTGGATATCGACCAGGGCAGGATTTATGAGCCATTAATAACGCCACTCTCAACTTACATCAGGTTGTTCCCAACCTGTACACTTTGTTAGGACAGCTGCCGCCTGAAGCCTCCTGGTTCCCTTGCCTGGACCTAAAAGATGCCTTCTTCTGCCTGCAGCTGCCCTCCCCACCCCCACCCCCTGAGCCAGCCTCTGTTTGCCTTTGAATGGGAAGATCCCCAAACCCAGGAGAAAACTCAGCTAACCTGGACCCGGCTCCTACAAGGCTTCAAAAACTCCCCTACCCTTTTTGGGGAAGGCTTGGCAGCAGATCTGACTACCTACCTCCAGGAAGACTGCAGGTATGCCCTCTTGCAATACATAGATGACCTCCTACTTACCAGTGAGACAGAAGAGGACTGATGGAGAGGGACCCAGACTCTCCTACAACTTCTAACACAGACTGGGTACAAAGTGTCTTGGAAAAAGGCCCAGGTCAAGTACCTGGGGTTCAGCATCACACAAGGGCACTGGACACTCAGACCCAAACGAAAGAAAATGATCTGCACCATCCATACCCCCACCACAAAAAGAAAGCTTCCCGAGTTCCTCAGGGCTGCAGGGTTCTGCACACCTGCATTCCCAGGTTTGCAGCCCTGGCCAAACCCCTTTACAAAGTTCTAGTGGGTCCAGAAAAAAGAGCCTATTGCCTGGGGAGAAGCTCAACAAGGGGCCTTTCAAAACATCAAAAGACATCTCAGCCCAGCCCCTGCCTTGGGGCTCCCAGATGTAACTTGAAACTTTAACCTGTTTGTGCATGAAAAGAACAAAATAGCATTGGGGTTTCTCACACAGTCGGTCCCTGGCAAAGATCCATCACTTACCTCTCCAAGCAGCTGGACTCCGTGGCTGCAGGGTGGCCACCCTGTCTGAAAGCCCTGCAGCAACTGTAACCCTTGTCAAAGAAGCTGACAAATTAACTCTTGGATAGGCAATTCATTTATGGTGCCACACGCAGTCACTGCCCTAATGAACTCACATGGGCATCGGTGGATATCGAATCCCCGGCTTGCACATTACCAAGGCTCACTCTGTGAAAACCCCATAGTGACAATAGAAACAGTGTGCAGTCTAAACCCTGCCAACTTTTTGCCAGATGAGGAAGGGGCTCCCGAGCATGACTGTGTTGAAGTGACTGCGGATGTTTATGCCACTCGCTCCAACCTCCAAGACAAATCGCTCCCTACTCCAGATCAGACACAATTTACAGACGGTAGCAGTCTTGTTAAAAATGGGGAAAAGCTTGCTGGATATGCAGTCACCACTACCAAACGGGTGGTGGATGTGGTGTCTCTACCCTGCAGCTAGCTGCTGGGCAAGTGGTAAACATTTACATTGACTCTAAGTGCACATTTGCTACCGTTCATATCCACAGGGCAATTTATAAAGAAAGAGGTCTCCTTAACCGCTGGGGGAAAGGAAATCAAAGAAAATCCTCCAACTGTTAGAAGCAATCTGGAAACCAGACAAAGTCACCATCATCCATTGCTGGGGACATCAGAAAGGAATGGACATAGTTGCTCAAGAAAACGGGCTAGCCAACAACGAGTCCCGGAATTGACACTGCAGCTGTCCCTCTTAGGACAAGAGACTAATCAACTAAGCTATACCTGGGAAGAACTGGAATGGGCTAAGAGAGAAGGGGGAAGCTGAATGCTCGAAGGAACTTGGCTGCTCCCTGATGTCTGGATTTTGTCCCAAAAAGAGCCACTCATGCCCTCATCCAGTGATACCACCAACTCCTAAATGAATCTCGGGCCGACATAGCTGCATCATGCTGGCTATGCACTTCCTCCAGTCTAACCATCTTCCCTGTACCTGTCCCATGGAACATAACCCTCCTGACCCATGACAGCTCTGCGGCGGGAACCAGGCCCCTCCCAGTCCATATAACCGAACCCCCAGGAAAACTGGCTAACTGTGAAAACATAACTACCAGGTCTCCTTCAACATCCTCCCTCTTGGAAAGGCCAACTGTAACGCCACCTGCCCACTCATTGAGCCTGACCAATGCGCCGCAAACTCCACCATCTGGGTCTGTGGCACCAACGCTTACTGGTGCCTACCCCAGGATGGCCAGGGCATCTGCTACCTGGCTTGGCCAGTACCATTGTTCTCGGTGTATGGAGATGAATTGCCTGGAAAGCTCTCCCAAGCCAAACGAGCAATACAGGCAATTCCGATACTCTTTAGGACTAGGAGTAGTCAGGAGTGCAGCAGTAGCGGGGGCCTCACTCGCAGTTGGTCAGGAGGGCTTACAAACACTAGCATGGGAAACATCAAATGACCTCGAAGAAATATCGGGGGCTCTCAACGGGTTGCAAGACCAGATAGACTCGTGGTTTTATAAAACAGGTGAGGATTTGCTCACTGCAGGTTCAGGGGAGATCTGCCAGGCCCTAGGGGAAGAATGCTGTTTCTATGCAAACTCCTCAGGAATAGTTTAGGGACAAGGTAGCCCTACTAAAGGAACGACTCAAAGACTGCTTCAACCGTGTATACCAGGCATCTGCCAATGGGAACTACTTCCAGTATCTCCTCTCCTGGATTTTGCCATTTATGCCAGTAATAGCCTCAGTCTTCTTGCTCTTAACTTTAAGGCCATGTGTTCTACGGTACCTAACATAGTACATCACTTCCCGCTTAAAAGCCTTAAAACACCAAGTAATGCCTCGTGTTAAATATCAGCCCTTGAGGACTATAGAAAAACCCCCATGTTAGCAGATGATGCCCTACAAAGAATTATAAGGGCATCAAAAGGGGGGAATGATAAGGGAAGTGCTGGGACCCTAACCCCCCTCGGCAGAAACCCACAGCTTTAGGAAAATAAATTCCCCTCGGCCCCTTTTCTCCCCACCTCCCTTCTATCTATGAAATCCACATCTTAGGAAGATAAGCACTCCCTCCCTGCCCTTTCAAGTGGAATTTGCAACTCTAAACAGATAATGACTCTTTTCCTCCCTAATAGCCCTGTGCTTTAGGAAGATAAACTAACCTTGCTTTTTTTGCTTTTGTAACCCTGCCTGCCTGCTTGCTTAGGAATTTGCCTGCTTAAAGTTCCGCTTAAAGGTCCTATATAAACTTATGAAAATCATGACACGGGGCTCAGAATTTGGAGACTGAATTCTCCTCTGGGCCTGCGTGTAATAAAACTTTGTTCCTCCACCTCTCCAAGTGCCATTTGAGCTTTCTCATGGTCTAAGTCTCATTTCTGCTGCAACATATCCACTCGCATATGTTGGCTTTTCCCATATCAAAACCCATTTTTAGATCAGAGCTTACTTAAATCAGATTTTCTGTCTAAAATATCATGAATGTATTTCAGAAAAGATCATAGTATCCATCTCAAATACGAAAATATCTCTACCATTTTGTTATTCACTTTCTATTTGTCTCCTCTTTTTTTGTCGTTCCACTGTTTTCCCTTTTCTACCTTCTTTTGAGTTATTTAAACTTTTAAGAAAATATTTTACATTAATTTATCTAATGAGTTTTTGACTATATCTCTTAGTATATTTTTAAGTGGTTGCTTTAAGGATTACAGTATACATAAAACTTTTCACAGTGTACTTGGAATCAATATTTTGCCATTCCAAGTGAAATGGAGATACTTAATTACCATATAGATTCCTTTACCCTTTCCCCTTTATGTTGTAATTGTCTTCTTTCTTTCTTTCTCTCTCTCTCTCTTTCTTTCTTTCTCTCTCTCTCTCTCCCTCCCTCCCTCCTCCCCTCCCTCCCTTCCTTCCTCCCTTCCTTTCTTCCTTTCTTCCTTCCTTTCTTTTTCTCTTTCTCTCTCTCTTTCTCTCTCTCTCTTTCTCTCTCTCTCTCTCTCTGATGCATTACAGATGTGCTTAACAGTTTAAAGGCTTAATGGCAATAACCAGGGAGGGAAAGAATGTGTAATTTTATTTTACATAACTGACTGAAAAATACAATCAAGAAATAGTAAATAAAAATTTAATATGGCCTCATGCACCGAGAATGAGGTGGTACCTGATTTGGAGGGGTGATTGCTATGTCCAAATAATCTCCCGTCTGGAACTTCTGTGACTGCAGGGTCATGGAATCGTCAGTACCCCTTTCTGCCAGACTTAGTGCTGCCATCTCCTTTACTTTATAGCCAAATCTCTTAAGATCAGTAAAAACTATTGCAAAATTGAAGTGAGTGCCCTTCTTTCTGGCTTCTGGGTAGACTTCTTTTACTAAACTAGTCAGTTCTTTCAAGGTTGCATCCATCCAAGTGTAGATCTGCAGCTCGCTGGAGGGGAAATTTCTGCAGGAGAACTCATCCATCTGGTGGTGGTGACCATTATTGGTGGTGAAGACTCGCAGCAGCAGCAGGCATGTCTTCTCCCAGTCAATGGTGCTTCTCGGGTTCCTTCTTAATTTCCTCCTGGATAATGTGTGACTCTAACCCCATCTTGCTGCTATAGCCCATGAGGCACTCGCTCTGACCTCTGACCCCCATGGCCAGCGTGAATGAGCATGGAGTTCATAATTGTCTTATGTATTACATTTACATTGAAAAACCCTGTATTAGTCAGCCAAAGGGGTGCTGATGCAAAATACTGGAAATCTGTTGGCTTTTATAAAGGGTATTTATTTAGGGTAGAAGCTTATAGTTACCAGCCCATAAAGCATAAATTACTTCCCTCACCAAAGTCTGTTGCCACATGTTGGAACAAGATGGCTGCCGATGTCTGCAAGGGTCCAGCCTTCCTTTTCCTCTTGAGGCTCTGTGGTCCCGGCTTCTTCCAATATCAGCTTTAGGCAGGGATAAGTCTCATCTCTCTCCCAGGGCTCGTTTCTCTCCAGGCTCAGCTGCTTTGTTCTCTCCACAAGGTCAGCTGTAGACTCTCAGGCTCTCTCTCTTCTCAGGTCCTCTGCCATGTCTATGGAGCTGTCTCTATTCCTCTGTATTCTTCTCCTGTGTGTTTACTTCCTGGGGCTTCAGCATCAAAAACTCTAACTTTCTCTTCTGCCATGTCATTTTCTCCAAGGGGGCAGGGACTCAATGTCCTACTGATGTGGCCCAACCAAAGCCTTAATCATAATTTAATCAAGTAAGAGTGAAACCTCTGAATCTAATACAATCTAATATGCCCAGAGGAACAGAAGAGTTCACAAATATAATCCAATATCTATATTTGGAATTCATAAATAATACCAAACTGCTACAAACCCCACCAGAAAATGTTATAATTTTTGCTTTCAACCATCAAACACTTTGTAAAGAACTCAGTAGAAAATGTCTAGTCTATTATTAATCCAGATATTTTCCATTTCTGTTGCTTTTCATTTGTTCCCATTGTTCTGTGTTTCCTTCTGGTATTATTTTCTTTCTGTCTGAAGAACTCTCTTTAGTGGTTCTTTTTAGAGAAGGCAATGGATTCTTAGTTTTCCTTCATCTGAGAACCTCTTTATGTTGCCTTTATCCTATACGATATTTTCACTGAATATAAAATTCTGGGTTGGCAATTGTTGTAGTCTTTTATTATTATTTTTGGTAACACTTTAAAATATGCTGTTTCACTTCCTTTAGGTTGCCATGTTTTCTCATGAGAAATCTTCAGCCATATGAATATGTTGCTCCCCTATAAGGAGTGTGTCATTTTTCTTTGTTTACTTTCTTTAATTTTCAACAATATGTTTATGATGTGCCTGGGCATGGATTTCTTTGGATTTATCCTGTTCAGAGTTCACTGAGCTTCTTAAGCTTGTAGGTTTATGTCTTTCATCAAATTTGGGAAGTTTTCAGACATTATTTCTTCTAGCATGTTTTCTGCAATGCACTTTCTCCTCTCCTTCCAGGACTCCAACGATATGAATGGGTATTATTCCTCAAGTCTTGAGGCTCTGTTCTCCCCACCCCCCCACCCCCCTTTTTTCCTCATTTTTTTTCCTCTCTGTTTTTTAGATTAGATAATTTATATTGATATGTCTTCAAAGTCACTATCTATTCTCTCTATCTCCATTTTACTACTGGGTCCATATAATGAGTTACTGTATTTTTTAATTCTAAAATTTCTAATTGGTTCTTCTTTACATTTTCTAATTCTGTGAAAAAGACAGTTGCTGAGACTTTCCATTCACTTCAAGAGTATTTGACCTTATTTCTTGGGGAATTTTTAAAAAAGCTTGCTTTAAAATCTTTGTCAAACAGTTCCAACATCTGTGTCATCTTGGTGTTGGTGATTATCTTTTCCTATGTGAGTTGAGATTTTCCTGGTGCTTTGTATGATGAGTAATTTTGGATTATATCCTATATACTTTAATATTATGTTATAAAACTCTGGGTCTTGTGTGTAAGTCTTATAGAAAATGTTGACTTTTTTTTTCCAGCAGGCAGCCTGATTTGGTTATTGCTGCACATTCTGACCAGAACTAAGGGTAGTGATTCCAATGTCACTTCAGTTTGCAAGACCTTTGAAGCGTTATTCTAATCTACGCCATCTTGATGGTACCCAGTATTCAGTCTGGGGCTTTAGCTATCCTTCTCTGTTGCTCACTTCACACAGCTGTGCCTGCATCTGACCAAGTGGTGGGAGGTCAGAGAGAAAAAAAAGTGAAAAGGATTTGCCTCACCTTCTTGGAGGCCATAGTTCCTTTGGTAGTAAAGGAAGGTTTCCCTCCCTTAGAGGTTTGGCTCCTGTATGCTCCCTTTGCTGCTGCTGCTGGCCCTGCTGTGGAAAGGCTTGGGGGCTGCGTCAGGAGAGACTGGAGGGGAAAAATGCAAAAGAAAAATGGGAAATTTCTCCTACTCTTTTTTTTTTAGTTAGAGAAGTTGTAGGTTTACAGAACAATCATGCATAAAATATAGGATTCCCATGTACCACACCAGTGCAAGGTGTTAATAGTTGGGTGGTACATGGGAATCCTGTCTATTATGCATGATTTGTTACAATTGAAGAAAGTGCATTTTTATGATTGTACTGTCAATTATAATCAATGGTTTAACTTAGAGTTCACTGTATGGAAAGGTCCATGGATTTTTAAAAAAATTTTATTCTAGTAACATATATACTACCTAACATTTCCCCTTTTAGCCACATACAGATATATATTTCAGTATATTGTGCTACCATCACCACCATCCTTTACCAAAACATTTCCATGATTCCAAATAGGAACTCTGTATATTTTAAGTCTTAACTCCCTATTCCTTATCCTCACTTCATTCCCTGGTAGCCTATATTCTAGATTCTGACTCTATGAGTTTGCTTCTTCTAATTATTTCCTATCAGTGAAATCATACAATATTTGTTCTTTTGTGTCTGGCTTCTTTCACTCAATATAATGTATTCAAGGTTCATCCATCTTGTCACATGTATCAGAACTTAATTCCTTTTTATGGCTGAATAATATTCCATTGTATGTATATACCACATTTTGTGCACCCATTCATCAGTTTATGGACACTTGACTGCTTCCATCTTTTGGCAATTGTGAATAGCGCTGCTATGAACATCAATGTGCAAATATCTGTTCAGGTCCCTGCTTTCAATTCTTTTATGTATGTACCTAGAAGTGGGATTTCTGGGTCATATGGCAATTCTATACTTAAATTTTTGAGGAACTACCAAACTGTCTTGCACAGTGGCTGCACCATTTTATATTCTTACCAACAGTGAATGAGTGTTCAGTGTTTCTCCACATCCTTTCCAACACTTGTAATTTTCCATTTTTAAAGTAGTATCCATTTTAGCGTGTGTGAAATTTGATCTCATTGTGGTTTTGATTTGCATTTCCCTAATGGCTAATGATGTTGAGCATCTTTTCATGTGATTTCTGGCCATTTGATTTTCTTCTTTGGAAAAATGTCCACTTAAGTCTTTTGCCCATTTTTAAATTGTATTGTTTGTTTTTTGTGGTTGAGTTGATGGATTTTTTTATATATTCTGGATATTAAACCCTTATTGGATATTTAATTTCTAAATATTTTCTCCCATTGAGTAGGTTGTTTTATTTTCATGATAAAGTTCATTTATGCACAAAAGTTTTTACTTTGGATGAGGTCTCTTTTATCTATTTATTTTTTTGCTGCTTGTACTTTGGGTATAAAGTCTAAGAAACCATCGTCTAAGACAAGGTCTTAAAAATGCTTCCCACATTTTCTTCTAGGAGTTTTATAGTTCTGGCTCTTATATTTAGGATATAAGATATAAGATATATCTTATATCTTTGGTCCATTTTGAGTTGGTTTTTTTATATGGTGTGTGGTAGACCACATTAATTTTTTTGCAAATGGAAATCCAGTTTTCCCAGAATCATTTGTTGAAGAGACTCTTCTTTCCCAATTGAGTGGTCTTTCCCCTCTTGTCAGAAATCAATTGGCCATAAATGTGTGGATTGAGTTCTGAACTCTCTGTTTAATTCCATTGGTCTGTACGTCTGTCCTTGTATCATTACATGCTCTTTTGATTATTGTGACTTTGTAATAAGTTTTAAGATCAGAACATGTGAGTCCTCTAACTTCAATCTTTTTTACAAGATTGATTTGGTTATTTGGAGCCCCTTACCCTTCCATATAAATTTGGTCATTGACTTTTCCATTTCTTGAAAGAACATTATTGGAATTTTGATTGGGATTGCATCAAATCTATAAATTGCTTTGGGTAGAATTGACATTATAACAATATTTAGTCTTCTAATCCACAAACGCAGAAAGTCTTTCTATTTATTTGGGTTTTCTTTGACTTCTTTTGCAATGTTTTGTAGTTGTCTGTGTACAAGTCCTTTACATCTTTGGATATATTTATTCCTAGATATTTGATTCTTTTAGTTGCTATTGTAATGGATGTTTTTTCCTTGATTTCTTTGATAGATTGTTCATTGTTCATTGCTAGTGTATAGAACCACTACTGAGTTCTTGGGTGTTGATCTTGTATCCCTCCACTTTGCTGATTTTATTTATTAATGCTAGGGACTTGGATGTGGATTTTTCAGGATTTTCTGTATATAGGATCATGTTATCTGAAATAGGGAAAATTTTACTTCTGTCTTTCCAGTGTGGATGCCTTTTATTTCTTTTTCTTGCCTACTTTTTCCAGTTAGAACTTTCAGTACAATGTTGAGTAATGGTGACACCCTTTTTTCCCCCCTAATTTTAGAGAGAACGCTTTCAATCTTTCACCATTAAGAAGGATGTTAACTGGGATTTTTCAAATATGCCCTTTATCATGGTACAGAAGCTTCTCCTACTCTTTTTGAGTGTTTGAAATTCCCTTCTTCAATCCTTGAGTAACAACTAGGGACTTTTTCTGGGGATCTCACTTTTCAAGCTCAAGTGCCCACTTCCATGTTTCAGACTGTGTTGCATTCAGGGTGGGGGATACAAAAGGGGGAAAAATGATAAAGTTACCTCTAGTTTAATGGTACTTTAAATTCTGGTATTCTCCCCTAGTTTGCCTACTACTATTTACTTTCCAGTCTTCAAACAGCTGATCCATGTACTATATCTGGTTTTAATAGCTGCATTCAGTGAGAGAGTCAGGAGGAGATGCTAACCCATTTTACCTGGAATTGGAACCAATAACATTAGACTTTTAAATCCTCATTCTTGCCTAGATTATCTCAGAACAAGAGGCTTTTGGCCAACATGGCTGAAGTGATCAGAAGATGCTGCAGGGTTAGGAATACCCAAGGTCCAGAGTTAGTGGGCCAGACCTCTAGCTGTGTCTTACACTAGAGTGAGGAGTTTCAAGGTAGCCTGTTTGGCTGAGAATAATTTGGAATGGAGGAGAGTGAATATGGAAAGGAAGGCTGGGACCAGATTTTGAATGCTCTTTTATGCTGTTTTAAAGGATAAGTATTATCCTTTAGAGTTTAAGCAATGAAGAGCTATAGGTAGTTTTTAGGTCATACAGTAGATCCCATAAAATAGATCTTAAGAAGAGGGTTGTATATGAAAAACTGTGCCTAATGTAGTACTCAACACCTTTTGGACACTTAGGGAACTTCACTAGAATATACAGAAAAATAGAGCTGGAGAGAAAGGGGCAGAATTAATGACACTACTGTTGGAAATAAAAATGAGTTCCAAATCAGTGACATTCTAACAGCTTCTTAAAGATCTGTCAGTGAATTTTCAGCTGCTTTAGGATCCTACACTAAGTCTCATTGGTAATAGAATTATGAGCTCCTTTTTTCTTTATAATTTTCCTTATAAATTTTCTTCAGTGAGTATGTATTATATTTACAATCATTATTAAAGAATTTTTAATCCATGGGATTTCCAATTAAATATAGATTCATAGAAATGAATGATATGAAGTTTGTGCTATCCCTTGTGAAAGCCTGAATCTTTTTCGTATTCCTTGCTTAAACAAGAGAAAGAGCACCCTTGGAAACATTAATCACAAAAATGATATGGCCTTCTAACTCTCATCTCACCCTCTTCTGCTGTGTCTCTCAAGTTCACGTTCCTAATCATGCTTTTTAGTAGTTAGGATGTCAAGTGCTTCAAAGGAATACTTCAATCTAAATTATAAGTAAGTGGCAAGATTTGCAAGCTCTCTTGTAGTCTCTGAAAGGAGCAATTCCTCTCCCTCCTTAAGTCTGGGGAATTGATACTTGATATGGACCTTAGACTGTCCTTTCAAAGAGAACACTGGAAGGTCTTACAAAATTCTAAAAAGGAGGGGTTGGTGAGGAAAAAGCACTTTTATATATCTTTTGTTTGTCAGGTACCTTGCTAAATGCTTGATATATAGAAATGACAGAGTCCTTGCTTCTAAGCAGCTCATAGCCTATGGAGGTAATTCATGGAAACTAATAAGCCACTAAAAAGGTGATAAGCATTACGTAATAATCAATGAGTGAAGCACAGTGGTAGTACAGATTATAAATTAAATTAATTTTTCCTTGGAGATTTTGGGACAACTTCACAGTAGAATGTGTTGCAGACACAGTGGAGAGAGGGATTAGGGAGGTGATGGGGAGTGATCAATAAAGAAGAAATACTCAATCTTAACCATTCTCTCCAATAAGCTGAAATGACTTGGTTAAACGAGGCTGACATATAAAAAAGAAGAGTTTAAACTAGTACTTTATAAAAGATGAATTCCAAGTAGACAGAACCAAATGGCCAAAATATTTAATATAGATTTAGTAACTACTATAAGAAAGAATCCACCTGTAAATCTGGGTAAAAATAATAGAGTAACTAATGATTTAGAATGAACTAATTTAAGAGGACCACGTAGTAGGAAAAATAGCCGTCCAATCCCATGCTATAGCAAATAAATGATCATGGTAAAAGAGGTCCCACAAATATTTTGTTTAAGAAACATTTATGGACCAGGGAAATGTACAAAGTCATATTTATATATATTCTAGGAGATGTGAGAGTATGATGGTGAGAGTATGAAGATGAATTAGACACAATTCATACCCCAGAGGAACCCGGAATCTAGTGGAGGAGACAGATAGATATGCCAGTTATACCCCAGGAGTAAATGAAGAAAAGCAAATGTGGCATTTACCTAGGTATGCCCAGGACAGCTCAATATGGAAGACACCAGACCATTTTCAAATAGGACAACTAGCTACATTGGATCTATGTTTGTTTTAGATCTCTAAACCATGTGCCATGGATCAGAAGAGTAAATCAGATAAAGGAACTTCTTTTAAGATCTGAACCAAAGGTGCCATCTTCAATCTATATATGTTGCTGCTTTTCCTGGATTTGGTTATTTGTTTTGGCAAAGTGATATATTTTTTTAATTAATTAATTAATTAATTAATTAATTAATTTATTTTATTTATTATGGGTAAAAATCAAAATTCTCACAATACATACAAACATTTGCAAAATGATATATAAATATATATGCATATATTTGTGTTTGCTTACAAAAATGTTATTTATATATATATATATATATATATATATATATATATATATATACATATATTTTAAAGGTGCTTAGATTACCCAAAATATTACATGGAACCCACTGGGATTCCCATGTTCCTCACCTCCCACACCTCCCACCACATCCCACACAAACATCTCCCACAGTGTGGCCCACCACCCTCAATGAACTTACACATTTTATGAGTAGTATTTTCATCTTGTTCCTTCTGAAGCTCACTTTTTATATCTTTCCTTTATTTACCATTTACTTCAAGAAGCTGTTCTTAAATTTAAGAGTCAAGTTGTTATCCATGTATAATTTTCCTTTCTTATCACAAAATCAGTTATCAATTTGAATTTAGAAAGTCCTATTTGTGGAACACACCATTTAAAAAATAATAATGCCACTATTTATGAAACATCTAATGCACTGAAGCTTCCCAAATAGTCATGAATGGTAATACTCATTATGTACTAATACTCATGAATAGTAATACTCATTTGCACTTGGGGAAAACTAAGACATGGTGGGCTTAAATAACATTAAATTTGGAAAAACTGGATCCATGATTTGAAATATCTAATCCCTTTCCTGTACTCAGAGAAATGGCCATGTTACCTTCCTATGGTTGTGCTAATATTTCATTCTAATATTTGCCAGGGTAATATTAAAGTACACACTGACACCTGACAAATATTCATCTTTCCTTCCCAATTTCATGTTCTGCTGAATCTCATAGTGAAGCCCTGTTTGGAAGTGATTGGACTCCTTTCATCACCACCAATTCTTGATCAATAGATTCCTAGGAAAGCTGAAGAGTAAGGGCCTTTTTGCTTAGAAAAGTGCTAGCCGCTTAAAAGACAAGAGGGAAAAATAATATTTCAGCAGTATAATGAGAAAAATTTGAGATCTAAGAGAATGTTTAGTTTTTATTTAAAAAAGAAAAAATGACACAGGATGGCAAAAGACAGATAATTAGACCATGTGAGTGAATATTGGAGAGATGTGCCAGGGAGTGTGTTGAATAAAATGTGCTATTTAAATAAAACCTATAATAACCAAAACTTTTTAGCTGTCTACCAGAGAAATGTAATTGCACTGTTAATCAAACTGTTGTCAAATGAATAAAATGCATAAAAGATTTAAAAACCAACCCTCTTTTACTCATTAAAGTCTCCTAGTGCCTCATTAATTTTAATGGTATAATCTAGTTCTGATTGAAGTGCACCTGAATGCAGTTAGTGCCTCATCAGTGCTGATGAGTTCCAAGTAATTCAGGCCATGTCTGCAAAGTGAGCACAAATTACGTGTCTCTATTTACATCTGTTCAATGTATGTTTGCCCAGGTCTTAAGCAGCACAGCTTTTATATTTCAGGAGCCTGATGTCTTCCCTTTTGGCCATAGATATGTTATTTAAAAGAGATTTCTATTTTCACAGTTGTTTTGTGCAAACAACAACAAAAAAATGATTTTATGGAGATGACAAAACATGTCTTTTCTTCCCCAAATCTTCAGATTGGATATAGATATAGCCTATATGAGTCAAATACAGTTTTGAAAAGTATAAAGTCTGATTTATATGTTAAAAAGTAAATGATAGGGGAGTGGCTGTAGCTTAAGTGGTTGAGTGCCTGCTTCCCATATATGAGGTCCTGGGTTCAATCCCCTGTACCTCCTTTAAAAAAAAAAAGTAAATGATAATATTGGTTCATTACATTCCCACCTTAACTCTAAGTTTCATAAAACTGAGTAAAAAAAAAAAACCTTTGTAATTCTGCTTTTACAGTTCCATAACTACATCTCTCAAACTAGATTTGCTCATTGTCAGATATAGGTTAGGCTTACAAGCAAATGAACACATGATTAATTTTGGTATACTTCTTTATTCCCTGATTGCTGGTTTGTGCCTTTTCACAGCACTCAGATGACTCATTGAACATATGGGCCCAAAGCACTAGGAGATCAAGCAATCTAACCCCATCCCCACCATAGGAACAAATGAGAACATTTAAATATTTAGCAGCTAGGTAGGGTGATGTTGAAGGCTCATCCACCAGGTATGATCTCTTAATTCCTTTTTTCTAAATTTCATGATAACCATTTGCCTTCTGTTGACATAGATTTTTTTTTCCAGAAAGGGTAAAATGTAGTTATAGGGCTCCCTTTTTTGAACCATCTGATCCCAGTTTTGCCTCCTTGAAATTACACACAGATCACCACCTATCAGCAGTTCTTTAGTTCCATCTTACAGGTGGCTAATCTCCATTATGTGCAGATTTTACTAGTTTAATTCTCAGATGGCAGTCTTATTTGCCCCTGTCACATACATTCTGTCTTCCAATAAAATTTTAAGTTCCTGCATAGTTCCATATGAATAGGGGGTATGGAATAAATATTTCTAATGTAGAAAGATGGTGATTGTTTCATTTCTATCTTAATTAGATTAAATACAGTAGATGTTCCACAATTTATACCAAGATTTTCCTCCATTAAAATTGAACAACAGCTATATATCCTGAATTGCACTTAAAAATTAGGTTTGATTCAATTTTAAGTTTTAAAAAGTTATTATAAAGTAGTTTGACATTCAAAAAGGAATGAAAGACTTCTGGATCCAACCAAGAGGCAGTTAACCCACTGTGGCCTATCTCTGTCACTGATCACGACTAGAAATACTAGACAAAATTTAAAAACAACCTCTAAAGACTGAAAAGTAAATAATAGGTGGCAGTGTGGGAAGGGAAGCTAATTAATAAAGAGGGAGAACATTTCTTGGTTTGTTTTATTTTCTTTATCTTCTAGCTCTGACCTAAGAAGGAATAGAATCTGGGAACTGAGTAGCAGGCAAGGACAGCAAAATCTCTGATAAAAGCCCATCTTTCTGGCCATGACTGGGAAAGTTCCCTGGGGTCCTGGGCATATAGGGGAGTTCTTGGGATTTTTTGTTTTTCCCTTTTTTCAATCCCAGCCCTTTCCTGATGAGGCCAGTCCATAGTCATAGAAACACTGCCGCAGCATGACAGTGGAGGCGAAGGCACCCAAAACTCCAAGAGGAACTGGGAAAGAGGACCCTGTGGTATCAAGTGTGGGGGGAGAATTCCACTTTTTTATTTCTCTTTTCTCTCACTGCTTCACTCTGAGACCAGGCCCAATTGAACAGAACTGAGGAAGAGAACACTAAGAAATCCCCATATTTCTGGCCCATGGGCATGGGCCAAACTTGCATCTAGGGTGGCTTTTGGAAGACTAGAGCTAATGCTGTGTGTATTAGTCAGCCAAAGGTGTGCTCATGCAAAATACCAGAAACGGGTTGGTTTTTATAAAGGGTATTTATTTGGGGTAGAAGTCCACAGTTATCAGCCATAAAGCATAAGTTTCTTCCCTCACCAAAGTCCATTGCAACGTGTTAGAGCAAGATAGCTGCCGACGTTTGCCAAGGTTCAGGCTTCTTGGGTTCCTCTCTTCCCAGGGCTCCGTTTCTCTCCGGGCTCAACTCTGTTTCCTCCACAAGGTCAGCTGTAGACTCTCAGGCAAATGACTTATCTCTTTGCCCAGGGTCTTCTCTCATGACCAAGCTCTCTTACTTCCTGGGGCTCCAGCTCAAGACTCCAACATCTCTCTGTCTTTTGTCTTGCCTTTAATATTTGATTCCCCCACCCACCAAGGGGTGGGGCTCAACGCCCTACTGACATGGCCCAGTTAACGCCCTAATCATAACTTAATCATGCCCAGATTAGCAGACCAGTTTACAAGCATGATCCAATTATATTTTTGGAATTCACAATTACATCAAATTGCCCAACGGCTACACTGTGCAAAGTGGAAAAGCATGAGTTGCCTAGCTAGATGACAGAGTAAGGCATAAACAGGCTGAGAGAAGTGGACATGTTGGAATAGATATATTATGTGAGGCCTGAAGACCCATCAGAGAACTATGTTCTATAGGATGACCCAGAGGACATGCTATTCCCTAAACCCATTTAGAAATGAAGTGTTGTGAGAGGTACCAGAATCACTATGAAGTTTAGTGGTAGCTCTCCTCTTCTGGCCAGGGTTGAAGGTAGGAGAAGTGGTCACAGAGCTGGTCTCCTTAATATCACTGAATATGGTGAGGCCATAAGTAATAGAGGCCAGATGACAATGCTTACTTACTAGAAGCCAGGAGACTTCAATCCTTCAATTAATGGCAAAGTTAGATGAGCAGCCAATGTGGCCTGATCCACAGGGGGTTGTGGAGATGGTTAATAGAGCATGGCATTTTTAGGGGCTAAATAGATAGGTGGCCAATAAAGTTGCTACATCACATCTACAACACCCGTAACAACCTGAGAATGAAAGAATAAGACACTTAGGGACTGGGCTATTGTGAGCTAGCCTTTAGCCAGAAATCTGTTTATTACCTGACTCCTGAAAGCCCACATTAAAACAGGGGGCCATGATGACACTTTGGGTCTCTTAAGCATTGATGTCAACTAAGGCCCTAGTTTCAATAAATCTGCATGGTTGGAGGTCTTGGTCCCCAAAAGGGGTGGGTGCATTCTTGCCAAGGGACACAGAAAGAATTCTGCTGATCAATAAGCTATGGCTGCTGCTAGGGCACTTTCTTGTGTCCAGGTATCAGCAGGTGAGAAAAGGAATCACCAATGTGAAAGGGGTACTCAATGTTGATAAGCAGAAGGAGGTAGAGCTGCTTTTATACAATGGGACAGGGAGGAATAGGTATGGAACCCAGGTACTCCATTTTGATGCCTTCTAGTAAAATGTTGGCCCACTATATCTGAACAGACATGTAAAACAACTCCACTTTAAGAAAGCTGTAATGGCTAAAGCATCAGACTCCTTCAGACTGAAGGTTTGGCTCACACAACACGGTAGGTCACCAAGACCTGCCAAGGTGATAGATGAAGGTGAGGGGGATTTAGAATGATTAATGGAGGAGTTCGAAAATGAGTACAAGTTGTAACACCAAGACCAATTGCAGCAGCTAGGGCATTCATACCATTAACCTCCCTCTTCTAAGATTTTTCCCTAGGAAATGAGAACCATGGGAGCCATGGAAGCGCTCTCCCTGAAGTAAATCTTTATGGCACAAAGGGTGAACTGTGGTGGCCATGAAAATGTACCACCTTTTGTAGGGAGCATAACTGCCTGCCTGCCCCCCAATTGCCATTCCTCTGGCTCAACATTGTGTTCACTCTGCAGCTAGGCTTCCCTTGGACTGCTTCCAGCTCATAATTGAGCAAGGCCCATTCCTGCCTTAGGATCTGTGAGACTCCTCCAACAGGCTTGAAGACTCCTCACTGGTCCAGATGAACCTTTCTTGGAACTGTATTGTAATCTAGGACGTTTCCTACTCAATCTTCTTTTCTTTCCTCTCAAACCAGCATTGTACTCTGAAAGCTCCTGCCTTCTCCTGCTCCCTCCACACTAAAATCTCTTTCATGTTGAATCCTATATTGGCATCTGCTTCTTGGCAGACCTAAACATGGTTAATATTTTTAAGTCCTCTGGATTCTTTCTGACACTTTGTCTACTAGTTCTATGGATTACCAAAAGAAAAGTTTTGTGTATTTGCCTATTTCCTTTTATAGTTCCGTCAGCTTTACCTTCATGTATTATGAAACCATGAAATTAAGTAAACATATATTGAGGACTTTTTAGTCTTTTTAATGAATTGACCTATATATCATTGTGAAATGTACTTCTTTATCCTTTTTTTTTTTCCCTGAAATCTACTTTATCTAATAGTAATAGAATAAAGTCATCCCATCTTTCTTTTGACTAGTGTTTTCATGGTATGTCTTTTTCTATCCTTTTAACTTTTAACATATCTATTTCTTTATATTTAAAATGGGTTTCTTGTAGACAGGATATAGTTGGGTGTTTTTCAGTTTTATCTGCAGCTGACAGTCTCTATCTTTTAAGTGGAGTAATTAAATCAGGAATTAGGAAATTTTTTCAGTGAAGGGCAAGGTAATAAATATTTTAGGCCATGTACTCTATGGTCTGTGTTGTAACTACTCAAATCTGCCACTGTAGTGCAAAAGCAGCCACAGGCAATGCATGGCTGTGGCTGGGTTCTGCTACCATTTCAGGTTCTTGATCTGAAAAATTCTTTATTTTGCTTTTACTGCTGAAGGATATTTTTGCTGGATATAGAATTCTAGGTTGACACATTTTTCTTTCATCATTTTAAAAATGTCTTGTGTTTTCCCTATTTGGTTTTCTTATGTTTTCCCTATTTGGAGTTCATTGAACTTTTTAGATCTTTGACTTTTTATCTTCCTACCAAAAACGCTAATTTTTGCTTTGACAGGTACTAAGTTACCTCGTTGAGGATTTGTTCAAAATTCGTTAGGACTGGACTATTTCAGTTTTGTTCTTATTCTTAGGGCATGGTTCTTACCCCTAGTCAGCAGCTCTTAACCTTTTTTGTTCCACGGTCCCCTTTGCTAGTCGGGGGAAAAACACAGACCCCTTACTAAGTCCACACTATACTGTGTATTATTTAATAAATATATCACACTCACATCAAAATGTCCCCACAAGAATAATGTTTTTTTGAATTTCAATTCAAGCTCATGGACCCCTTGTTAAGAACCCTTGTCCTAGATCATCATGGTTTTACTGGAATTTTAACTGAAGCTCAGGTGCTCACCAAGATCTCCTTACACTGGGAAGGTTTTAATTCTAACATTTCCCTCAGCATTCAGAAGGAAGTGGAAAAAATAAGTTTAAAGGGATGAAAGAAAGAAGAAAAAATGGAAAGGGAGAATTTAATGTTGATTGTACCACCTAATTAAGTCTGTGTTTTCCAAACCGTGAACTTCATCCCATTACTGTGATGTGAAATCAATTTCGTGGGTCACAATCAACAGTTTTTAAGGCTGAAAGAGAACAGGATAATATGGAATAGAAAAATACCAGATTGCATCTTGAATAGTAAGAGGAACTATTGTTACATCAAACTTTTATGTGTGTTTTATAAACATACACATGTACTTACTTCACATTCATATATGCAAGTTCTGAGTTCTAATATAAAATATATTTCTTCCCATAGATTATAGTAAAAAAAAAAAAAAGTGTCACTGCCTTAGATTATTTACTTATCATAAAAACTTTGTGAAGCAGGAATTTTCTCCATTTTACAGATGAAACTGGACTATATTGAGTTAAATAGTTGTCTGTGTCCACATAGCTGATTAATGGCTGAGCCTGAATTTAATGTACATCTTTTGACCTCAAAACAACTTCTCTTCTCTGGCTGCTTTCAAAACACCCAGGCAAGCTCATTTATAACTTTTAGGCTAAGGCAGAAGCAAACTGTGGTAGCCCAGATGTCAAGAATGAATTAGATTTTTCTTCCCCTGTGGAAGAGAGCCAGAGGGATTTCTCAGGCATCAAAGCCAACCCTATCTGCATTCTGCCTCAGATGCAATGAATATAGCAAATTAAAAAGGTCTGTTACTCAGAACCATGCTCAGTTCACACCATTGCTTGATGAATACTTATTGAACTGGACCTTAGTAAACAGGAATTATTTGCATGCTATGATTACTTAGGCTGGAAGACATGATACTCAATTAGTATCTTAATTAATAGCTAAAAGTCTCTTGATCTCTTCCAATTGACTCATCTCTCACATGAAAGATCTTTCAGTTTTTCATTGTAACATTTTCAACGTGCTTATTTCTTGTAGAAATATTGTAACTTACCACAGCTTCTGCAAACAGAATCATATCATTCAAATGTTTGGCAGTGCTTGAGGGAAAATATTCTTGTATCCCATTTAAGTGCTGTTACATAATCTAAAAATTGTCTGAAGAGCTGTCAGGAAAGGGTATTTAAAGATTGTGGAGGATTTCAAAGAAAAGGAAGGTGTCAGATCAAGCATTTAGGAATCCATTATAAACTTGGTTTAAAAAATTATATCTTTAGTTATGAATATTTTGTTCTTAAGGAGTAAAGTCACACTTGAGTACTTCCCTGGTAATACAATAAAGGTCAAACAGCCCCACAAATCAAGAGTTACAAATGTAAATAAGATGATTTAAAGTTTAGGGCCTAACAGCCTGTGGGCAATCCAATATTGAATGCAAATGTCAGTGTGGTTATTGATGAGTTAGAACTAATGGGTAGGAATGAGAAAAGAATGAGATAAAAATGCAGAGACAAAAAATGCAGAGAGAGATATTGTCTGGAATTCTCTATACCTTAGCTAGTTAATTTTTGTTGTTAATGATTTTTGACAATGTTGCTTGAGAGGTGATATAGATTAAGGCTTGCTTTCCTTTTTTTTTTTTTTTTTTTTTTTAAAGGGGTACCGGGGATTGAAGATGCTCAATCACTGAGCTACACCCACTCCCCATATATTTTTATACAAGTGCTTGCATTTCAGCTTTTCTTGTAAACGAAATGAAATGTTGGTGTATGCTTCTCTCTCGTCTCTCCAGCTCACTTATGCTTATGTTTCTTTAGCTTTATGAATTTGCCTTCATTTACCACTTAGCTCATAAGAACTTTCAAAACAGGCCACCATCAGTCCTGGTGTTTTGCCCTATAGGATGGTGTTAAGGAATATTCAGAGATAATTATAATAATTTCTTTATTTGTACTATTTATTCAGCAAAGACATAGAAGTTTCTGTATATTGAACACATCAAAGTGAACTTTACAGATATCAATTATTTTTTATCTTCCCAATAACCTTATGAGATAGGTATTATCATTATTCTCATTTCACAGAGAAGAAACTAAGGAATCTGGAGACTAGTCACCCAATGTCATAGAATGGGAGAGTTGGGACTTGTCTTCAGGCAGTGTGGTTGTAGAGCTCTACCCTTTATCCCTTTGTACTCGGTGAATGTTAGCCACTGCCTGGGGCTGTGATCCCTCTTTTGCCTTCAAGAATTGGTTGGCGGAACAGCCCTCCATCTCGCTGTGTTGCAGCTGACAGAATGAAACCCAAGCGGCACTCTTGAGGGTACAGATGAACGAAGTTTTGTTACGTGCAGGCCCAGAGGAGAATCCAGTCTCCAAATTCTGAGCCCTGTTTCTTGATTTTCATAAGTTTATATAGGAACACTAAGTGGGCAAATTCCTAAGCAAACTTCCCTTATCGTTCCCCCCTTTTGATGCCCTTATAATTCTTTATGGGGCATCATCTGCTAACATGGAGGTTTTCTCTATAGTCCCCAAGGGCTGATATTTAACACGAGGCATTACTTGGTGTTTTAAGGCATTTAAGTGGGAAGTGATGTATTGTGTTAGGTACCATAGAACACATGGCTATTACTGGCATAAATGGCAAAATCCAGGAGAGGAGATACTGGAAGTAGTTCCCATTGGCAGATGCCTGGTATACACGGTTGAAGCAGTCTTTGAGTCGTTCCTTTAGTAGGGCTACCTTGTCCCTAACTATTCCTGAGGAGTTTGCATAGAAACAGCATTCTTCCCCTAGGGCCTGGCAGATCTCCCCTGAACCTGCAGTGAGCAAATCCTCACCTGTTTTATAAAACCACGTCTGCCAACGAGTCTATCTGGTCTTGCAACCCGTTGAGAGCCCCCGATATTTCTTCGAAGTCATTTGATGTTTCCCATGCTAGTGTTTGTAAGCCCTCCTGACCAACTGCGAGTGAGGCCCCCGCTACTGCTGCACTCCTGACTACTCCTAGTCCTAAGAGTATCGGAATTGCCTGTATTGCTCGTTTGGCTTGGGAGAGCTTTCCAGGCAATTCATCTCCATACACCGAGAACAATGGTACTGGCCAAGCCAGGTAGCAGATGCCCTGGCCATCCTGGGGTAGGCACCAGTAAGCGTTGGTGCCACAGACCCAGATGGTGGAGTTTGCGGCGCATTGGTCAGGCTCAATGAGTGGGCAGGTTGTGTTACAGTTGGCCCTTCCAAGAGGGAGGATGGTTGAAGGAGACCTGGTAGTTATGTTTTCACAGTTAGCCAGTTTTCCTGGGGGTTCGGTTATATGGACTGGGAGGGGCCTGGTTCCCGCCGCAGAGCTGTCATGGGTCAGGAGGGTTATGTTCCATGGGACAGGTACAGGGAAGATGGTTAGACTGGAGGAAGTGCATAGCCAGCAGGAGGCAGCTATGTTGGACTGAGATTCATTTAGGAGTTGGTGGAAATTTTGAACCTGGTTCAAAAAAACATTGCAGGGGGCTGTTCTAACTTTGGCTTTTCGCATCTGGGTGGCTTTACTGATATTTTTCATCAGGGTTTTCTCTGGGGGTTGGGTTACTGGGATCAGTTGGACCAGTATGAGGTCCCCTGGGTCCAGCCCCGATGGGTCATATATTCCAATTCCTAGTTTTAGTCTGTTTGGGCCTTTAAAAAGGTATTTTCTGATTCGGTGGTTGTGTTTAATAAGGTGAATTTTATGGGGTCACAGGTTTCTATGCCACACCCTGCTGGGCTGGGGATTTTCTGTAGGAGATATGGAGAAGTCAGTGGGACCCCCTTCCAGGGAGTGGTGTCACCTACCAGCAAGCTCCAAGAGTGGCAGAATCCTCCACCCTTTTGGGGGTCTCAGCAGAGGTATTTGTCATAACTCCCATAGTTGTGACCCCTACACCCCCTCCTGGGGGCAGGTATGGCGGCGTGGGGGTATGGGGCAACCAGCAAGGTGTAAGGAACGTGATCTTGGATTGCCATGCAAGCGTCAAATATTACAGAGGCTGAAGTTGGCCCTGCTGAGAATGGGACTGAAGCGTTCAGCATGGATTGTTTGCCCCAGCTTTGACTAACTTGCAGCTGCCATAGGTTTTGGGGGTGGGTATTGGCTCCTAGGGAGGGGGCAAGGAAGGAAAGGACAAGCAAGTCAAGGCACAGAAGTATCCTATTATACACCAGTAAGCAATTGCAATTAGGGCTCTATTCGCAACAGTCCAGTCTGCAGGGGCCACAGCAGTGAGACCGACTCCAAATACCAAGGTGAGCAGGCCGTATAAGCACAGGATCCACCAGGAGCAGGGGTCCATTCAGCAGGTGTTTGGAGATGTCGGTACTTGGGGATCCCGGGCAACTCGCACTCTCAAGGGGTGGCCAGATACGGGTTGGGCAGTCCAGCTGTCCTGCTCTTTATCGGGGTGTGCCTTCTTGACCCTGGAACGATGTATCCAAGGGACAATGTCTGCAACTTTAAGAGCAGTAGGAGTTACAAGGATCACAGTATGTGGACCTGTCCAGGAAGGCTGAAGGGGTTCTTTTTTCCAGTCTTTGACCCAGACTAGGTCCCCTGGCCAGTGGGGGTGCACCAGGTGTCCCAGGGGAATGAGATTCCAGGACAAGACAGTTTTATGTATTTTGGCTAGAGTTTTCCACAGCTGTTGGGGAATGGAATCTTGACTAGCCTCCCCCAGAAGTTTGAGATTTCCTTTGAAGGCCTGGATAATTAGGGGTAGCCGCCCAAATAGAATTTCAAAGGGTGAATAGCCTGTGGGTCCTGGTGTGCACCTAACTTGGAGAAGGGACAAGGGAAGTAAGTCTACCCAGGGGAGGCCAGTTTCCTGGCAGAATTTGGCTAGGGTGGCTTTGAGGGTTCGATTCATGTGTTCAACTTTCCCGGAGCTCTGGGGCCTGTAAGCAGTTTGTAGTTTCCACTTGATTCCTAACATTTTTGCTAGCTCTTGGACTACAGTAGCCACGAAGGCCAGGCCATTGTCACTTCCAATTGACAGTGGCAGCACATGTTGTGGAATGATTTCTCTAAGTAAAGCCTTAGTCACTTCTCTTGCCTTTGCGGTGCGAGGGGGGGAAAGCTTCAACCCAACCTGAAAAGGTGCATATCATCACCAACAGATATTTGTACCCCGACTTGGTTTTACTTCTGTGAAGTCTACTGTGATACCTTCAAAGGGGGCCGTCCCCATGTGCTGGGCACCTGCTGGAGCACGGGGGGCTCCCGCAAAGGGCTGTTTTTGGCACAAATTTGGCACTGGCTGCTGATGGTGGCACAGGGAGAAGTTAGCCAGGCTATGTAGTAGTATCTCCTGAGCAAGACCTCTAGCGCAGTTTTCCCTAGGTGGGTGAGTTGGTGGTATCGCTGGATGAGGGCATGAGTGGCTCCTTTCGGTACAAAAATCCTGTCATCCGGGAGCAGCCAAGTTCTTTTGGGGGATCGGCTTCCCCTTCTCTTTTAGCCCACTCCTGTTCTTAGCTCAGATGACAGTCTCTTGTCCTAAGAGGGACAGCTGCAGTGTCAATCCCGGGACTCATATTCCGTGGGTTCCTTCAGCTGCTTGCCGAGCAGCTTTGTTGGCTAGCCCGTTTCCTTGAGCGACCATGTCCATTCCTTTCTGATGTCACTGGCAGTGGATGATGGCAACTTTGTCTGATTTCCAGATTGCTTCTAACAGTTGGAGGAGTTCTTCTTTGTTTTTTATTTCCTTTCCCCTTGTGGTTAGGAGACCTCTTTCTTTATAAGTTGCCCCATGGATATGAACGGTAGCAAATGCATACTTAGAGTCAGTGTAAATGTTTACCGCTTGACCGGCGGCTAGTTGCAGGGCTCAGACCAGCGCCCAGAGTTCTGCTCGTTGCGCAGACCATCTCCGTGGTGCTTCCACCACCTGTTCAGTAGTGGTGACTGCATATCCAGCAAGCTTTTCCCCGCTTTAACAAGACTGCTCCCATCTGCAAATAGTGTCTGATTTGGGAAAGGGAGCGGTTTGTCTTGGAGGTCAGGGCAACTGGCATAAACTCCTTCAGTCACTCGACACAGTCATGTTCAGGAGCCCCTCCCTCATCTGGCAAAAAGGTGGCAGGGTTTAGACTGCGCACTGTTTCTATTGTCACTATGGGGTTTTCACAGAGTAAACCTTGGTAATGTGCGAGCTGGGGATTCGATATCTACCGATGACCATGTGAGTTCATTAGGGCAGTGACTGTGTGTGACACCTTAACATGAATTGCCTATTGGAGAGTTAGTTTGTCGGCTTCTTTGACAGGGGTCACGGTTGCTGCCAGGGCTTTCGGGCAGGGTGGCCACCCTGCAGCCACGGAGTCCAGCTGCTTGGAGAGGTAAGTGATGGGTCTTTGCCAGGGGCTGACTGTTTGTGTGAGAATCCCCAATACTACTTTGTTCTTTTCATGGAGGAACAAGTTAAAGTTTCAAGTTACATCCAGGAGCCCCAAGGCAGGGGCTAGGCTGAGTTGTCTTTTGATGTTTTGAAAGGCCCCCTGTTGAGCTTCTCCCCAGGCAAGAGGCTCTTTTTCTGGACCTGCCAGAACTTCGTAAAGGGGCTTGGCCAAGGCTGCAAACCCAGGAATGCAGATGCGGCAGAACCCTGCATCTCCAAGGAACTCGGGAAGCTTTTTTTTTTTGTGATGGGGGTAGGGATGGTACAGATCACTTTCTTTCGTTCAGGTCTGAGCGTCCGGTGCCCTTGTGTGGTACTTGACCTGCTGTTTACAGATCTGGGCCTTTCTCCAAGACACTTTGTAACCAGTCTGTGTTGGAAGTTGTAGAAGAGTCTGGGTCCCTCTCCAGAAGTCCTCTTCCATTTCACTGGCAAGTAGGAGGTCATCAATGTATTGCAAGAGGGCACACCTGCAGTCTTCCCCGGGGGCAGGTGGCCAAATCTGCTGCCAAGTCTTCCCTGAAAAGGGTAGGGGAGTTTTTGAAGCCCTGCGGGAGCTGGGTCCAAGTTAGCTGAGTTTTCTGCAGGGTTTTGGGATCTTCCCATTTAAAGGCAAACAGAGGCTGGCTGGGGGTGGGTGGGTGTGGGGGCAGCTGCTGACAGAAGAAGGCGTCTTTCAGGTCCAGGCAAGTGAACCAGGCGCCTTCAGGCGGCAGCTGTCCTAACAAAGTGTATGGGTTGGGAACAACCTGATATAAGGTGAGAGTGGCATTATTAATAGCTCATAAATCCTGCACTGGGTGATATCCAGTACCATCTGGCTTTTTAACTGGTAATAATGGGGTGTTCCAGGGTGACTGGCACTCAATTAGAATTCCTTCTTTCTTCAGGCGATCTATGTGTTTGACCATGCCCAATTACGCTTCACGGGGGATCAGATACTACCTCTGCTGGACCGGGGCCACCCCAGGCTTCAGGTCGATGATGATGGGTGCATGGTTTCTTACCATTCCCAGTGGGTTTTTTTCCACCCAAACCTGGGGGAAAAGTTCCAGCAGTTTTTCTGGATTCTGACCTGAACTTTCTTCCGCATGAAGTCTCCATTCTTCGTTTTGGGGTTCTGTGACAAGTAGATTAAGGCCGGTCCTGAGGCTTAAGCTTGCTGGCCCTTCAGGTTTGAAGGTAATCTGGGCTCCCAGGTTGGTTAAGAGGTCCCTACCAAGCAGGGGAACTGGACATTCAGGCAGGTACAGAAATTCTTGAGTCACGTTGTGGCCACCAAGCTGGCAAGTTCTTGACTGGCAAAAAGGCCATTGGCTTGACTTGTCCCCAGTCACTTCTATGATATTAGCGGTTTTTCCACTAAAGGGGGCCACAGGTGTTGTGACCACAGAATATTGAGGGCCAGTGTCCACCATGAAAATCATTGACTGGCCCCCGACTTGTAGTTTGACAATGGGCTCGTGGGGGTCAAGTTCGCACAATCGAACCCAAGGGGGCAGAGTTTGGGCTATCTCCAACCAAGAGTCGATATAGAGAAACTGATTGGGGTGGCCAGGAGTTCCTATGACCACCAGCCACACTGCATGGACCCTGGCTATATCCAGGGTCCCTTCCGAGGGCCAGTCAACATTAAAAGTGGGCCACTCTACTTCACATAAGGTTCGGAGGGTGCCGGGGTTCATCCGGATGCTATAATCTCTGGAAAAATCCTTCTTGAAATTCTTGAGCATGCAGTTTAAGATGGTAGGTTTTGACTGTGATGAGCCCATACCCTGTTTCGGTGGCACAAGACAGACAAAGGAAGGGGTTGCCTCTTTCGAGGCCACTCTGATGCCCGCCTGTCCGCATCTCTAGTGAGAACTTAGGCTCGTCTTAGCTAAGGCTCCTGGGTAAAGATCGGGGTGGCTGTTATGCCATATGACGTAGCCGTGGAAAACAGGTTAGGGCCCACACGGGCTCCATAGCATAAAGTTTTGGAGTTACAGACTGGTATGGTAGACACAAACCTCTGCCATCCTCACTCACTCACGAAGCCACTCAGAGGTTATGCAATCCCCTCCACAGGGATTGCCCTATTCTGGAATCTTGGTACTCGAGATTTCAGGCGGTTATCAGTCTCCTCTTCCGTCCAGAGATGGGCCTGACTGAGGACTTGGCATCCGGGGCCTTAACTTTCCGGAGTCTTGTGGCACTGTTCAGTCTGCCTCCGCACTGAGTCAGGCTGGTGTGTAGGGATGCGGCCTGCAGGGACCACCTCAGAAGGGGGTCCCCTCAAGAGGAGAGGTGGCGCTACCTCATCCGCTCAGAGATCGCCGTCGGCCGTGCCCATCAACCCTAAGCCGGAGGCACAATGGGCCTGCTCATTTGGGTTTTTCCCAGTCAGGGAACCAAATGTTGCAGCCGACGGAATGAAACCCAAGTGGCACTCTTGAGAGTACGGATGAACGAAGTTTTATTATGTGCGGGCCCAGAGGAGAATTCAGTCTCCAAATTCTGAGCCCTGTTTCTCGATTTTCATAAGTTTATATAGGAACACTAAGTGGGCAAATTCCTAAGCAAGTGGGCAGGCAGGGTTGCAAAAGCAGAGAAGAGAGGTTAGCTTATCTTCCTAAAAGCAGAGGGCCATTAGGGAGGAAAAGAGTCATTGTCTGTTTAGAGTTGTAAATTTCAGTTCAAAGAGGCAGGCGGGGAATGCTTGTCTTCCTGACATGGATTCCATGGGGAAAAGGGGGGAAGGAGGGGAGAAAGGGACTGAAGGGAGTTTATTTTCCTAAAGCTGTGGGTTTCTGCAGAGGGGGGTTAGGGTCCCAGCACTTCCCTTATCACCTGCTCCCCATCCAGAGTGTTTAGCTTGGTGTCCTGATTTATATTGGGTGTGGTTTCCTCTTCTGAATTTCTACCACATACCAATTTGCCACTCAAAAGTTAGTGTGGTGCCTATTTGCACCAGTACAAGTATGTTCTGCTTATATTTCTTTTGTCTTATCATAGCAGGAGGGAACCCAAATGCTTACATTACAGCAGCAATTTAACTGTAGCACCAACAGTACTCACTTACTTACAGGATGCAGAATTTGATCTCATCCTTGTTATTCAGCCTCACACATTTGTCTCTTGGGTGGGTGGCAGTTTCATGTTTTATTACAGAATTAGTCACTCCCACCTCTTCTATCATGCCCCTTCAAGTTACAGACATCAGAGGATAGGTGGAAAAGAATAACAAGACTTGAGATAAGGACATCCATGATAAGAGAAGAATTCAGCATTTGAACTATGCTAAAAACATTTCATCATTACAAACAAAATTTTGGATTGCTTTTAAGAGACTGAATGGATATTCATATATGATGCTGACCCACAAGTTCTGCAGCATCCATCCAGTCCCGGAAGCCAAACCATAGCCTGTGCAGCCATCAACCCAGAATGTTCAGTACTTGTTCAATGACTGACAGCTTTCCCAGTTTCTGCCGTGGCTTCCAAAAAATGACCAACCAGAGAAAGCCAAATATGCTCTCCAAACCAATCATGTAGGATACCCTCACGTCTAGTTAGCTTGCCTCCGGCTTCCCCATGCCTACAACCTCTAATTAGAGCCTACTGGTACTCTTCCCTTTATTTCAATATAAAGCTTTCCCACTTCCCACCTGCCTTTGAGTCTCTACCAAATGCAAATAATGATGGCTGACTCCTTTGCTATAGCAATCCCTGAATAAATAGTCTCTGTTGTTCTCATTTGGGTGGTCTTTGTTTAGTTCCACACCTTTAAGAGAAATGAGTCTCTTCTTGCTCTATTTGCCAGAAAATTGATTATATTATATTAGTTCCTCATTTTCCAGTGGTGTCCATGAAGGACTTGTTAAATGCTTGACTATATCTAGATAGAGGAGGATTATCTAGATTTGAGTATAAATTGGCCTTACAAATGTTAATTTTATCATTGCCTTAAAATATTTTTGCCTGCTCCTCCATGTAATTGGATATTTTCAAAATGTGTTTGCCCTTTATCATAACATTAAAAAATCAGGGAAACAAGCAGTGGTATTAAGGAGAATTTTATTGTAAAGATAGGACCTACAGTTTTATATTTTATCAAGTTTACAAAAATTCTCAGTATAGAAATTTCTTTAAAGCTGTCATACCAGCAGACAAATTATTCATAAATTGAGAAAGGAAAAGTTCACTTCTTGCTGAACTGCGGCAGAGGTGGAGGAACCTTAATATCTTGGCCTCTCTCCAACTTCTTTTCACAATCCACCAGGTAATTGACTCCATCAATGACTATCTGAACAAGCTCAACCTTAGACAGTGAAAAAGACAAATTTAAGTTGCATAGAAGGCACGTTCAGGGCATTGAAAAATAAGAACAACACTGGGGCAAATGGGAACTTGCCATGTTAGATGGAATTTCTAACCATTATTTCCTTCTTTTTATTTCCCTAAAGGGTTGGGGAGGAGAAGGGTCTGGTGGTTATTGTCAGAAATGGAAAGTAGAGATATTACAAGGATTTCTATCAATCTTTCTTTAGTAGAGTTGGGGATACTACTTTGTGTATAAGAACTTTTCTTATATATGAAAATCATTAGTTTTTATCTCAGGCACTTTTTCCCCAGGTATCAGAGGTTGTCTAAAGGTAAAACTATACAGTGACACCCTAGTATTGTTCTTTGGCCTGGCTCTGACACTGGCCTGCTGCTTAGCTATCTAAGAACTGAAGAGGCTATAGTTTTCAGCTAATGTCATTTACTCATTGAATGACTTTCTGAAAAATTGCTTAAAAGAAAATGTTTGGCAATTAAAATCCTGTTTTCACTGTACCAGCAAGTTTAACCATTTAAAAAAAACCTTGTGGATTATATTTTAAAATAACCTTTTAATTGCTGCTTTTAAAAAATATGTGTTAGAACTTTGGTTTCCAAATACTGATTTTTCTTAAACTAGAACACATCAACCTATACATTTCTTCCTGGGATCACCTCCCAAATAAATTACTTCCACTGGTTCTGGGAAAACCCAAACACAATAAGCAATTAGTTAATTCCAGACAGCACTAAAATACATAGTAAAACTCAAGAATGAACACCAAGGATGGAAGGGATCATTGAGTGTTAGATATGATATGATGGAACCCAGTCCCCGCCCCACCTCAGTTAAAACATAAGGAAACAGTACCTGAGGGAGGGTTGAGTCAGAAAGCTAGTTACTACTGATGGGAGACAGGCGTATTTTCTATTTTTGTGTACAAACTGACCTAACCCAGTGTTACTGACGGTGTGGTGAGATGGGTCTCTCATTCACCGGTAGTGGAACTCTATCTTGGCTTAAACCTTTTGGTAGGAAACTCAGTCAGTCATAAGTAAGAGCTCCTAACTATTAACACAGGAATTCCTTTCCTAGAAATAAATCCTACCTGAATAATCAGAGTTGTAAGCAGTGTTGGCATAGGGATGGTTGAACAGAATATCAAATAATCAAGGAAAGATTATAGGCAATGGACTGTCTTTACTATGTTGTCATTAAAAGTCCAGATTTTGAAGAATATTTAATATTGTGGGAATATGTTCATAATGTAATACACTGGGGAAAACACATACTGAATATATGTTACAATGCCAAATTTTGTGAAAAAAATATTTTTTGAATAATTGTAAAAAAGGATGGAAGGCAATTTAGGATAATGTTAATGTCCACAGTGATTATCTCTGGGTTCTTCAATGAAATAATTGGTTTTATTTTTTTAATACCTTATGGCATTTTTTAGTTTTTATAATGATCACATATTCACTTATAATTAGACTTTTCTTTCATTTTAAAAAGTGATGATTACCTTGCTTTCCATTAATAAAAATCTGGTTAATATTAGAAACAGGGCTAAGTCCCAGATTTTCCATATTCACTAGACCACATATTACAGAGTAAATTTCAGAAGTTGTGTTTTTTCATAGCTGCTTCTTCCTCAAGTACTTTACCAGAGCTGGTAGCACTTAAGCTGATTTAATTGTTTTGAGTGTCTCCTCCTTTCTTTTCCTCAGTTTACTGGTAGGGATACCAATGGGCAGTGAAATATTCAAAAACTGGCAAGGAAGAGGAAAGAGCACTGATAATCCACAGATTTAATAACCAGCCACTGAGTTATTAAAAATTGTGTAATATAAGAAGAGAATGCTTTTTAAATTAATGGTGGATATACTATGTTCAATGGGACATATTAAGTTGGTGTGACTTACTGTCATCCGTAGTTGCTTAGGAATCTGCTGCATGCTGCTTAAGAGTGTTCTTTATGCCTTCTGGCAGGCATCACTCAGGCCTATGTGTAATCTAGAAATCCTAGTCATCCTATGTAGGAGTGTATTGCCAGCAGTCTTATATATACCTAGTGTACACCTTATTTTCCATCTTTAGCCCTAAAGATAAAATTTTATAAAATATTAAGTGTCTAAGAGTGCCAGAGTGAAGATGACAGTATATGGCCTCCACCAAAGGAAATTCAGAGTCAAGGTAAAATTCCTCTACTTTTACCACCCTCAGAGAGATAGCACAGATGTTCTGACTACACAGTGATAAAATACTGCTGCCATTTAGCATAATAGAGCTCCTGCTGCTGAAGATTGCTGGGATAGTTCTCAAGGGCAGGCCGGTGACAACAGCCCCACTGTGAATTCCTCTACCTGGCTGTAAGTCCTCAGATGACATTGTACTTACTTTTATGCAGTTATTTCACATGTAAGAATAACATTTCTGAAAGAAAAGCTAACATGACTTCTGACTCAATGGGGAAAGAAGTGGTCTTGAATTTTATGAATAAGGTAAGACTGTTTAGGTTACTCCTCAATTCCCGTTTCCTTTTAAGCTGGTTTTATTAATTCACTTTAGGAAAGTGAGAGAGAGATGTTACCTCAGATCTACCAATTCGATCTATGTTGGAAATATCATATACATCTGCTACTGCTGCAGTGTCCACACCACCTGTGCCACGCTTCTGGAGTCTTAGGTTTTCCAAGATCTTAGAAAAGCGGGGATCCTAGGACAAGGGATAACACTTATTGTCATAGGAAGCAAAATGGATTCACTATCATTGGCATGTTTCACTTAGAGAAAGCACACAATGAGCGGTAATGACAGTTAACATTTGTTAAGCATTTATTAGCTACCTACCAGGGCACTGTGCTTGAAATTTTAAGACCTTACAACTCTGTGATGTAGGTATTACTTTCATCCCATTTCACAGATTAGCAAACTGAAGCTTAAAGGAATTAACTTGCCCAAGGTCACACAGTTAGAAGGGAGCAGAGCTGGAATGGAATTTGGCTAGTCTGACTCCAGCCTGCTGTTCTTAACTACTATATTATTTTTTGGGTATCTGGGTACCAATTTTGGTGAACTTATTATTCATCCTTAAAACCATGAAGTTAAATCACTTCAAATTGTTTTCTTTTCACTGAAATTGTGAATAACAAAAATTTTCATGTTAATTTGTTTGGACAGAAAGTATATTTTCTAAAAATGTTTTAAAGTATTTGATTCACTTGGTGTGTATGGAGGAAACTACTAGTTGCCCACCAGAATCCTTTAGGAAGTGGACACTGACTAAGTTCTTGCCAATGGAATGAGAAGAAGTGCTAATGTGCCACATTCAGGCCTACACTGTAAATATTTACATGGGCACCTGTGTGCTCTCTCCCCTTCCCACAAACTAGACCACTGGGCCTGATTATGACCATGCAAATGGGGACAATGCCCTAACACAGTAGTCCTCTAAGTGTGGTCCTCTGAAACAATCATCAGCATCACCTGGAAACTTAGAAATGCAAATTTTGGAGGTGGCACCCAGCAAGCTGTATTTTACCAAGTCTTCCAGGTGATTCTGAGGCATGCTCAAGTTTGGAAACCATTGCACCAGGAGTCCACACACACACACAAAATGAGATAGAAGGAACCACATGGAGCTGAGCAGAGCAGCCTACCTACTTGGCCTGATTTATTATATGAGAGAGAATTTAAACTTGTTCTTGAAACCACCAACTCTTTCTTACAGCCCCTTAAACTTTTATCCTATCTAATATAGCTGTCTTTTGATGCAAGCTTAAGCTTTCCTCACTATTTTTCTATTATAGATGGAGAGAGTAATGGTTAAGGAATGGGCAGTGATGTTTTCTCCCCTTACAAAGCAGTCATATCTGAGCTGATCCCAATGGGATCCAGCAGAGCCACTGGTCATATATATAGCATACCTTGCTGAGCTTTGGTATCCTAACGTGGACACCAGCTCGTAATCCTGTTCCGAGGTTGGAGGGACAGGTCAGGATGTATCCTAGGCGCTCATTCCACATGAACTCCCAGCCTCGTTCTTGGATTAACCGCTCTACCTATAAGCAGAACAGCAATGAACAAGTGGCAGAGTTCTTAAGTAGTCATTCATTCATCAGGGAAAGACACGTGTACCATATGCTTGTCATAAGTGAACTTTAGGTAAATTTATAGTACTTCTTTAGTAGAAAATGACACCTTTTCTATCAGACTACTAAAATAGCCCAATTTAATTTGATGAACCTGGTAAAGCATTGAACACAGTGCTTAGCACATATGAAACACTCAATAAATGTCAGTTGTTGTTATTATTTTCCATGCCAGAACAGTAGGATAATATAGGAACTCTTATAGGTAAATCCATGGTCAGGTTAGTTATGAACATAGCTATATCTTATAAAGTCTCTAAACTTAGACTGGCCAAAAGCAATATGAAAAAAATGAGAAAAATATTTATTGATCCACAAACTTCCCCAAACTGGAAGCAAAGGAGATTGCTAATAACAAGGGAGAGTAATCTATTTTCTGAAGCACTGCCCTGGAAAGCCCACCTCCAAAGAGTGCCTTGATTCTTGGAAAAAAATGAGCTCCATCTTGGAAGTCACCATAGACATTTTTCAAGAATGGAAAATAGAGAGATTTTATTTTAATGGATATTCGGAAATCTTTGATAACATCTTACTTCCTTTAGCCCTCGACAGAATCGTTCAAATACTCTCTTCATGTTGCCTCCTTTTTCCATGGAGATTACCCTGGTGTGGTCTTCTTCATTTATCCAGATGAGAAATGTCTTGTCAAAATTATGCCTAACGAAGAGAGAAATATGGTGTTGAGTGTTAATTGCATTTGTTTCAACACAAGAAAATTCCCATTAACTCTCTAGCTTGATTGCTTCATTTCACCTTTCTTATTTCCTAGAAGGCACTAATCTCTTGATTGTGCCGGAAGAAGTACCACAAAATAATGATATCTTGACAGAGTAAAGAATATGAGCAATTCCAACCCTCAAAGACGCCATGTGATTGCCAGCAAGAATATAATCCCTTTGGTTCCTCAGACTAGGATGACAATACTTTTTACTTTGATGCTAACAAGAATATTTTGACTCCTAACAAATCTTTGGTGCTTTTTTAAAAAAATGGCATTTTATCCATAGCCCAGGATGTTTGGGGTACCAAAGATTTCACATATTTTTGCCACATCCATCCTGCCTATGCACCCCCACTGAGCAGCTGCTCATGAACACTTAGCTCCTTAAGGTACAGTCAAAATAATGTAACAAGGTACAGGAATCAAAGAGGTCAAATGATATGAAGCTAAAGTTTTTCTTAAAAATGTAGCCTTTTTCTCATGCACAATTCATGCAAACCAGCTCATCTTAGAAACATCACAATGCTTAAGCACACACACACACACACACACTCACACACCACACACAAAATTTCTAAGTACTCTGTTTTCCCCAGCTGAGCATGCTGTCAACTGCAGTTCACAGCAACTTCAGGTTAGGACAAGTCAGGCAATCTGAAGATCCTCTGCACACATTGCAAATGTGAAAATGCTATGTCCATACCAGATTCCCCTGGCATCTGGCCAGTCACGGGCCATCCCAGCACATGTTAGTAAAGGGGACACTGGCTTATCAAACAGAAAGTGGTCCTGCAGGCCAAAAGGGACAAAGCAGAGAGAAGGAGAGATTGATGAGATTAGATAGGGCTGTAAATGCTATGTGGCCAATTTGCAATTCATGAATAATGCCTAGCACTCTTAGCTAGTGGTTTTCACCCTTAGATGCCCACTAGAATAACCAGAGGAGCTTAAAAATTACGAATGCCCTGTTCCTGCATCCAGGGATTCTGACTGAATTGTTGTGGCATGTGTCCTGGGCACCCAGATTATTAAAAGCTCTTCAGGTAATTCTTGAAAATCCCTGCCTTAGCCCAAATGGAAATACCTACTCACTGAATCACTCTGGAGTTAACCACCAGGACCAGCCTATGCAATGGCAGAGAGGACCTAGTCCCTTTCAGCTGTTCTACATAGCTGCCATTTTCTAGAATTCTAGAAATCATTCCTTTATGAAAACGTATTAGAGATGTAAATTAATGATCCATAAATAAAAATACTATTGATTTAATGCTCTCTACATGCAAGGCCCTTTCCTAATCACTTGTTATTTCCTTTAATTCTCATAACAACCCTGTAAGATAAGTTATTCTATTTCACAGGTGAAGAAAACTGAGATTCAGAGAGATAAGGTGACTTATCCAATATCACACAGCTAGTAAGTGACATTCAAACCTAGACTTGTATGACTCCCAAGATGGTTCCTTTTACCACTGATATTCTACTCCACATATCAACACCAATGCCAAGAGACTGACAGCTTTCTTGCTGTGTGTCCACTACTCTTTCTCACATGGAAATATGCTTACTCTATGACACAGAAACCATATATTTGAAAATGACTACACTAAAGTATGAAATCAACAGGACATGGAGAGAGGAGTCCTTATACCATCTCCAAGAAGGGAGAGCAGTTGGTGACTTGAGCCAGGTCAAGCTTGTAGACTGCCACTGCCCAGGAAGCTGCATGACCCTTAAGCTGGAAACCTGAAGTGGCTAACTGGGCAGGCTGAGGGGCTGACCTGATGGTCAACTATATGTAGGCCCACATGATTTGTAAATGGAGAATACTTTGTGACATTTACATTTTCTGAAATGACACGAGCTTGTTTCTGCTTTTCCCTGGAGTATAAGTTCTTTTTGAAAAGGCTACCCTGTTTTAGATGTGCTAAGGGGAATATAAATATAACTAATGACCTCATCTTTCTTCCTTATACCGAGAAATGCTGAATTAGGGTTTTCCGAGGCCTGGTTGAATGCTAGGCCTGCTCAGGCCTCGGCCGACCCCCAGGGGAGACCCCAGGGGTAGGACCTGCTAATCTACCCCAGGGCAGGGGCCTGAGCGCAGGGAGAGGACGCACTGCACAGTCACGGCTCCCGCCCAGCGGACACCAAGTACCCCCGCGCGGCCGTGGGCCACTCACGTCGATGAGCCGTTGCTGATCCTGCTCTGTCATCTCTGACAGCTTGTAGTAGCGGCCGGCCAGGTCCCCCTTGAGGCCCTCCAGGGCCGTGATGGCCACGTTCTCCACCTCCCTCCGCTCCGCCCGGCTGCAGGCGGGCGGCAGGCTCAGCCCGCGGATGCTGCGGCCAGTGCGCACCCGCGACGACAGCACGTAGCGCTCATCAAACTGGCCTTGGGTGACCTGCGGTGCGGAGCTGGGGGTCACCACCGGCTCAGCCTCCGACCCTGGGCCCTGCCATAGCGCAGCGGGATCCAACCAGTGTCCCTGTGACCGGGAGGCGCTGCGCACGTTTATAGAACCAATTTGCTGGGCTGATTTTGGAACTCTGGGGAGCCGGGCCTTTGAGGTAAGTAAAGGGCAGAGGTGCTTTTTACAGCGCCGATCTGGAATCCTTCCCCCCTTCCGCCGCCCCACCCCCCAAACTAGTGGTTTGGAATGAAAAAAAAAAAGGGAATCGCTTTAGGAAAGGTTTAAAGTTGTCAATGACCAACCCCACCTACTGGTTATTGAAGGAATAAAACTTAGGGACCTTCCTAGCCTTTGAGATGGCCGTCCAGGGAGTAAATATCCTGTGCTTTGGAGAGACATCTGAACCCGCGGTGTAGTCCTCTTCTCAGGTTCTCCTCGCCTTGGCGTCGAGTGCCAGCTTCATGGTAAGGTAGAGGGGGAGGCTGGAGCCAGCCAGGAGCCTACCTTGGATGCATCCAGATCAGTAGGGTGTTTCATCACCCTGGGGTCATAGCCGTTGTGCCTCAGTTTGATGACTGGGTCAAAAAGGTCGGCAAACACCTGAGGGAGGAAATAGATATCTGTTTCCTCTTTAATTGGTTTAGCTACTATTAAAAGGCCTTCCTTTCACTTGCCCCTTTTGATCTTAAGAAGTTGATACTCTCCTTCTCTGAAATTATAGTGCTACTGTGCAAGAAATGGGTGTGAGAGTGGTTTTGTGGTTAATACTAGTACTACTGCTACTGCTACTAATTATGAGAGAGAAGGAGAAGATCATTTACCAGAGAAACTTTTTGGAGGCATCTTGCCTCTTGGGAGAGGATAGGGCTATTGAACTGTGTCATCTTAACTTCCTCTCTAGTGATTCTGTCAAGCTCACTACCATCAGACTAAGCAAGAAAATCTCGTGTTTAAGAATTCAAGGATTTCCCCCAGAAGTTCTTGCCTTTGTGGGATAAAAGAAGCTGCCAGATTGCAGCTAAACTGTTTTGTGGTCAAAGGGAAGTTTAGGTCCTAGACTTTAAGCGACATTGTATGTGAAAAAAACAGCTACACCAGAAGAAAAGTACATAGCAGCAGTTGGGGAAAAGCAGGGACCTTGCACTCTGTGAGGCCTTTCCCCAGCCTGAAATGTCTCATGCAAAATCTAATGAAAAGAAATACCCTGGACAGTGTTTAGGTAAATTAACATTAGGAGAAATCTTGAGAGAGCTCCTTGCAGCCTTTGGGTTCTATGGGAAGGGGAGAGGGCTTTGGGGACAGGGAACCAGCTCTAGTTTAGGGCTTTGGAAGCCCAGAGTTGCACATTGCTGTATGTGAATGGGCCTCCAGTCCAGTCTGTTCAGGATGGCCCCCTCCCTCCTCTTGATGGTTGCCTTCCAGAGAACTTTCCCTGGCCCCCCACAGCAGAAAGGTAAGGGAGGGTGGGACCGGAGGGAGGGCTGGAGATATTTGCCACTGCCTAGAGGCTGCTCTTTGTGGAGATGTGTCCTGGTGGCTGAGCTCAGCTCTTAGCAGAAAATTCTGTCCTTCTGAGCTGAGGATGAGCATGCTGAAATCATGAGATTTCTCTAAGAGACATGGTCAGGAGTCTGGGCTACAGTTGCTATCTAATCAATAGATAAGACAATTGCTGAACTAGAGACAAAATGAACCTAACTTCCTTATCCCCCCAAAAAAGGCCAGTCACAAAAACATCAGCCTAATGTCTATTTGATAAATGCACATCAGTATGTTTTTTGTTTGTTTGTTTTCTTTTCTCAACCAATTCATTCCCTTGAAAAGCTCAGGGAGCTCTGTCCTGCCACTCATTTCTCCCTGGGAAGGAATACTAGCACAGCAGCAAAGGAAGCCTTGTTCCTGGGAAGCTGCAGAAGGCCTTGTCCCAGAAAGCATTCCAGATGATTCTGCTGCTGAAGCTAGCTTGCCTTTGCAATACTCCTTCCTGAGAAGGCAGAAAGCTAGACCCATGGACAAGAGAGGTTCTCTGGGACGGTGAACCCCCATCCTACTCAGACCTCCCCTCAACTGTGGAACTAGTAGCCAGCAGGACCTGGAGGGTAGTTTTACCTCATAGGACTCCTCATCACCGGCCACCATGCCCACAGTCTTGATGAAGGGGTGGCCAGGGTTGTCCACTCCAGTCTGGATGCACTGGTCCAGGGTATAACCGCTGGGCGTCATCTTGTTGCGGAGTTTGGCATAGATGGTCGGGGTGAGGCACTCCGCCATGCAGTTGTTGTGTTTGCGCAGGTCAGGGTAGTCTGCACTTTAGGGGGAGGAGAGAGGCTTCCAGTGAGCAACACCTGAGGGAAGGGCCTGTGAAAGCACTTTCTTTCTGCTCACCTTTCCACCAAGCTCTCTTCAGCCAGCAGGCACAGGGACAATTGGCTAGAGCTGCTCAGGAGTCATGATTTAAGCAAGCCAGGTTAAAAATACTTAGTCCATGATCTGCCAGAGGAAAGGACCTGACCCATAATGCTGGTTGCAGGAGCCCACAGACTATGGGTCATATAAAGAGGAGATAGAATGAAAATAAATAGCAAATAAGTAGAAATTATATGCAGACCACTTATTTTTATATATATAATCTGGAAATTTTGGTAAAGTACAACATCCACATTGTTGTCTCTTTGGCATGTGACAGAGAGGGTAGAAACTCTGCAGGTGGAACTACATAGAAGTTCATGTATTTATTATCTGTTCTCTCTCTATAATGCAAGCTCCATAAGGGCAAAGACTTTGCCTCTTTTAGAACAGTGCTTATCTATTGAAAGAGATGGATGAATACATAGAAAGAACTCAAATGGGGTGATAGAATAGAGTTTGGGACCACCACAGGTAGTCTTATCTTAGGAATTCCTTAGGTAAATGGTGGTTGCCAGTGATTCCCTCAGAGATCCTGATTCCCACAAAAGCCTGTAAATGTCTCTAAGAAACACCTCTGTTGCTTTCCTCATCTTGCTCATCCACACGTACCTGTGTGGAATCCCTTAAGCAGGAAACCCTCAAACTCCACTTAGTGTACAAGAAAGAAAACATGCCTTTCTTCCTCTCCTTGGTGCCACTAGGCCACTTCCTGATACTTAAAATCGGTGCTTTAACTACATTTTCCAGAAGTGAGTGAAGCATGGGTTTGAAATCAGAGTGCCTGGATTCACATTTAATTGCACTAACTTTGTGATTGGGGACTGCTTAATTTTTTTGCCTCCATTATATCACAGAGGAATGCTGAGATGAAAAAAATAGATACTCCGTATAAAGTGCTTAAACACGTAATAACTGCTCAACAAAGGTTAACTATCAGCTTTTATCACAATTCACCTAGACTGCAAGTTCCCAGGCAGGAAGGCTGCTGCTGCACTTCCTTGTATTTACATAATGAGGTCTCAAGAATGATTATCAATTTGACTTAGTCCTATCTTCAGAGGCAAAAAGAGGCACACTTGCTGACAGTTTCCAGCATATCTCTGGTTGGCATTTGGAGTGATTATACCAAGAGGGCTTACCTTGGAGGGAAGAGCCTGTGCTGCTCTCGGCCCTCAGCATACATGTTTTGCCGGTTCAGCAGGTACCCGGTGGTCAGGGCACTGGTGCCGAAGGTAGCAAATAGCAAAGAAGCATTGCGACCTGTTAGCAACTTGGAGAAGGCACTGGCCATCCTTCCTCTTGGAAGAGAGTCTGGAAAGCAAAGAAGCTGGATTGGACAGCTGCACAGGATGAACCCGAACCACAACATAGAGCTCAACAGGCAAGAGAAAGAACTACAGGAGCCCATAGCCTGCTTTTGCTTTATTTTGCTTTTTCTTTCTTCCTTTTTTCCCCCCACAATACTTGGGAATATCTGAGTTGCTTTAGACATTGCAAATGTTTAAGCTGCCTGAAGTCCATGCCATTTTCTCCATTAATATGATATAAGAAAAATAAACAACAAAAAAGAAAATTTCCACTTTTGGCTATTTGACAGGCCAGTTGCTCCTTTGGACTCTGCCACTGCACAACAACTAGACCTGGATAGGATGGATTTTCAGGCTCACAAGAGATAGGGGAAGTGCCTGAGGACAACCTGCCCACTCCACTTCCTCCAACTGAGCTGGTATTAGAGCTTGGAGTAATAGGCCAGGAGGTTTGGGTAATCTTGAGAGTGGATGTACACCTGAGCATCAAGGTCAGGATGCCAGCTCCATTGTGGGGGAGCTAGGTCTGGGACTCCTGCATTGAACTAGGACCCTTGAGAAGGGCTGAAGTAGTCCAAGGACAGTGGACTCCTGTCTTCTGGCTCCCAGCAGAAACAGACTCAAATTCTCGCTGAGGAGAATACATACAGTTTAGGTCCTAGTTTCCAACAGATTAAGATCAAGTAATAAACTCTCAATCAGAGATCACCAAGTACACGTGAATGAGAATCAACAGAAGGAATGACTGCAGATTAGACCTCTGATGACTGAAGATACTGAAATTGTCCAATAGGAATGTAGATTAGCTCTATGTGGAATGCTTTTTAAAATATATAGGATGGAATCACAATGATGAGCAAGCAACAACAGACTATTAAGAATGACCAAGCTGATTTGGAAGAGAACAAAATTGAACTTCTGGATATGATATAGCTGAAGATAGAATAAATGAACCGGAAGATATATCTTCAGAAATTACCCAGAATGTAGTAGAGGAAAAAGAAAGTGGAAAATGTGAACTATAAGTTAAAACATATGAAAGATAGAATGACAAGGTCAAATACACAACTAAATGAAGTCCCGAAAGGAGAGAATGGGGAAAATAGAAAAAGTACATTTGAAGAGATATAACTGAGATGTTTCCAGAACTGATTGTATTGATGAATCCATGATACAAGAGGCATGATATAGCCCAAACAAAATAAAAAGAAATCCACACCTAGACAACAGTGAAACTGCAAAATACAAACAGCATATTAAAACAGTCAGAGAGTAAAGACAGTTCATCTATAAAGTAATGAAAAACACCAGCTGATTTTTCAACAATGAATAATGGAAGCTAGGCAAAAAATATCTTTAAGGGACTAAGTGACAATAATTATGAACCTAGAATTAGGGACCTAGTCAAACTTTCTTTCAAAAATGATAATGAAATTGACAATTGCTGATATAGAGCTGATCAACAAGAGAACTACTAAAGCATATACTTTAGGAAGAAGGAAAACAACACCAGATAAAATGGGGAAAGCATGCATAAATGAAAATGAGTATAAAAGTATGAAAATCAGGATAAGTATGACAAGTCATATAGCCTGCTGAGTCTTCTAGTGTCCAAAGATCAGAATGGACCATTAGCCCCAGAGTATCACCTATCAGGGAGATATATAAAAGGGATCTTCGAGTGAAGAATAGAGCATGTAGCTTTCAGTACTCTCTCATTATTTGCTCTTTGTGATTTCTCAATAGAGCAGAGAATTTCCCCCTTGCCATTTAGAAGGCTCCTGGGACACTGCTGCAAAATGCTGTCAGCTTAGGTGGGGTGGGTGGCTGGAAAGAGCTCATTGATGTGTATGGCTATGGCTGAAACCTGGGCCATTCAGTAAAGGATAATTTCCTCCTAATAAGGTGAGCTTGGCATGGCCTTCCACACAATTCTAAACTAGCTTTCTGAGGTCCATTTTCTTCCTTGATTGAATTTTGGGAACTGGGGTCAGTCCATCAACTTCCTGCTATTAAGATCCCCACCTAGAAGCTTTTCTTTCTTTCTTTCTTTTCTTTCTTCTCTTTCTTTCTTTCTTTCTTTCTTTCTTTCTTTCTTTCTTTCTTTCT
>JAKSZT010053785.1:3345136-3372442 GCA_026826555.1 Tolypeutes matacus
CTTTCTCCCTTTCTCCCTTTCTCCCTTTCTCCCTTTCTCCCTTTCTCTCTTTCTTTCTTTCTTTCTTTCTTTCTTTCTTTCTTCTCTTTCTTTTTTGGAGGTACCAGGGATTGAATCCAGGACCTCATTCATGGAGGGCTCAACTCAACCACTGAGCTATATCCTCTCCCTATTTAGCATCAGTTTTAGCAATGCTAGGGAGAAACTTGAATGTATCAACTAAAAAAATCAAAAAGTCCTTGAAAATATTTTGGAAGATGTTTTTCTATATTAGCTTAAGTAATCCAATTATCAGTGTGGCAGTTTTGTATTGTTTATGAATTCCAAAAATAGATATTGGATTGTGTTTATAAACTAGTCTGTTCCTCTGGGCATATTAGATTGTATTAGTTTCAGAGGTTTCACTTTTACTTTATTAAATCAAGATTAAAGCTTTTATTTGACCATGTCATTAGGCAATTCGGTTTGAGTCCTGCCCTCCATCCCCCCCCCTTTGTGGGCTGTATAAATGGATGCTCAATCAAAGACAGGGAACTAAATACAAGGAAAAGGAGAACACAGGGAGCTTAGTTTTGGACACTGGAGCCCTGGGGAGAGAGCCGAGCTGTTCACCTGATAGCTTGCCACTGAAGAGACCAGAGCCCTGAACAGCTGAGAAAGTGTGGAAAGAAATGATACCCAGGGAGAGAGACAAGCTTTATGCTAGCCTACAGCTGAGGATGGAAGGAGCTGGGACCACGGAGCCTTAGGAGGAAAAGGAAGGCTGAACCCTTGTAGAGACCAGCAGCCATCTTGCTCCAACATGTGGCAACCGACTTTGATGAGGGAAGTAATTTACTCTTTATGGCCTTGTGACAGTAAGCTTCTACTCCAAATAAATATCCTTTATAAAAGCCAACAGATTTCTGGTATTTTGCATCAGCAACCCTTTGCCTGACTAAAATAATCAGAAAGCTTTTCTTCTGTGCGAATGTCTAAAAATAATCCTCTCAATCCTGAAGACAACATAAATTACTAAAAGTAGGAAAGGAAATGGGCCATTTTTTAAAGTTGTCCTAAGGACTTGAAATGGCCCAACATTAATCTCACCACTTATACTTCTTTTCCCACTACCAGACTTTGGGATGTTGTCATTTCCCTTCTTGAGAGTAGGGAGGGGCTCCTCAAAGATCTGCACCTACTCTGCATGACCCTCATGAGCAGTAGATGACACTAACACACATCCTTCAGGCTTGTTTTTTCTTCTTCTGCACCTTCCAATCTGCTTCCTAAGCACAGAGGCAAAGCTGAGGTTTACCACAGAACTTGTCATATTAAAATAAGCTTTGCCCAAATTCTTTCTAGGCAATATGGGCCAAGAAATAAGCCATGGTATGGTCTCCCTAAGTTAAAAGGAAGTGAATTTGTTTCTGAGGTTGATCCAAATGTCTAGATCTTTATTTTTCTTTCATTCAATTACCTGAACACAGGTAATATGAACACATATAATTGATATGTGTTCATATTAGAGTCTGTTTAAGAACAAAAATCTGAAGAAGCAAAGTCAGGAGGAAGGGGTGGGGGTGGTCTCCATGTACATTCCAGGGACAACTGGTGGTCTCCAAAGGTCTTCTTCCCTGCAAAGATGACCTGTGGGTAGATGTGTGCTGACAACATTAATGTTTGAAGTGTCACCATGTCCATATTTCAGTTTCTGGAAAAAAAATTTACTTCCAAGAGTGTTCACACCACACTGGTGTTTGAGCAATGCTGTACAATTCATGCCAACAGTCCTGGGGTAGCTTTGGTTGTAGCAAGCAAAGCAATCTGGGAACTGAAATTCTTTAAGACTCCCTGCTTCTATTTCTTGTAGAGAATGGCAGGACTCAAGTTTGTTGTGTTTTTTAAAAATTTCAATTAAAGTTTTGGTGAAGAATTCCTGTTTCCTTGACTCTGTTTCTCTCTCACCAACAGAAACATTAAACTTCACTATTAAAGTCCCAATCTATCATCTTGGGTCTGAGATAGAATGAAGAATCTCATCAAACAAGCTGGTCATCCTGGAAACTGCTGCTCTGTAATCCCCAAAGACCCAAAGCCAGGCTTGCAATGAATACTTTTTCCTCATGACTAAACTAAATTTCTGTTGCATATTAAAATTAGTCTTGGAAAAACTGTGTAGGTATCACATTGCTTTGTCTTACAGATTTCCCTGTTACCTGTCAGGCCCCAAACATTATATAAGCACTATCTATAACTGAAACCCCTGCTCAGAAGAGGCTCATTTTATTATTGGCATGCTGGTAACAAGTAAAGCTGGGAAGACATTTGTATGTAAGAGGTAATCTGTAGCCCACAAAAGCAGTCAGTATTTGGCTTTGCCTGGTTTTCAAACATGGCGGTTTTATTAAGTCTGTATATTTTGTGGAACCACTGGGAGAAAAGTTTGGAGCAAAAATGAATCTGAAGCTCAATTGCAAATCTATTTTATTTTTTCAATTCCTTCCATGCCCCCAAGCATTAGCATAACTTACTGAAATCTCTTGTTAAGAGATCACGGGGAGGGAAGATGAAGGGACAGAGCAGCCATGATATTTCTCCCTGGGATAAAATCTTCAGCATCCAGACAGTCTAACTATAGGCTCTACTTCTGTAGGCAGGGGGGTTTGCAAATGGCCAGAGCATCTCACATACATCTTGCAGAAAGCATGTGTCTCTGTTTCTCAAATGTTTCTATTTAGATTTGTTCTTTGCTGGGGGATCCAGCCTCTCCTTTAGCTCATGGTTAACAGTTAGATGAGAGGACAGCGCGTCTGACCCAGGGCAGGCCCTGGCCCACCATCATTCCACTCACAGGTAGCACTAGTTGCTGGGTCTATGAGGTTTAGGAAGCTGGCTTCCAAACTTCTCTGTTGCCTGAGTTCCTTCCCGCCATTCTGCTCACCTCTCTGGCCCTGTTCGCTGGTTTCACAGCCCTGACTCTCTCCACCCAGTTGACACCTTTCTCACATGGCTCCCTGCAAAGCTTAGGTCAGTGATGGCCTACGATTGGCTATCAACCCTACCAGGAAGTGTAGCTTTCATTCATTAAATAACTGTTTACTGACAGCCTGCGATATGATGATACAATCATGAGCAAAAGAAACACATTCCTTCCTCTTGGGACTTATAATTTATTCGGGGGACATGGTCAATAAACAAAACAAGTAAATAATTATAGATTAGGGAGAGTGCAAAAAAGGAAAGCAAAAAAAGTATTATACAGAGAAAGTGGGAGCAATGCCTACTTTTAAATCAGCTCATTAGGCAAAAAGAGCAGCAAGCATGAAAACATTAAAGCTGGATAAATCTTAACTTGTTCTAGAACAGAAAGGCGGTCAGTGAGGCTGAAGCACAGTGAGCAAAAGGAAAGTGGATTGAGAGAAGGTTGGCAAGGCGGGCAGGAGCTAGGTCAGGCAAGGCCTTGAAGCCCTGGTAAGGAGTCCAGAATTCATCTTCAGAGTGGAGAGAAATCATGGAAGTGCTTGCAAGGAGGAGAGTCAGCTGATCTGACTTTACCATTTATAATGGTTCACTCTGGCTGCCACGTGGAGAATGGCTTAAAGGGGCGTGGGTAAGAGTGGAAGCAGAGTGACCAGTTAGAGAGCCATGGAGGTGGGCCAGGTGAGGAACAAGGTGCCCAGGCCTAGGTGATGTCGGTGAGGATGATGAAGGAGAATGTATTTGCAATTAATTCTGGGGTAGAACCGATGGATCTTGCTAATGGTTTGGAAGTGAGAGGCAAGAAAAATCAAGGATAACACTGGATTGATGGCGAGGCTCTTTTTGTGTTGGGGAAGACTAGGTGTGGAAGCAGATTTGTGAGGAAGTGCAGGGTGTGGTTTTGGATAAGGTTAGGACTTGTTGCTAGATATAGATGTTTTCTTGGTTTTACAGTCTCTGATTCCTCCTCTTCTGGTGGTTAGGCTCCACCCCTCAACCCTGGCCTTGCAGAGGCTCTGTGCCTGCCTGCCTGCTGCCTAGTCTCAGAGTCATTCCTCCCACCTAGCTGGCTCTCCTACCTCAACTTTACCATCCCTGCTGGGCCCTGGGACTTTCAGCATCTTCTTAAGTCATAAAGCTAAGGTCTGGCCATTAGGGCCTCTCGTTTCTTTCCAGTACCACCATAGAGACTGCTATAAATGCTGGTGGCCCTGCAACCTAAAGTACTTCCCAGGTCCTTTGCCAACCCCAGAGAACCTCAGATTTCTCTTGTCTCTCAGGTCAAGTTATATCTTTACCAAACAAGTAATATTTTCACTAGAAGGAGGAAAGGAGAAAGGGATAAGTAAACATTGTGTTCCTCTTTGTGTCTGGCACATTATGTTCTGGTGTCTCTATTTTATAGATGAAGTCAGACACTCCTCCATAAAGTTAAATGTCTGTCCAGGGTCACATGGCTTGGGGGTGACAGAGATGGAATTTTAACGCACATCTGTCTGACTCCACATCACATCATCTTTTTACATCACCAGCAACCTCCAATATCCCAGCAGTAGTCAGGTCCCCCCTCACTCCTCTCCTCTGGGTCCTGACTTAGTCCAGGATGGCAAAGCAGGTGGGCAGTTTTGTGGAGAACCTTGGGACAGGTGCTTTATGGACCTTGGTCAGTCACTGATGTTAGAGATGCTGGACCTGTCATTTGACTCCTTAAGGCAAAGCCAGGGAAGAAAGGTGAGCCTTCCTGACGGCCTTAAGGTGAACGATGGTAGAAGTCAGGGCAAGCCTGTGAGTAATAGATATTCCAAAAGTGTTATTTGAGGGGTGGGAGGCAGGATGAGGAAGGCAGTAGGTGGGTTTTAGGGATTGAATCATGTCCCCCACCAAGGGCATATTCAGGTCCCACCCTCTGGTCCTGTGGGTGTGAATGTATTTGTGAATAGCATCTTTGAAGATGTTATTAAAGTGTGCCCAAACCGAATGAGGGTGGGCCATAATCCGATATGGATGAAGCAATTATAAGCAAAGGAAATTGGACATGGAGAGGAAGCCATGAGAAGAAGCCAGTGGTCAACAAAACCCAGACAATCAAGAAGACACTGCCATGTGCATTACCATATGACAGAAAAGCCAAGGACCCAAGGATCACTGGCAACCAGCCTCAAAATGCCACAGTCTTCAGGGAGAAAACATTGCCTGGCTGATGCTTCCATTTTGGACTTCTAGCCTCAAAACCATGAGCCAATAAATTCCCATTGTTTAAGCCAACCCATTGTATGGCATTTGTTTTAGCAGCCAGGTTTCCATGAAATGGGATGCATGGTCACACAAAGGAATGATTACATGAAGAATCACATGATCTGTTTCCTCTTCTATATAGCATTGTGATAAAGTAACATCCTTCAGGTATGTGCCTTGATGCTGAGTTTTTTTCCAGGGTCAGGAGAACCCAGTGAGTGGAAGGGGAGAGGATGTGAGAGTGTTTAAGGGCGGGCTGCTGATAAACTAAACTGTGGCCTCACCAGAATGGCATCCGTTGGGTGCCTGCTAGGGTGCACAAGTCTATTCCAGATAAGAAAGACTATTTTATCCAAAATTCTTCTATCTTCAAAATTCAAATGCCTTTGGACATAGCCTACAGTAGCATCACCTCGTGTGACAGTAAAGTATGTAGTGTATGTAGTGTAGAGTTTCCCGCCTTGCATTGTCATGAATTCAGAGAGCGCTTTCTGGGACTCCTGGACAGGTGACACCTGTGCTGATGCTCCTTTGTCTTCCCACCAGGCCAAGGCCATCAGCAGCATCATGCCATCTGCACCTGAGCAAGGCAGGGCAGGCAGGTGGAAAGACTCACATTGATGATGTGTTTGTCTGCCCCAGGACGTGGCAAGAGTAGCAGGGAACATTAATGATGTGAGGCAGGCAGTTACGTCAGGCCATCCCTTGTGATTGCCATGAGTCACGATGCATTACACTAGGTAACATTATCTCACTTTCCCTGCGACTTTTGCTCATAGAAAGTGGCGTGCCTGGCCCACGCTGTGGAGGACTAGCAAAACCTCAAAACCACTGGCTGATGGGTCCATACATCCTCCCTTGTCCCTCCCCAGTCCATTCAGAGAATGCTATGAGACAACGGGAAAAATGTCCTTTGATCTTTTGTTGGGGAAGGAGGCAAATATCAGTCAACTAAGCTCATCAGGACTTTTGAGAGAATTCGTACAGGCTCATATGTGCACATACTTGTGCAGAGACTGTCACAGGGGCCCAGACGCAGTGGTCAACCTGACATTCGGATTGATGATCTCAATTTGAAAAATAATGCTTATATATGGGTGTGTGTATATATGCCAGTATTATATATTTCAGTATTGATTTGCTGCCTGTGCTGTTGTGCTCAGTAAATCATACTAATTTGTTTTAGGATAAGTGTTACTGTTTCTTGCTTCTTCCTGCCTGTCCAAGCGGGACTTTGCTGTCCGCCTTTCCCTGCCTGACTGGACCACAGCTTGGTGCCTGTCTCCACAGACTCTCTCTGTTCCCTTCCAGCCAAGGTGGTTGCTTTCTCTCAGTACCCAAAGCACTCACCGGCTGCTCACGCATTTGCATGTGTGCTGCATACTTTTTTTTCTTTTTTTTGCTGCATACTTTTTTGACATCTGTTGGTAGACTGAGATGCCAGGTATCTTCTGTAGTGTTAATGAACTTCTCATTGTTTGTACTGCATTTCCAGCTGATAAGTAAATTCTTCTAGGACAGGAACTGACACAATTCTTGCACATAGTAGTTGCTCAACAAGTATTTCTTCCCTGACGGCATATAATTATTTGTGGGCGGTGCTTTGAGTGATTTCCGGAGGAGGGAATGCCACCAGCCTCCCATGTATCCCCTTTTCAGGCAATGCATACAGCTGCAACTGAGCGTACCCTTTTCCTCCAGCCCGAGACACTGTCCTCCTGCTTGGCTTCTTTGCTCTGAGCATTTCTCACCTTCCTTCTGCTCCCAAGTCCTAGTCCTGCTGTCTAAGCCAAGTTAGAAGCAATTCTGTGAGATAGCTTGCTGGACCAAAACTTAAGACCATATACTTATATTACACTAAATGCATTCCTTTCAGCTACTGATTTTGAAATCCTATCAATAAAAACAACCAAGAGAGGCTGGCAGGTTTGGTTTGCAGCATCATCCTGCTCAGGTCTCTGCAAGTTGCTTGTGGGCCAGGGCTGGCCCAGGGCAGGCTCCTGAGCTCAGCCATGACAGGCTGACTGACCCCGGGAAGCCCCATGCCCATCCTCAGGCTACCAGCAGGTGAGCCAGCAAAGGCTACCGGCCCCCATCACAGATGGAAGCTTCCCCGCAGAGTGCCAGCAAGGAAATGTGCATGGCTTCCTTTAGGGATCCTTCTCACACCGAATGGATGAGTGGGAAGGAGTGATCAGATGAGAAACAAACGCCAGGGAAGCCCAGGAAGACCCCTCACTGGCTCCTGAGTGACCCCTCTACTGTGTGCTGGGAGCACACTGTCAGGAAGTCAGCAGAACTTTAGTCAGGGGTCAGAGTGGACAATCACTCTGAATTGGTCCTACACCCCAAAGAGGGAGAGACAAGCCTCCCTGAAGTCACAAGCCCACTGGCCAGTGCAGGACAGGTTCTCATAAATGCCAGCTAAGGGAGTGAAGGAACAGTCAGAGGAACTTAGTTGGAAAGAGCTTGTTTAGCTCAGCCTAAATGCAGGAATCCCTTCCCCTTGGCTCTCCTTAAATATCACCAGTTCTGGGGATCACACCACTTTCTAGAGCCACCCATTTCACTGTGGATAACTGTAATCCCTAAAGCATTCTTTCATATCTTAATATGGGGGGAGGGGGAGGGTAGAGGAGGGAGAATTAGAGACTACAGTATTTTCAAGGGTCAGGTACTTTGGCATTTAATCCCACAACAACTTTAAGCAGTCAATTTAGTCTACCATGTCAGGTGAGGGGGCTTGAAAACAGAGAGGTTAAGCAACAGCCTGAGGTCACACAGCTAAAAGGAAATCATATGCATTGAGCATCTGGTCTGCCCCAAGCACTCATTTAAATAAAGATCCTATTTTTAACATACAAGGTTTTACCATAAACAATATTACAATATGTTTGGATGGAATTTTTTTTTTTTTTTTTTAAAGATTTTTATTTATTTATTCATTCATTTATCCCCCCCTTGCTGCTTGTGCTCGCTGGGTCAGCTAACCACGCCGTGCAGGCAGGCTTTTGCCTTCACCAGGAGGCCCTGGGACCCGAACCCGGGGCCTCCCATATGGTAAACGGGAGCCCTACTGATTGAGCCACAGCCGCTTCCCTGTTTGGATGGAATTGACCCCTAATATCCCAAGGAGTGGGCTACCAGAAAGTTTTAGCTGCCTCAGCCCTTTGTGGCCTCTCAGGGATGTGAATGGTTTCTCTCAATAGTTTCCACAGGGAAGGGGAGGGATAATTATGGGGCCAAATTGCCAAACATCACTCAGGTGCCATTATGGAGCCAAACGGTGTGCCCTCGGGCTTCCTGCACAGGCACACCACTGACCATAGACTTCCAGAGCTTTGTAGGGCAGGCAGGCGGTGGGTGGGTGAAGGTCAATCTGAATGAATGACACTGAGGAGCTTCAGGTGAGGAGAAGCCATTGTGGACAGTGATGGAGGGAGTGAGAAGAGGGGAGGATGAGAAAGTGAAGATATATTTTTTTCAGTTTTTAAAAATATATATTTATTTTTCTTATTCATTTATTTATTTATATTAAAGAAGTTGTGGGCTTACAGAACAATCATGCATAAAATATAGGATTCCCATACACAACCCTATTATTAACACCTTATATTGGTGTGGTACATTTTTTATGATTGATGAAAGCACATTTTTATAATTGTATTATTAACTATAGTCCATGGTTTAACTTAGGGTTCACTGTGCTGTACAGTTCCAGGAATTTTTTTAAAGAAGTTTTATTCTGGTACCACATATGCAATGTAAAATTTCCCCTTTGAACCACATTCAAATATATTATTCAATGCTATTAACAACGTTTACACTGTAAACAGAACTACCATCATCACCATCCATTACCAAAAATTTTCCATCTCCCCATATAGAGATATTGTACAATTTAAGCCTTAATTCTTTATTCCTTACCCTCATCCTGTCCCCTGGTAACCTATATTCTAGATTCTGACTCTATGAGTTTGCTTATTCTAGTTGTTTCAAATCAGTGAGACCATATAATATTTGTCCTTTTTTGTCTGGCTTGTTTTACTCAACATGATGTCTTCAAGATTCATCCATGTCATTGCATGTATCAGAAGATAGGCATTTTTAAACCTATTCTTTGATAAATATTTAAGTGCTTATTAAGTGGCAGCTTTTAGAGTTCACAGTCTGAGACAAGTATAATGGTGAACACTTGTGTAGCATTTACTGAGTGCCAGACACAGAATTGTAAGAGTTTTGTGGGTATTAGCCCATTTTCTCCTCACAATAGACCTATGATGTAGATACTCTTATATCCCCATTTTAAAGATGAGCAAATGGAGGTAGAGAAAGGTTAAATGACTTGCTGGAGATCACACACATAATGAGCGGGAATGCTGGGATTCAAGATGAGCTGTTTGCAGAGTCCAGGATCTTAACCAGTACCCTATCCTGGGTGACCAAAAGCCTCATGGTAATTGCTGGACTAGTGGAACCAGAGCACTGTGGGAACCCCCGGGAAGGCAGGCCCTTGTGCAGGGTCAGAATGTTCAAGTAGACTGCTTTTGGGGCTTGGTTTGGTCTTAATGCACCTGCCCTGGGACTAGTTCTAGGTCCTAGAACTGTGAAGAATTCAAGGGGAAACAGTGGATAGATACTGCACGCCCTTGTGCATACATGGATGCCAATGGATGCCTGTATGCTTTGCCTTTCTTGGGACAGCTTCTTTCTGAGCACTTGCCAGGGGGTGATGGCTGTCACCCTCAGCCCACACTAGACTTAATCTACCTTTGAATGCTGCAGAAAGAAAGAGAGGAAGGAAGAGCTAAGTGTCCCGCCACTCTATTATATGCCTAGGTTGAGGAAAGAGGCACAGCTTCCTGGGCCATTATCACTAATCCAAATTTGGCTCTAGTGGCTCTGAAGAAGATAATTCTCCTGAAATTTGTAGAAGTTGCATTAAACTGGGACTTAATCTGCCAAGAATTTGTAGTGGCTGCCTCTCCCCAAATGTCCCAAGAAAAACCCATGATTTAGAACAACCTTGAATAATTCCAGAGTCCAGAACACCTGAAGCTACCAGGGACTGATGTGAATGGGATGGAGACCAACAACCTTGTGAATGCCCAGCACTCAGCACAAAGGCAGCTCCACAGCCGAGATCACATTACAGCCCAAGAGCCAAGTCTTGAATCTTAGCCGTCAGTCTGTCCATCCATCCACCCATCCATCTATCCATCCATCCACCCACCCACCCATCCATCCATCCAACAAACATTAGAAAATTAGTCCCTGTGTCAAATACTGGAGTTACCCTCAAGGAGCTCACAGTCTGATGGGGGACATTGGTCATTGCAAAAACCAATCATTATAATCCAGAAGGATAAAAGCAAGGAGAATAAAGAGGAGAAAAGACCAAATCTTCCTGGTGGATTAGGAAGGTCTTGCTGGAAGAGGTGTCCCTTGCACACATCTTTGAGGAAGGTAGTTTACCAGGTGGCCAAGGGGAGGACATTCCAGGCAGAGGAAACAATGCACAGAGGCAGGGAGTCACAAGGCAGTGTCACAGCTAGAGAAATGAAAGGAAGGAGAGAGTGCAAAGACAGGCACTGTGGCCGTAACAGGAAGAAAGTCACCATGAGGCTTGGCACTTGATTCCAGCGGTGGTGAAAAACAACAGAAATTTAGCAGAGGAATCACTTTACTAGATTTATGGAAGGTTGGCCACTCTGGACCAGTGCTGCCAAGGTGTGGTCTGTGGTCTGTTACCCACCCATATGAGTTAAGTATAGAAATTGGGATTAAAACTTGAGAACATTTATAGTAATTTGATAGAATAATTTTATGTTTGGTCATCAAATTTTTAAAAATTGAGCTTGTATTTGTATGTCTTTATTTGATTTGATTTCCCTAGTAATTGAGCATTATTGTATTTTATAAATGGTTTGCTCTGCTGTGGATTCGAAATTAAACTGGCTCTCTGCTACAGATAGTTTGAGAAGCATTGCTCAGTTTCCTCACCCATGAAATGGGTCTAGTAATAGTGGCTACCTATAAGAGTTTTGCAAGGATTAAATGAACCCTTAGTTCAAATGCCAACATACAGAGACAGGTTATAAATGTTAGAAGTTATTGTCAATATTACTAATTTGGTGAGGAGGAAAAGGGGACTGGAGGCAGGGAAACAAGGTCTAAACTCCCTGGAATAACCGAGGCAGGAGATTTTCAAGGCTTGAGCCATGGTAGTGGCGAAGGATTCATGGAGATACTTTGAAGAATTCCGGAGATACTGACGTGTGGGCTTGGGGTGCTTGTGGGTGTGAAGGTCCTGGAGGAGTCTTGGAAGATGCCACGGTTTCTGACTTGAGTGCCTGGCTCCACCTAGAGCCATTCCCCATGACTGGGACACCTGGGCCGGGGAGCAGGTTGCGGGGCGGGGAGGGCGGGGAGGGCGGGGAAGGACGGCGGCAGCAGAGAATAGGGTGTTCGGGGTGAATCAGGGGAACTTGCCAAATATTCCAGAGGAACTGTCTTCTACGTGTGATGATAGAGCTTTACAAGAGAATTCTGGACTAGAAAAGATGATTAATTGTCCAGCTACCTGCCCTGTTTCTAAATCCCCTCATGGCATCTTTTCCACCAGCACTGACAAGGCACTCACTCCTATAAACAGACATGGGTAGCATTATGGGCAGAGGCTCTGGGGCCAGAAAGCCTGGATTCGGGTGCAGCGCTGCCACTGACTGTGCTATGTTGCCTTGAGAAAATTACTTTGCCTTTCTTAGTCTCTGTTTTCTCAAATGGAAAATGGGGAAAAAAGGGGAAAAAAAGCAGCAGCATTTTCTGGGAATTAAAAGAGATAATCTATGTAAAGCATACAGAACAGTGCCTGGCACTTATTAAGAATGAAACATATGTTAGTGTTTGTTACTATCACTTTGCACTACTTTTTGAGAAGCCACCTCTGGCTGCTATCCAGAAGAATGTTTGAGAACATTCTCCCTTCATCAACAGCAAGCAACAGCTGGGTCCAAGGGAGGTCTCTGAGGGCTCTCTTGCTCTTTCTGATTGAGAATTGCTGACTGACAGCAATGAAATTGCCCTTTAGAGACTCAAAAAGGCTGGAGCAGGGTACTCGCAGAGCCCCTCTGTAGCCACGTCTCATTCTTCCTTGAGATCCTTTAGTCAGGGCCCTTCTGACCTACCTCTTAATCAAACCACTTCCTGGGCAAGGCCATCTCCTAGTACCTCCATGCATCTGCTCAGCCAAGATGGAACCTTTTCCCCGATCTTCCTTCTCCTCTGAGGATGCAGGTTTCCTCTAGGGCCTGACTCTTGGCCAAGCCGGGGCCACCTGGTCCTCCAGGGATGTGAGCCCATGACAGGCCAGCCCTGGTTCCGGCCCTCAGGACCCTTTTGTGCCTACAGCTTGTTCCAGTGCACTTCTCCTCCTTCAGTCCCATGTCTGCTCACCCCAGGCCCTCCACAGGGACTTTTCAGGCCTGCTGCCTGTCCCAGGGCATCCCAGAGTGGAGAGCAGGAGGACAAGTTACCTGTGGCTGCTCCCAGTCAGGGATTCTTTGTGCCTGTGGAAAGTTAAATAAAGACCCATGGGAAGCGGCTGTGGCTCAATCAGTAGGGCTTCCGTTTACCATATGGGAGGCTCCGGGTTCGGTTCCCGTGGGCCTCCTGGTGAAGGAAAGCCTGCCACGCATGGCGTGGTTAGCTGACCCAGCGAGCACAAGCAGCAAGGGGGGATAAATGAATAAATAAATAAAATCTTTAAAAAAAAAAAAAAAAAAAGACCCATGCTGGAGGGCAAGGTGGGGCTTCTTTAGGTCCTAAGAGGCTCTTGCAGTGTACTGCTAAACAGTGTTACCCTGAGGCAGGAGGTGAAATAAGTAGAATCACAGAGGCCTCAGGCCAGGCAGTTGGAGAAGAGCAAAGCTCTGCAGGTACCAGGGCCCAGCACCTTCCCCTAGCTGGTTGGCCAGGGCAGCGAGCACGACCCTCCTCAACCTGCCAGTGATCAGAATCACCTGGTCTGGACTGTGAAATGCTACAGCCATTTAGGAAAGTAGACCAGGAAACATCTAGTCAAATGTAAAATGTGCATACTCACTGGTCCAGCATCACTTTTGGACAATCACTTTGTAGAAATACAGCTGTGAGTATATAAGGAGAGAGGTACGGGGAGGTTAATCATAGCACTGCGAAAAAAGTGGAAATAAACTGTCCATCAGAGGGAGAATGGTTGCATTAAGTGTGGCACATTCAGACAATGGGATACTTTTTTTTTTTTGGAGGGGGTGGGAGATACTGGGGATTGAACCCAGGACCGAGTACATGGGAAGCAGGCGCTTACCCACTTGAGCTACACTGGCTTTCTCTGCAACTTTTAAAGAGTGAGTTAAAGCAGTCTCTACTAACCTACATGAACATTTAGGACATACTCTTGGACTAAAAGGGGAAAAAAACCTTGCACAATAATGAGTATGAACGGTTCCAAATTTGTAATGACGATATATGCATGTATGCATGTTAGTATGTAGTTGGATATATTTGTAAGAACATAAAGAAAAGTATTGAAAGTTATTCACCAAAATGCTAACATGTATACTTCAGAACAGTGGACTTGGAGGAGGCAGATTATTAATTTTCTTTTAATAGAAATCTTTACTGTCACTTGTTAAAATATGCATGTGATTTTAAAAAAAGTAAAAAGCTAAACAAAATCAGCTGGGAAGTGTGTTAAAAAATACAGATTTCTAGGCTCCACCTTCGGAATGAGTATCTGCAAGAGTGGGGCCCACGTATGTGTATTGTGAAAAAAGCTTCACAGTTGATTCCAAGCCCAGCTGGGCTTGGGAACCCCTCCTGTTACCTACCTGAGCCTCAGCTCTTTCCTCTTCTTTGCCTTTCCCTGGGGCAAGAGGGGAAGAGTAAGTGGCAAGCATGCCATAGACATTGAATAATGTGAGTCCCTTTCCCAAGGAGCCTTAAGGATCACTCCCTCCTGGATTAGCGCAGTCACACTGGTCTGCCCCTTCTCTGAATGTTTCTTCAATTTAGCTTACATTTTTAGCATTTAAAGTGTTTCATTTAGTTATTTTATTTTGTCACATGTCTGAGGACAAGACTTTAGCCCGGGAGGTCCCCAATGTGTGCTTTCAGATCCAACAAAACCAGTATCAGTGTCCATAAAATGGTTTTTAATTCACTGGGCTCGCAGAATCTTCTTCTAGTTTAGTACTGGAAGGCCTCGGCAGACTAGACCCAGACACCCTCCTAATAGTTCCTCCAATGAGGATCCCTCACCTGCAGGTTTTGCTAGGCAGGTTCTGTACTTTCCCATCTCTGTGCCTTCAGTCTTTGCAACTATCCTGCCAAGGAGGCATTATTTTGCGGATGGAGAAACTGAAGCTCGAGAAGTTAAGTGACCTGTTCCAGATTTGGCACCTTGGCAGAGCTGGGATTCAAACTCAGGTTTGTCTTTAGCCCTGGAATCAAGTGCCTCATGGACCACACCTCACACACAGCCCTGCACCCACCAGCAGTGGGAGGGAGGCTACCTCCTAGGCCTAGGAGTGCCACAGATCACTCCAGTAGGTTACATCCCCAAATCCATAGAATGCATTTAGCACAGCAGTGCCTCAGCACAGGATTGTCACCTCGGAACACATGACTCCCCTAAGTCCTGGAGTATTATAAGCCTGATCTCGTTCTTCTTGGGCTTCTGCTGAAGTGTCCCGAATGCCAGGGATACCTCTGCCCACTCCACTCTGATGGTAGGTGCCCAGTGTGCCTGCCAGCATGCCTGGATGCTGGGCAGCTTGGCTTTCTCTAAGGCAGTGGTGCACTGGCTTCTTTCTTTCTCCTTCTCTCCTCTCCTTCTTACTCCTTTCCTCTTCTCCCTTTCCTTATACAGAAATGGGGATTTCATTGGAGTAAAGAGGGAAGTAGTTTCCAGCTTTCACCTCACAGAACTTGGAGCTCCTAATTTGAAAAGCATTGTTTATAGCATCGGGCTAAATATGGGCAGAATTCCTAGGCTCCCCAACCAGGGAGCCTTCTGGATGGGGTTCAGAATAGCCTGATAGAGCCAAAGGTGATGATACTGTGTTTACTCCTACGTTTCCTCTTCATTAAAACAACAGCAACAAAACAACATTAAGCTCTTTTGTGAGAGTGCTCAAGAGCCATATAGCCCCGTCCCAGGCAGGTGTACTGGGAGTCTTGGAGCTAGTCTAAGGGTTTTGTCTGGTCTGTGCTATTCTGGAACATAGAAGCCTTGGGTTTTATCACTGCCTCAATTCTGAGCTTCCTGGTTGTCCTGCTTATCCTAGATGGAGACGCTATGTGTACCTTTCTGCTGACTCAGTTATTTATGGTCCAGCGGTACACGGTGTCTGTGTGTCTGAGCTCCTTGGGGCTCAGAGGCAGCTGGAAGGCCAGGCAGAGAACTACATGTCAGCTTTACATCCAGAGAGAGTCACCCCCAAACAGAGGATGTCCTGGATTAGCTCCACAGAATGCTCTGAAAAAATTCCCATGATGCCAATCTCCTAGGCCAGCAGGAAATGCCTATCCCCTCCCAATTCTAAGAGAGTTCAAGTTACCTCATGACCACTGGACACAAGGTCAACCTTAATGAGCACCCTTGGGTATCTCTATCCTATTCAGCAAGTCAAAAGTCATAGGCAGGAGATGATTAAACTCCCTCCCCGTAGGCAAAAGAGGACAGGTAAAGTTGGCATCCAGAACCTCAGGGAAAGGGTGAATGGCATCTGTTTGGAGTGGTGCGGCCTCAAGATCAAAGATCAGATACGCTGTTCCTACAGTCTACAAATGTTCAGTGTTTGTTGTGTCTCTTACTATATAACTAGAGTTGATGACTGTATCTTCTGGCATTATAGTTCCTTCTCTTAATGATGTACAATACTTTAGAATACAAGCCCAGAAGAAACTGTGGCTCAAATTAGTAGGTAAAAATATCCCTTATCTACTTTTTGAAACAAACAAAAATCCCTCCCTGTAAAACAGAAGCCTGTCCCAGGCCTTCTTGTGAAGACAGGACTTTTTCCAGACAAGTCTCTTAAGGATAAATTGTCTTCAAGGAAATAGAAATTTGGGAGCCCTCCTGTCCTTTGAAATGCTGTAAAGGAGTGGGCTGCCCAAGGGAAGGATTCTCTGTAGCTTTCCAGGAGAAGTGGGTATGACCTTTGACAGTCACCTTTGGGACTTGGCTCCCTGCAGGATTCCTAGCTCAGTGGACAGGAACTCCCAGAATGTTCTACAAAAGGTTCCATGTGGTTCCCTCTGGGAAGAAAAATGGATCCCCGTGTAGGCCATGGCAAAGATGGAGACCTAAGGCCTCTAAGCAGTGGGTGAAGTCTGTCTCTGAATCAGACCCCTGTTTCCTCTGGAAGCCCAGGACTTCCCATTCTTTAGCTCCTCATTCCCAATCCTCTGTTTTCTGGTCTTTTCTCAGCTACCCTTTAGGAAAGCAGACTGGGCCTATCACCTGTTCTCTATGGCTGTGATTTGATCATGAAGCCGGCAGAGTTCATGAGGTGAATGTGGTACTCCTCTGTGCTCTCTATGGGTAGCTTTGTTCGAACAGTGCCTTTTCCTACGGAAGTGGTTAACTCTGAAGGCTGGTGTCTTTGGAAAAGGTACCTATAAATGCAGAGGAGGGAGTGAATGCTCAAACAGCCCACTACCACCCAAATCCTATAAAGGCCTGCCCTGTCAGGAAGTCCTCTTGCCAAGTTCTGGTAGTGGCCATGCTGTCCTCCATGACAGAAAAGACCATGGGCACTGGTTCAGAAACGAGAGGGCGTGCGAGAGCTGCAGACGGGAAAAGCGGCACTTCTGGAAATAGCATGCCAGTTTAACCAGCATAGCCTTTTCATAAGGGCATTAACTGCTGCCTCACGTGATTCCAGCTGACCCTGTAGAGGGCTGCAGAGCCAAGGCAAAGTGTGCACAAAGGTTGAAAGGACAGCACTGCCAACAGCAGTTTTGGGTCGTTTTGGCAAATGTCACTCTCCACAGCAGTCAGAGCCCTCAAAGGCAGAGGGCTATCCACTCCAGATTGCAAAACTCCGGGGACAAGGACAGGGCTGACAGCTAAGCCCCTGCGAGGCAACCAACCAACGCAGCAAGGAACAGGCCTTTGCAGGGTGAAACACATTGAAGCCACCTCTGTAGGGGTGGGGACGGTTACTTACTCATGATCAGCGATTCGGTGATTTCAAAATGGAATCTCTAGCTGTAGTATTAACCAGTCTAAATTGGGCCCGCTTTTAGTGGCCAGTTAGTAATTAGCTCCTTTTAAAGGCCTCAACATTTTGATTTTTCAGTTAATTCATCCCAAGTCACTGATTCGTACCACTTTTTGCTGCTGCCGAGGGAAAACGCTCCCAGTAACAAATGGATCAGTCTCTGTGCTTTACAAGGAAAAGAAATTTGAAGGTTAAAGTTGCCCCACATTCAGTGGCACTTAGATTTTTTTTCCATCAAGAAAAATTCCTGATTCACTCTCACAAGCAGGAGCTGCAGGCAGGGCCATCCCACAGCACGACCACCTGCGCCTGTGGCTGCCACAGGAGGGACGCTTTAGCCAAGGCAGTTACGCCGTTGGTTCTTCAGAGCCAGCGTTACTTCCTCAAGCCACGGGCAGTACTCACAGAGACTGCCCCACCTGGTCCCAACCCACAGCCCTGGAGTCCACTACTCTCCAGGCCCCTGACACCGGCCTACCAAACGCCCCGGCTCTGGAGGAATAAAGCAGTTTCACGGGTTCACTGACCTTGAAGCCGGAGTCTCCCACGTCCTGGTCCTGCTGCACGCAGACAGCCAAGAAGTGTAAGGGGAGCCGGCAGGGGCCTGCTGTGAAAAGGCTCCCAGACTGGGCGGGGCCGGCGGGACCCACCCCGGCCAATCCCCTCTCGACATCTAGCAGCACTTGCTTCCCCAGCTGTGCCCTTGAAGGCACCGCCAGTGACTCTTCTGCCACCTGGCCCTGAGCTCTTAGAAGTACCTGCTGTATCTCTGAAACGTTTCCTGCCTCCTTGGAGAGAAAGGACAGAGGCCCGGTTTGCTTCCCAAGCCTGGTCCTGGCGGCTGCCTCCTCCAGAGCGCTGCCAGGGGCTCCTGGGCCTGCAGAAGCATTACCCAGCCCAGTGGACTGGCCTCGGGGTGGCAGGGCCAGCCGGGGAAACTGCCATGTGTTAGGGAATTTGTTTCTCTCTTCCCTCAGGAGTGCCATCCTGGGGCCCCGGTTAGGAACCTGCTCTGGGGAATGACTCTCATCCCTGCCCCCCACCGGCCCTCCCCAGCTAAAGTCCCAGAGGGGGAAGATGTCTCAAATACTCTGTTCAGCTGTTGTCAACTGGTTGTCTGGGGCCTGGATTTAGGAATAACAATTACATTCCTCTTCAGATGGGGCTATCTGAAGCAGATTGCTAGACAGCCCCTCTAATCCAGTCCCTCTAATATACCACCCAGAAGGCCCTGCAGGCCATATCCCTGCTTAAAAATAGCCCTCCTTGGGCCATCCACCCCAAACCGGAAAGGGTGACTGTAAATAGCAATGACCCGCCAGGTTTTGGACAGCAGCCCTGCCATTTCAGAGGGAGCCTGCCCAGGCTTCTGATGACGGTCACGTACCCGGCTCCTGTGGCCCACATGACCACCACCAGCGGGTTCCCTTCCCTTCCTCTCAGGGCCTGCTCTAAGGGTGTGAGGGAGCAGGGGTGGAGCTCCAGGAATAACCTTCTACTTACTGTGGTTCTCCAGCAACGTTTTCCAATTCTTGTAAACATCGCCCAGAGCAAAAAAATGTATTTTTGCCTTGGGGGAGAATACTGACTGGGAGAGGGCAGGGAGGGACCTTCTGCATACTGGAAAGAGTCTCAGTTTGGGGGTGGTTATGTGGATGTATACATGTACATAAATTCTTCAAGCTGTACACTTAAGGTTCAAGCACTTTACTGTATATCGGTTAAACCTCAGCTAATATAACTGCTATCATTATGACCCAGCTTACATGAAACAAATTTTTAAAATAAAATGGTATTTAGCCTTTCTACTTATGATATACTTAGATATTTTCTATGCTCTCTATTTTATTAAAACAATTGCAGATTGGGACTAACTGAACTGATTTCATGATCTTCAAAGGGTCAGGGTCCCTGGTCTGTACGTTGGGCTGTAATGGACCAGGTCCCTCCAGCCCTGAGGGCCTCCCCTGGTAGGACTGGCAACAAACAGGAGGTCTGTGGGGATGAGGGCTGTTCCATAGGTAGTCTGGGCTTGTGGGTTTGAGGTGGGGGCATCTAGGTTTATTTCTTCCCCAGATAGCTGTTTCACGCAGACTGCTTCAAGACCAGTTCAGGCACCTAGTGAAATAAATCCAGTGACCCTGAAATAGCACAGCTTCCAGATCCAAAAAACAATGAAGTTTTTGAAGAGCATGGAAACAGAGAGGTTTGAAGAACGGCAATTACAATGAAAACCCTTCTTTTTGTTTTTCCAATTCCTTACTCATGGACATTTAGGTCTCTCTTCTCCTCTCCAGGTCTCCTCCACACATGTGTGCCTCAACCCCTCAAGGTTTACATTGTAAAACTGTACTCTGACCCAAAAGAGTAAAGTCAGAAGAGGAGAAGTAAAGAGATTGTTGAGAAGAGGGGTACCAATCTCCACTTTGGGGAACCTGCTTGTCCTCAGGCTTGTAAAGGTGGAAGGGGATGGAGTGTTAAACTTTACAAGTGACTCAGCAGCAGAAATTCTAGATTTCAGAAAATCTTTCAAATGCCCTCCCTGTTATGTTTGCCAGTTTTCCTCTCTTGTCATTGAGAAGCTCTGCCTCTGAAGCTAAGCCAGCTCCCATCAAAGCTCAGGACCTCTGCCCACAGCTAGTGGCTACTGTGACCATATGGTTGGCTCTTGCTGTAGGGACAGGAACAGAAGTGATGTGTGCAACTTCCTTATCCACTTGCTATAAAAGAAATCTCTGGTCTTGGGTTTATTCTCTTTTCTGTTCCTACCAGCTGGAGCCTAGATGGAGCAGTGACCTAGAGTCGACCTTGCAGCTAAGGACAATACCTTATGGTATGGCCAAGTAATAAGATGAAAGGAACCTGGATTCCTGAATCCCACCATCCTGGATTTCAGAATTGTGAGGGGGAGATAAACATCCTATTTTATTGAAGCCATGATATTGTCAGGTCTTTTTGTCACATGAGCTTAGCCTATACCTTAACTAATACAACTGGAACTGCTAGTACTGCTTCTTGGCTAACACTTGCATTGGTAATGCCTTTTGTATGGCAGGCATCCTACTACTTGCTTGCTCTTGAGGTTCATGTGTAGGTCTTTGGGAGGCCCCATAGAACCTCCATTCTGCACAGTTGCCTGCTGTGGATGATGCATTTCAGTTGACCTCTTCTGATTCCCCATCAGCACCTGGCCCAGGTGGCTCTTCCACAGCTTCTTACTGCTGAGTCCTTGCACTCATCTCTTGGGTTGGTACTAGAAAGACAACTCAAACCCAGCTGCCTTCCACATTGACCTACAGGGAACTCATTCAACTTAGAATGCTTAACTCTGGGTGTGCAGGCTGCCCCAATGCTCCCCAATTCACTCAACTATTATGGGCTCTCCAGCCTCATTCCCACCTTCAGAATTATCAAGGTGAAAAGTAGAATCGGTATCAGTCCTTTTATTTCCCACACACCGACCAACTCCTGGGGCTCTCCCAAGAACTTTCCCACACATGTAACTAGTCTCCCTTCAGGAAGGAATCTCAAACCCTACAAGTGACTCTCCTTGGGCTCCTCACTTGGCTTGGGGGTGTGCAAGGGGAGAGAAGCACCCATTCAACGTCCTTCTGTAAATAGTTGTCTTCACGACCAGGGATAGATAAAGGTAGTATGAAAATCAGGCTCAAAGAGGCAACTTTGGGTAAGAAGACTGACAAAACCAATGGACTTCATCTCTGCCTTCTTTGTGTGTTGCTGTTGTTTGGTAGAACATGAAAAGATAGCATTTAGATGGGTGAGGAGGAACAATACTTTAAAAGTATTTTGAAAAAATGACTCTACAAACAAAAAGTGACAGTAAGCTATTCATCACCGTTTCTTATGAGGGTTCTCCAGAAGAAAGTGGGGGTTCCCACTGCTGACCTACAGACCTTCCTCTTTAGCAATGCTGGAAGGAAACCCTATGATCTCACAGGCCTTTATGTTACTTTGAGGATAGGGGAAGTAAAGAGTTGTGGACAAAGCTGGTGAGTAAGACCCCAAGGCAGAATGGGGATAGGGATTGGGAGATACCACAGTAAATGACCAGCCAGGAAAGGGTCAGCTTGCTGGCCAAGAAGACCAGGAAACACGTTGGCATAAGGAAAGAATGAGAACTAGTGTGACGAGAATTAGAGATCCTCTGTGTTTACCTCAAGCCATGGGTATTTGGATGTGCTGAAGCCAGCTTATACTAGCTCATTAAGCCAACTGTTAAATTTTTAGGAATTTTGAGAGCCAGCTGTTAAACATAGTCATTATTAAAAATTAAATTATATAAACTTACAATTAAATATATAAAAGCAAATATAGTGCATATTTAAAACGCATCAATTTCAAATTATTTTGATATTATCTATACTGCTTAGGGTTATTTATGTCTATTGTATCTGTGTGATGGAAATACTATATACTGGTGGGCTACTGGGCATGTCTTCCCAACTTTGCCTTCAGTGGGTAATGTTGGCAGCCTGAAATCAGCTATGGTGGGAATATTTATACACAATGTGCAAATGATACAAATCAGGGCTTTTTTTTTTTTTTCCCCTGGAGGCCAGTTATTAAACATTTACCGACCCACCACTGGGTGTTACTATGATATAATGCAAATAACAGATATGGGAAAACTCAGTCTGGGTGGCTAGGCCTCATGGGAACTGAAGAATCACTTAAGAGGCTTCATGAAGAGTGAAATATATTTTTTTAAATGGAATTTTGTTCAGAATGCAAAGCTGCTTTAGCACCTGGCAATCTTGTCAACCCTTCTCAGCAAAAGCTAGTCAATCCCTTTAATAATTATCAAACTTGGCTACAAATTCCAATTACCTGGGTTTTTTTAAAAAACACTCATGCCTAAGTCCTGCCCCCAGAAATTCTGATTTAACTAGTCTGGAGAGTGGCCTCTGCACTGGCCCCTCGGGATGATTCTAAGGTGCCACCAGGATGAGAACCACTGCTTTATGTATTTATTGTTATCAGCTGCTCTCCCTCTCTGTCCTCCACTCTCTGTGTCTTATAGCTTCTTCCTCAATTATTAATATGACCTCTCTCTCTCTGGCTCATGATCCAGTTAGTCTCCGTCCTCACCATAGGGCAGAGCCCTCTGGACCACTCATTGGCTGTTGGCCGGCCTATGAACTGACTGCCCTTGGACCAGGTGACTGCCCCTGTCCAATCAGCTGTGATCAGATGAGCAGTGTCCCACACTTGCATGTGGTGGGCACTGTGAGGCTTTGCTGTTCATGACAACCAGGCCAACAGTGAGGGCAACCGGCACTGTGTACCAATGACAAGGAAACTCTAAAACCAAGTGTGCCTCAGATATCAGATCTTCCCTTGTCCACACAAGCTAAACATTTCCACCACATTTCAACCTGTCTGTCAATCTTGACTCCTCCACCAATTTCCATGAGAAATTCAGTTATACCCAGCATGGTGTGTGTGTTCTTGTCCTTACGTACAATTTAGGGAACATGGGGTAGGTCACATGTGGTAGCCCAGAAACTTCCACCATGGTGCTTAGTCTCTTCTTTCCTCACGCCTCCCTGTCTTCTCCTTGAAGCTCCGTCATGAGCTCCCAGCTCTTCCTCTGGGGTGCCTCCCTTAGTTTCAAGCCCTAGGATCTCATCTTCTACCTTCTTAGCAGACATTTCAAAACACAGCCTACAGATTGCCCCCTCCAGCCAAGAGAATAAAATCTCCATTTCAGTTTACCAGGTGACTCATCAGACAGAAAGCTTCAAATACTCCTCTCCCAACTATAGCATTTTCCTTCAGATTTAACCCTCCTGGAAAGCATCGCAATTATTAGGCCCTACTTCCTTCCTGCCGGTTGAAATCTTCTAATAGCTGTGGAAAAGAGGTTAGGGTGATGAGGGTAGAAGGGTGTTTTAGTTAGCTAAAGGCTGCCAAGGCAATATGCCAGAAATGGGTTAGCTTTCGCAATGGGGATTTATTAACTTATAAGCTTTCAGTTCTGAGGCTGAGAAAAATGCCCAAATCAAGACATCAGGTGAAGCTATCTCCCCAAAGACATGGCTGCCAGTGATCCTGGACTCCTGTCATATAGCAGGGCACAGTGGTGGTGTTTGTTGTCTCTCCCTTCTCCTCCGGGTCTTGTTGCATTCAGCTTCTGGTTTCCTCTAGCTTTCTCCCTGCTCCTTTGGCTTTCTTTCTCCTGAGTTCCATTGATTTCAACTTCTGGCTTCCAGGATTTTCTTTCTCAGCTTCTGGAGGTTTCTCTCTCTCTCTGTGGCCCCCTCTCTCCATATTCATCCCATTTATAAAGGACTCCAAGTGAGAGGATTAAGACCCACCTTAGGTCATGCCCTGCCAAAGTAATTTAATCAGAGACCCTTAACTGAAGTAATCTAATCAAAAGGTCCCACCTACAATAGGATCACACCCACAGGAATGGATTAATTTAAGAATATAATTTTCTGGGGTCCACAAAAGATCCAAACTACCACAAAGGGTATTCTGTGTATCCCAGAAAATCATAACTGGGCAACTAAAAGTAGCTCCCCATATTTTGCTTGTCAGAGATTCTGCAACTCTCAGCCAAGGAAGGGGTGTGGAGGAAGGAGCCCTCAGCCCTGACCTGGCTCACAGACTGTCCACTGTTTTAAGCAGCAAAGTATGTGTCAGCCCCCAGTCAATCTCAGTCCTCCCTCCATAGGTTTTTCTCCATTTACTTGGTGGAATTTTTCCCCAAATTCTGGCAATAGGTCCCATTTAGGCTTAGTTCTTGGTGTTCTAACTTTTGCCTTTCTCTTTGCCTTCATAATTAATTTATTGAAAAACATGGAGAAGCTATGATAGGACCTGCTAGCCAGATGCCATTTAGACCAAATCTTTTATTAATTTTAAGACCAAGGAAGCTAATGCGAAAGGAAGGACCCAAATCTTCCTTTCTTCAGTTTTCACTTGCTCAGTGGTTGCATCACAATTTCTCCAACTCTAAATGTAAGTATTTTTGTATACTATACGCTATTCCTCATAACCATTGCAGTAATTTGGTCATTTTATAGGCAGATGTGGTTCTTATTTTATAGATGAGAACATGACCTCAGAATGGCTCAGATGCCAAATCATGGTGGGAGCTGGTGAAAACTGCGCCAGGACTCTGCCTCAGCAGCTTTTCTTCTCTACCCACCCTGTTCAGGAGTGTTGAATTGCCAAGAGCTTGAACTGAGCCACTCTAGGCAGTAGGGAGTTCTCTGTGCCTGGAGGAAGTCCAAGCTGGGCTGGGGATGCCACTGGAAGGATTTAAGCACTAGAAACAGAATAAGACTAAATGATCCTAAGTATCTTTTCTGAGGTTCCCCAAATTCTCTGATATTTTAGTGTTTGCAACATGGGCATTCCTCCCCTCCCCCTTCCCCCCCCCCTCCGAATTTTAGAGTTAAAAGGATTCTTGAACACCAAAGAAACTCATTGGCCAGTTAAAAAGCAGTCACCGGATCAAGATGGCATCAATTTAGGAAGGCACTCGCTAACTAGCTCTCTGAAGATGGCTGAATGGGGACGGGGTCCTGCCCAGGGGTCTGTGCTGTGGGTGCACAGAGCAAGAAGCTTGGGACATCTATCTGGAGACAGCTCGACGGTGTTGATTGCTCAGTGAGATTCGTGAGTTTTAACCCTGCCCGTGGAGGTTAACACAGATGGCTGAGCCCTGCCCTCGGAAAAAGAGGCTGGTTTGAGCCGCCACTCCCGAGGCAGCCCAGTGAGAGGGAGCGATCTCTGAGAGTGGGAGGATTCTGGTGGAGGGTTGAGAGGGCTTTCCTTTCCATGGATTTTGCTGTCTGGAACCCCTTGCAGCCTTGGGGACCAAAATAGCTGGCTTGAAGCAGGACCATGCTGAGGGGAGTGGCGAATCTGCTGAGGAAGTTGACTTACTCAACCTCCGAAGGCAATCCAATGAGAGGGAGCATTCTCCGAGAGTGGGAGGGTTCTGACAGATGGTGGAGAGGGGTTTCCTTTCTGTCAATTTGGCTGCCTGTACCCCCTCATAGCTTTGGGGAGCAGATAAGCTGGCTTGAAGCTGTGCCAGGCTAAGGGAAGAGGCGAATCTACTGAGGAAGCCTGATTTACTCAACAGCCCGTGATACTCAGGCTTGGCTCCTGGGCGGGGGGAATCAGCCATTTTTATCATTCTGCACTGACTAGCATCAGAACTTCAGCTCCCCTGGGGAGGCCAGGAAGTGGGAAGTGCTTGATTAGTGTTCACGAGTCTAGTTAGTGTCCCCTCAGTGAAGGGGGTGGTCTAGAAGAGGACATATTTTGGGTCCCTTATTTCACCAAAATAAAAAGACAGTCACTTTAAAAAATAAAAATGAACTTTTCTTTTTAATTTAGTTTAATAGCTAAAATCTGCCTCAAAACCTGCAGATAGAACCTTGCAGGGCAATTGATTGATAAATACAAGCACGCTGAGAGGTTCCACAAGGGCCCAAGAAGGAACACTGTTCTTCCTTAGATTTGTTTGACTGTTTGCTTGTGTGGTTGTTTGTTTTTTCTCCATTTATTTGTTGTCTCTTGCTTTTCTTTCCTCTTTCCTACCCCCTTCTTTTTTCTTTCATTTTTTTTTTAATTAGCTGTTGCTAGCTTGTCTCTTCTTTGCTGTGCTTCTTCTTCAGTGATTTCCCATTCTCTGTCTATACTGATTTTGTATCTCAAGCTATCTCCTTTCCTTCCTTCATCTTTCTGTCTTCTGCTTTCTGTTGTGGTTCTTACATACCACATTTTTTCATTAGTCCACAACTTAAGGGTGTCAATTTCTATTCTATCTATTCTGTTTTCTTCTTTTTTAATTAATATTAACTTTTTCCTTTCAGCCCTTTCTTTACTCTTTCTCTCCCTCCTCATCATTCTAGCCTTCTAAATCATTATATATATATTCCTCTATTTGGTTTCCCAGTCCATTGTAGGTACTCTACTTTTTTTCCTATTACTCTACACTGTCTACATGAGCTAAATATTTGTTTCACTAAGTCTTATACAGCCCCTCTTCTAACATCTATCAATATTACTATTATCCTTCTTCCTTTCTCACATCTTTTGATTCCTCTGGCCCTAATCTTTTGCCTTCAAGGGAACATAGAAAGAAGCAAGGAAATAAAATAAGAAGAAAAAGTGTCAAAGAGAAAACTTAACACATACACAGAACCACCAGCTAAATAAAACTAAAGCTGAGAGAGAAGCTAATCAACTGAATAAACCCATCAAGATAAAATGATGACTAGAGGGCAACAAAAAATTACAAACCACACTGAGAAACAGGAAGACATGGACCAGTCCAATGAACAAACTAAAAACCAGGAAGAGATACAGAACATCGAACAACTAAACAAAGCTTTCCAAACAAATATCATGGACCAACTTAATGAAGTGAAGGAAGAGATTAAGGATATTAAGAAGACATTGGGAGAACATACTGAAGAAATTGTAAACATACATAAAAAGATAACGGATATGATGGTGATCAATGACACAATCCAAGAAATCAAAAAGATGCTGGATTCACATAACAGCAGATTTGACCAGGCAGAAGAAAGAATTAGTGATGTGGATGATAATACATCTAAAATCAAACAGAGGGAAGCGGCTGTGGCTCAATCAGTAGGGCTCCCGTTTACCATATGGGAGGCCCCGGGTTCGGTTCCTGGGGCCTCCTGGTAAAGGCAAGCCCGCCCGCACGGCATGGTTAGCTGACCCAGCGAGCACAAGCAGCAAGGGGGGGGGGGATAAATGAATAAATAAATAAAATCTTTAATAAAATAAAATAAAATAAAATAAAATAAAATAAAATAAAATAAAA
>JAKSZT010053785.1:3372452-3506525 GCA_026826555.1 Tolypeutes matacus
AATAAAATAAAATAAAATAAAATAAAATAAAATAAAATAAAATAAAATAAAATAAAATAAAACAGATAGTAGAACAGATAGACAAAAAAGAGAAAAAAAATCCAGCAGGGACTCAGGGATTTAACCGAAAACACCAAATGCACAAACATACGCATTATGGGCATCCCAGAAGGAGAAGAGAAGGGAAAGAGAACAGAAGGAGTGCTGAAGGAAATAATGGCTGAAAACTTCCCAACTCTATTGAGAGAGATGGAGGTGCAGATCCAGGAAGCACAGCGCACCCCAAGTAGTATAAATCCCAACAGGCCAACTCCAAGACATATACTTGTCAAAATGTCCAATGCTCAAGACAAAGAGAAAATACTCAAGGCAACAAGAGAAAATGGAACCATCACATACAAGGGAAGCACAATAAGATTAAGTGCTGATTTCTCAGCTGAAACCATGGAGGCAAGAAGACAGTGGTATGACATAGTCAAAATACTAAAAGAAAAAAATTTCCAGCCACGAATTCTCTATCCAGCAAAACTGGCATTCAAAAATGATGGAGAGTTCAAAATATTCACAGATAAACAGAAATCAAGAGAGTATGCCAATAAGAAACCTGCACTTCAAGAAATACCAAAGGAAGTTCTACAAGTTGAAAGGAAAAAACAAGGGAGAGAGAGTTGGAAGAAAGTTTAAAAACAACTAAAAAGACAAAAACAGAAACAAAACAACATATGACATACATTAACCCAAAGAAAATATGGCTGAAGTAAAAAATTCATTGCAAGTAATAACACAATGTTAATGGATTAAATTCACTACTCAAGAGACACAGATTGGCAGAATGGATAAGGAAATATAATCCATCTATATGCTGTCTACAAGAAATCCACCTTTGACCCAGGGATTTAAGGAGGCTGAAAGTGAATGGCTGGAAAACAATTTTACAAGCTAACAATAGCCAAAAAAGGGCAGGAGTAGTTATTCTAATATCAGACAAAATAGACTTTAAATGCAAAACTATTGTAAGAGACAAAGATGGACACTATATATTAGTAAAAGGTGTAATCTCTCAAGAAGAGAGAACAATCATAATCATTTATGCACCTAATCAGGGTGCCTCAAAATACATGAGGCAAACTCTGGAAAAACTAAGTGGAGAAATAAACGCCTCTACAATTACAGTGGGGGACTTTAAGACACCATTACCAGCATTAGACAGAACATCTAGACAGAGAATCAATAGAGAAACAAAGACTCTGAACAATACATTAGAGGACCTAGACTTATTAGACATATACAGAACACAGCACCCAAATACAGCAGGATTTACATTCTTCTTGAGTGCACATGGATCATACTCCAAGATAGACTACATGCTAGGCCACAGAACAACTCTCAATGAATTCAGAAAGATTAAGATTATACAAAGTAATTTCTCTGACCAAAATGGAATGAAATTGGAAATCACTAAGGGTCAGAGAATCAGATTAGGCACAAAGATATGGAAGTTAAACAACACACTCTTACACAGTCAGTGGGTCAAGGAGGAAATCTCAAAAGAAATCAGTAACTACCTTGAAACTAATGAAAATGACAATACAACATATCAAAACCTACAGGATGCAGCGAAAGCTGTCATGAGAGGGAAGTTCATAGCCATAAATACATATATTAAAAAAGAAAAAAGAGCTAAAATTGAAAACCTAACTGCACACTTGGAGGAACTGGAAAAACAACAACAAACTAACCCCAAAGGAAGTAGAAAGAAGGAAATAACAAAGATTAGAGTGAAACTAAATGAAATAGAGAATAAGAAAGCACTAGAAAAAATAAACAAAACCAAAAGCTTGTTCTTTGAGAAGATCAATAAAATTGACAAACCCTTAGCCAGACTAACAAAGAAAAAGAGAGAACAGATGCAAATACACACAAAAAAGGAATGAGCAAGGGGATATCACTACTGACCCCACAGAAATAAAGAGTATCATAAGAGGATACTTTGAAAAATTATATGCCAACAATAATGATAATTTAGAGGAAATGGACAAATTTCTAGAAACTCACAAACAGCCTACATTGATGAAAGAAGAAATTGATGAACTCAACAGTCCAATTACAAGTAAAGAGATAGACTCAGTTATCAAAAACCTCCCAACTAAGAAGAGCCCAGGGCCTGATGGCTTCACAGCTGAATTCTACCAAATATTCCGGAAAGAGCTAACACCAATTCTGCTTAAGCTCTTCAAAAAAACAGAAGTAGAAGGAATATTGCCTAACTCATTCTACAATGCCAACATTACCCTAATACCAAAACCAAACAAAGATACCACAGAAAGGAAAATTAGAGACCAATTTCTCTAATGAACCTAGATGCTAAAATCCAACAAAATACTTGCTAATCACATTCAACAATATATCAAAAGGATTATACACCATGACCAAGTGGGTTTCATCTTGGGTATGCAAGGATGGTTCAATATAACAAAATCAATCAATGTAATACACCACATAAACAGATTGAAAGAAAAAAATCACATGATCATCTCTATAGATGCAGAAAAAGCATTTGACAAAATACAGTACTCTTTCCTGATAAAAACACTGCAAAGGATAGGAATAGAAGGAAACTTTCTGAATATGAGAAAGGGTATATATGAAAAACCCAAAACTAACTTCATCTTCAATGGTGAAATCCTAAAAGCCTTCCCTCTGAGATCGGGAACAAGACAAGGATGCCCACTATCACCACTCCTATTTAACATTGTCTTAGAAGTACTTGCACGAGCACTGAGACAAGAAAAGGACATAAAAGGCATCCAGATTGGAAAAGAAGAAGTAAAAATTTCATTATTTGCAGACAACATGATCCTGTATGTAGAAATTCCTGAGAAATCTACAACAAAGCTTTTAGAACTTATAAAGGAGTTCAGTAATGTCGCAGGCCATAAGATCAATGCTCAAAAATCAGTAGCATTTCTGTATACCAATAACGAGCAATCTGAGGATGAAATCAAGAAAAAAAATACCATTTACAATAGTAACTAAAAGAATCAAATACCTAGAATAAATTTAACTAAAGATGTAAAGGACTTATATACAGAAAACTACACAACACTGTTCAAGGAAATCAAAGAAGACTTAAATAAATGGAAGAATATTCCCTGTTCATGGATAGGAAGACTAAACATCTTCAAGATGTCTATCCTACCCAAACTAATCTACAGATTTAATGCAATCCCAATAAAAATCAACACTGTATGTTTTAAGGAGCTGGAAAAACTAACTACAGAATGTATTTGGAATGGTAAGAGGCCCCGAATTGCCAAAGACATATTGAAAAAAAAAAATGAAGTTGGAGGTATAACATTACCTGACTTTAAAATATACTACAAAGCTACAGTGCTCTAAACTGCATGGTATTGGCACAAGGATAGACATACTGACAATGGAACTGAATTGAGAGTTCTGATATAGATCTTCACATATACAGTCATCTGATATTCAACAAGGCCACCAAGCCCACTCAGTTGGGAGAGAATGGCCTCTCTAACAAGTGGTGCTTGGAGAATTGGATACCCATATCCAAAAGAATGAGAGAGGAATACAATCTCACACCTTATACAAAAATCAACTCAAAATGGATCAAAGATCTAAATATAAGAGCCAAAACCATAAAGAACTTGGAAGATAATGTAAGGAAGCATTGACAGGACCTTGTAATAAGAAATGGTTTCATGAACTTCACGCCCAAAGCATGAGCAGCAAGAGAAAAAATAGATCTCCTCAAAATTAAAAACTTCTGCACCTCAAAGGACGTTATTAAGAAAATAAAAAGGCAACCTACCCAATGGGAGAAAATATTTGGCAACCATATATCTGATAGGAGCCTAATATCCTGCATATATAAAGAAATCCTACACCTCAAAAATAAAAAGACAAACAACCCATTTAAAAAATGGGCAAGTGACCTGAAAAGACACTTCACCAAGGAAGAAATACAAATGGCTAAAAAGCACATGAAAAAATGCTTGACATCGCTAGCTATTAGGGAAATGGAAATCAAAACTATGAGATACCATCTTACACCCATCAGAATGGCAGCTATTAAAAAAACAGCAGACTATAAGTGTTGGAGAAGACGTGGAGGAAGAGGAACCCTCATCCACTGCTGGTGGGATTGTGGAATGGTCCAGCCACTGTGGAGAACAGTTTGGTGGTTCCTCAGAAAACTAACAATAGATCTTCCATATGATCCAGCGATTCCACTGCTGGGTATATATCCAGAAGAATTGAAAGCAAAGACACAAACAGATATATGCACACCAATGTTCAATATCGGCATTGTTTACAATTGCCAAAATTTGGAATCAGCCCCGTGCCCATCAACAGATGAATGGATAAGCAAAATGTGGTACATACATACAATGGAATATTACTCAGCTGTAAGAAGGAATAAAGTGCTAACACATGGAATAACATGGATGAATCTTGAAGACCTTATGTTGAGTGAAGCAAGCCAGGCATTGAAGGATCAACAGTATATGACCTCACTGATTTGAGGAAAGTGAGCAGTCTCTGAGAACCATTGTCTGAAAGATAGGTTAACAAGGGAGAGAAGGAGAAAAGAAGTTTGTGAGCCATCACCCATATGGACATAATCTATGGTAAAGTGATAGAGTATAGTTGCATATTGAAGGATAGGACAGGTGGGTAGTGGTATTACTGGTTTTGGTGGTGCAGGGTTGACAGGTGGGTAGATTAGGAAGGGTGGGCTAGAATACCCAGGATATGGGGGTAGAGATGGGAGGGGGACTAGGTGAACATGGGATTTGTGGATATGATGTTGAAGGTGCAGGAGTGGGAATGCTCTTATGGCAGTATGACAAGGTAGTGTCACTGGTTTAGGGTGTAGGTGGGGAGGGGCATTCAGGGAGGGGTGCTTCTGGAGTAGGCTTCTGGAGTAGGCTTCTGGGGAGTGTGTGTGTTCATCCTGTCATAATGTGTTGTGTCGGGGAGTGGAGACCCACTCGGTGAGTGGGAAGGAGATGGACCCCCATCTTTGGGAAGAGCATTTCACCCAGAAACAGACAGGTGGCTGTCTCTTAGGAGCAAGGGTGGACCCTAATAAGGGAGGACAATCAGTGTATCAAGACCTCTTGTTGCATGTAACTATGAATCTTGTCATCCAATGAGTCAAGACGGGGGTGTCATGTGCTCCCAGGGGGATGGGGAAGAAGGAACAGAAAAGATCAAACAGGGGCTATTTAGTGGTCAGGGGAAATGTTTTTCATTACCTTACAGTGATGGACACAGGACATGGTAAATATCATAAAAAATTATTAAACTGTACCATCTAAATTGTAAACTATACTGTAAACCATTGACAATGTTTAGTAGATAAGCTTCACTATCTGTATAAGAGAACAATGCTACCATCCACATAAAAAAGGTTTTAATATGAGGTGAGGAAAGGAGAAGGAGGTTGGGTATATGGGAGTCTCTAGTATTCTGTGTGTGACTTTGCTGTGACCTAAAACTTCTTTGAAAATTAAATGAAAATTCGGGAGACACTGGGGAGTGAGAGGGGGCAGGTGCCACTGTACAGACTGGACACCAGATAATGCAGCGATAAAAGGAAAAATGTTAAAAAAAATTTTTTTTTAATTTTTTTGTTTTTTCCCATTTTTTGAATATCCCAATCCTTTAATTTTACTTTATTTCTAGTGTTTTTTTTTTAAGTTCCCATGTATTTTATCTCTTATATTTAAACTTATCTTTATTATTTCATTTTCCTATTAATCGTATTTGGCTATTATATGGGCTTCATCTTCAAGGAAGGTTTGAATCACAGAAGGGTTACAGAGAGGGGGCAGGAGAGGATAATTGGTGGGGGGTGTCTGAGATGGGGGTTTCATGGGAGAAAGTTCACCAGAATATACATGAAAGATATATAAAATTGTTCAAATGATCAAGGGGTGGGGCATGGTCATGGTGGGTAGACAATCACTCAATAAATGAGGGAATACTGAGTTTCCAGCCTGGAGAGCTCTGCCATATTCTCCAAGGGAACAGCAACAGTCCCCCGAGTGCAGGGGCAGTGTCTGGCAAAGGAGGAGGGTCCACTGATGGGTTCTTGTTATTGATGACTAGCCTTACGAGTCTTTGCTCTTGTAATTGAAACATAGCCTACTGTTATGGGGTGCCTAAGGGTTGCCACCTGAGAGCCTCCTTGTTGCTCAAATGTGGCCTCTCTCTAAGCCAAACTCAGCATATGAATGCATTACCTTCCCCCCAGCATGGGACATGACTCCCGGGGATGAGCCTCCCTGGCAACAAGGGATTAATACCAAGGGCCAACTGGCAATATGACTGGAAAAAGACCTTGAATAAAAGGGGGAAAAGGTAAAGACAAATGAGTTCATGTGGCTAAGAGACTTCAAAGAGAGTCGGGAGGTCATCCCAGAGGTAACGCTTACACACACCTCAGTAGGATCTCATAGAACACCAAAGTGGATATCATCCCACACAGAGGGGCTCCTGAGGGCTCTGGAGACACCCAGGTCCTATATAAGGGGGGAAAGCTCCAGAGATTGATGCCTTATCAGTGGGCTCTACTTTGGAATCTGTGCTCCTGAGAGTGACAGAGTTGGACTCAAATAAGTCCTCCCTGCACATAGTCCATCAGTCCCTTCTATTCAAACCTATATGGGATGCTGGAGTTTGTAGATGTACTTCCAGAGACTGGAGCCTCTGGCCTTCCCATGTGCCAGCTGTGCCTGGAATCTCGGTGGAGCTGTAACTCCTACTATACAGCTCAGTGGACTCAACCAAGTCACCTGGTGAGGAGATGACGTGGGCAACGGTCATCCCAGGGAATGGAGAGAGCCTGCAGCTGCAGGCAGGATAATCCCATCCACCGTATCCATGGGATATAAGCCCACTCTCACTTGGAGGTGGAGTGAACATCAGCATCCCAAACTCCTCAGGATTGGGGGAAGAGCTATGGACTAGAGTGGACTTAATGGTATTCTGTTGTAGACATACTGTGATTCAAGCAATGGAAGAAATTACAACAGTGAGGGTGAGCCAGTGGCCACTGGACATTTTTGGGGCAGGGAAGGGAAAAGCAGTTGTAATACAGGTGCTTTTTTTCAGGACTTGGGAATTATCCTGAGTGACATTACAATGACAGATATAGGCCATTTTACATTAGCATATAACATGCAGAAGAGTGTGGGAGAGAGTGTGGTCTATAATGTGAACTATGGTCCATGCTTAGTGGTAAAGCCCCAGGATGTGTATATCCATTGCAGCAGATGTGCCACACTAATGAAAGTTGTTTATGGGGGATGTTATGGAAGGTGTGGGAGGTGGGGAACATGGAAATCCCTGTAATTTTTTTGCAACATTTATGTAATCTAAGCATCTTTTAAAATATTAAAAAAAAAAAAAAAACAAACCTCATTGCTATGAATAAAGCAATTTAGAAAAAAAATGTGAACAGAGTTAAATGAAGACACTAATTTTTTAGAATTCAAGGACTAGGTTTAATTTGCATATAGGCATGACCCACACCTCACTGGGAAAGTGTTAGGCCACAGCACAAATCCCTCTGCTGGAATCACAAATATCAGTGGATTTGCAAAGTAACTGGACATGAACAATATGCTTCTCAAAGTAACACATAGGTTTGTCCATCACATATACACCATATAATAAAACACATTGAAATCCTTTGCAAAAGAGAGCTGGGCATGGTAATCATATTACCTCACTTTTGGACAACGCTTTACAGTTCACAGTTAATCCATTTCATTCTCACAACAGCCCTGTGAGGTAGGCAGAATAGGAATTTCCATTAACTCCGTTTAGGAGACTGGGACTCAGAGAGGTTTAAGCATTGGCCTAAGGTTTCCCAGCTTGAAGATATAGATTTGGACCAAGGACTCAGGGATGGGGTTCCCAATCCAATGTTTTTTCACAACTGCCTTGCTAGTGAAAAAGGAAATGGTTGTGTAAAAGATAGTAGTTCAACATCACTAAGTAGAATTGTTATTTTCCTTGAGCAGATAAGGTCAAATATGGTCAACCCTAATATTAATGTCATGCTATGGCAGTCAAGACGAATCATTTTCTGAATCATTCATGTGTTTATACCTACAACAGAATGATTCTTTTCTACTTTTTCTCTGTCCTGCCTTAATTTTAAGTCACTAATGGCCACTGAAACATGACAGTCTGATTAGATTTCATTGACTCAAGTCTCATTACCAAGAATCTCATAGTGGCATCTATAATCAAGTCACTTTTAAAACTTAAAATCTGTTTTCTTAGTGAAATGAAAATGAATCTTATCCATTTATTCCTTTGGGCTGCAAACATTAGCCTGGCTCTACCCTTTAGCCATAAAATAGTATTTATCCCATTTCAATACTAGTAATAATAATAAACTTTATAAGTTGGATGAAAAGTCTTGAACTGGCAAATGAGAGATTTTTTTCACAGGGGGAATAAAATCAAACTTTGAAAAAGAAGCTAAGTAAATCATTTGCTTTAAAATAGCATTAATTTTATTGAGAATAACTCTTTTTTAGCAAGAATTAAAAAGCTGCCCAATCATTGCCAGTTCATGGTCTTATCTTATATCCATGTGAAGAGAAGAGGTGCTGGCCCATCACACTCATTACAAATGGGAACATATGTTTTTTTTCTCTTCCAAAGTGTTCAGTATCTATGGACTTCATATGTTCTTAAGTAGTACCTTAAAACGTACTGAAATTTTACAAACAGTAATGGGCACTTTATGTAATAGCTACTTGAATATATTATAAGAGCAGTTTAAACTTCCCTCTTTAAATTCCTTCAGAGAAACACTAAGGAAAAATGACAATGTTTTACTTCATGCCTGATTCTATCAAATAATATATTGGCTTAAGTAAGGGATTTGTCCTTGTAGCAAAATTGGCAGTCCTAGTTAATATCCAAAGGCATCCCCCAAAGCCCCAGATAATTTCACTTACAGTACAAAATGTGGGTTTTCATCTGAAAGCATGAAATTGGATTTTTACTTCTGATTTTCTGGGTTAATTTTGTAGTGTACCTGTTCCCTGCTCGGCTGTAAGTGGCTGCCCCCCCCCCGCCCCATGTACTCTTAGCAATGGATCTCATATAAGGGAATCTAGACAAATGCAGCTGCCAGTGACCATGCCAGCAACAGAGACAAAGCCTGAAAGGCAGAAGAGGATGCTTGCTCCAACGATTGGGAGAAACACTACAAATTGCTCCCAGGGATTTAAAATGTGATGAAATTCAGGTTTTTAAATGTGCATTCCTATCCCAGCTGGCCCAGATATGGTGAGTTCATCCAAAGGAACTCCTTCAGAGATGGACTTCTCTCTCGACGCTATAGCAATGCTTCAGAGATGGCAAGCAGGAGGAGGGGTGTGTGACTCCCAATGAAACACTAAGGATTAGCAGAGTTGTTAGCAGTGCCCACAGCTGACCACCTGGGGGCGCAGCCAACATTCTGCAGGAAATACCTGTGAAAGCTTTGTCACTGGCTGAGGAAAAGCTGCATTCCAGGAACTTCTGGAAATTCCTATATATCCTATTTTTCTTTAATAAGAATGGTTGCAGTGCTTCTGGAACATTCGAACCAGAGAAATAGAATCCAGATAAAGGGGATAAAGGCTGGACAGTGGAACATGCACACAGGTCCCACCTCATCCCTTCTGGAGGATTGTGGGGACTCCAAGACAGTGTTGCTTTACCTGAAATTAGAATGTGTGTGGTCCTGCCATTGCTTTATCCTGGTTTTAGTTCACCTTGAAAGACTATGTGTTGTTTTTTGAGTCAAGAAAGCTAATCGTTACTTTTATTTTCTTCTGCAAGACCTTGAGATGGTTGGTGCAACGGACATGTATTATTTCGAACCCTGCATTCTGAACACCATGGAATAAACTGCAAGCTGTGTGTTTTCAGGATCCAAAAACCCATGCTTCTTATCATGCATCAAGATGCATCAACCTCTTACTTAATACTAAAGGGAACAAACAAGCAACATTAAAAAAAAAAAAAAAGAAAAAGAAAACATCCATAAATAACCCTCCTTGGGTTTAGTGCTACACTGTCGGCTAATAAGAGCTACTGAAAATAATTTTTGGAATGGTCTTCAAATATTATAAATATTTTCTTTTACTTAGTTAATATTTCACTATATAGTTATGTACAGAGATGGCCCTCATCATGCAATAAAATGTACATTCTCCACCTCTATGATACATTATCATTGCTAGTGTTTCCACTGGGTCTTAAGAACCAGCAAGTGGAATTTATTGGTCAGCTGTTGGCTCTAACAACATAATTAAAGTGCAAAGAAAGAGGGAAAACAGCCAGACAGATCCATTTTCCATTGTCAGCATCAATAAGCTCCATGCCTCTAAGAGAAAATGTCAGGTGCAATAGGCTCAGGTAATATCTCTACATTTTTTTCTCTTCTTTCTTTTAAAGCATCAGTCTCCCTGAGAAGAGAAGAGGAAGGTAAACAAGGAGATAGCCCTATTTCTTCAACAACTGACAATCTTGGGAAAAATAAGGACACTTCCCCAGCTTAGGGTAGCAGGGCTAACCCCTGCATTTGGTTTTCTCATGTAAGAGCTGTTGGGTGGTTCCCATGTACTTACGTTTTCATTCAGAAATATCTCAAAAACATTTAAAAAAAAAAAAAAAAAAAAAAGCTGGGGGAGAACTATCTACCAAAACACATGGAAGTGTGGGTTTTAAAAAGAAAATCCCACTAAACAACTAAGAAACAAACAGCCAGTGTTCACAGTGAGCTTCAAAGATATTCATGTAAATCAGAATAGATGCCCATATTACTATGAGAGAGAAAAAGAAAGCAGTCCAAGCAAGGTGCAGGGATGGTTTTTAAGTACGTATGTTCACTTAACATTGATACCCATTATTTCCCCATTGCACTGTGTGGTCTTTTATCTTGTTCCCAGTTTTGGCAATGAGGCAGGCATGCACCTTAATGTGCAGTCTTTTTGCCTGCTCTCCTCCCCCACCCCCATGAGAGCCACTGGCTGGAATCCTCTGGGTCACAGCCTACTGAGTTTTTAGTGAAGAAGATGTTATGTACAAATTCACATAGCCACATCATTATTTCTTGTCCAGTTGCCTAAAGAACTGAAAAGGCAGGTTCAGAACTTACCATTCCTCAAATGTAAATATTTAAAATGTATTGACAACCATGCACATGCTGTAGACAGAAATTGCTTATGTGTTGCTTCATTGCTACAGAAGAAGCATTGGCTTTTCTGTGAAGCTTGTAACAAAAAGAAAATGTAATGGAAGCAGTTAAGTCCTAGGAGGAAAATGGTACATGTGCCCAAGCCAGTAAAGTGCCAGAGACATATCACAGGTCTTTTCCATGGACCCTTGTCCCCAAATTCTAACAGAACCTGGACATAGTTTGAAATTTGCCTCTTACTTGTTTCATTAAAATGGCTACAGGCATCTCCCATCTCTACATTCCCTTATATGAAATGTGCAATGAACTTTACCAAATATCAGTCTTTTCTCTTTCCCAACCTGCATCTGAAATTTTCACCCAAACAGCTGTGCTCTCTTGCTAAAGGCAGAATTCCAGTCTGGTTCTGTCTTCTTTGGTGGAGAAAGGAGACTGGATTTGCCTCCTCTCCACCTCTCTGTGCACTGTATGAGGCACTGCACAATTCTGTCTATCTGCTTCCATGAAAATTCTGTGGGCTCAGGGGCAAGGCCAGATCTTCAAGCAGAGAGTCGAGGTTCAATTTTTAGTGACAACTCATATAGTGTATCTTCATCTATGATGAGGGATTTGTCAAGCAAGTACTGAGTGACCTAAAAGAAAAGAACAGAAATCCCAGCTTTTAATTCTTTTAACACCAGTACATACATTTCCTGAACCGAGTCTGACCATATATTTTTTCCAATTCAACATTTTTTTCTTAAATATTTTTAAATTGTATATAACAAAAAAAAAATTCATGACTATATTCTCATTGTAAAAAATCAAAGATCTCTAGTTTTCTCCCAACCCCCAACCTCAGAAACCTTTTTCAAGAGTTACCAATGTTATAACTGGCATCCTTTCAGACATTTTACTCTGTCTTCATTGACACCAGATGTACTTACAGAAATCTCTTCCCTCCTCTTTTAAACATAAATGGTATCATACTGCATATTTTATTCTGTTTGCATCTCAACTATGTTTCATGGAAAGTTCCCCAATGTCAATACATACCTACAGTATTCAACTATATGAAGTATTGAGTTTATTTAATGATGGATATTTAGTTGCTGTCAATATTTCACTATTACACTAACTTACAGTGAAATCCTTGTTATCATGCCTCTTAGTACATTCCTATGCATCTTAAATTAGCTTAGACCCAAAAAAGGAAATGCCATTGGAAATGAAAATGTTAGGTCATGGGGTATTTCCATGAAAACAGTTATTTATTTTTTACTGAGATTGAACTCACATATGTGAAAGAATAGTTTAACCAGTTTTGACAAAAGTATACACTCATGTAACTCATACCCACACAATGATCTAGAACAATTCCATTGCCCCAGATAGTTCCTTCAATGTACCCTCCCATCCAATCTGCTCCTCAGAAGCAATCACCACTTGATTTTCATCACCATATATTAATTTTGTCTATTGTAGAACTTCATACAATATGGACTCTTTGGTGTCTGCTAGCTTCTTTCACTCAGCATGTTTTGAGATTCATCCATGTTGTGACATGTATCAGTAGTTTGTTCCTTTTTATTGCTGAGTGGTATTCTATTATATAGATATACCACAATTTGTTTATACATTCAACTGCTGATGGACTTATGGGCTGTTTCCAATTTTTGGCTATCAAGAAATGCTATGAACATTTTTGTACAAGGCTTTAATGGACATGGTTTCATCTCTCTTGTGTAAATACCTAGGAGAGAAATTGCTGTGCCATCAGGTAGATGTATGTTTAAAGTTTGAAGAAACAATCAAACAGTTTTCCAAAGTAGCTGTACCATTTTACACTCTTACCAGCAATGAATGATATATCACTCTATTTAATCAGGACAGTCCTTCAGTTCATAAAGATTTTATATATATCTTGTTCCATTTAGTCCTAGGCATTATAAATTTTGCTGCTATTTTGAATGAGATTTTTTCTCTCTTACATTTCAATTTGTTATTGCCAATGTGTTGCAAATTGTTGGCTTTTATATGAAAAGTTGCTACATTTTTATTGGTTTTGATAATGTATCAGTTTTTTTTTTTTTTTTGGATTATACAGGTAGCTGGTTAAACCATCTGTAAATAATAGCATAAATAATAAATAATAGTCTTTAAATTCCCAGTTTTATACTTTTCTCTCTCTCTCTATTTTTTTTAAATGCTTCATGACCATGGCTAGTTCTTCCAGTTCAAACCCAAATAGTAGCAGTGATGGTGACAACCATCACTTGTTCCTCACTTGGATGAAATAAATCAAGAGATATTTTTTGCTCCTATGGTGCAGGCAATGTGCAAGATGCAGAACAAATATGCAGAACAAATATGGATCCTGCCCCCATGAACTTCGTGTGTATATGCATAATCACACAAATAAATGTAAAATTGCAACTGCTGTAAGTGCTAGAAAGAAGCTGAACATAGTGCAATAAAAGTTTAAAAGGGTGGGATGGGGTTGGAAAAGTTAGGGTGGATGTCAGTGAGAATGTGATCCTTAAGCTGAGAGCAGAAGGATGTGTAGGAGTTAACTGTGGCTCTAGGCAGAGGGAAGAGCACAGTTAAAGGCCCTGTGGCAGGAACTAGAACTATTACAGACCAGTTGTGTTCCTCATGGTTGGAGAAGGAATTTACAGATAAGCAAGGGGAGGAGGCTAGAATGATCCATATGGGATGGATGAGAGTTGGAGACATCAGTATAAACACAAATATAGCTGGCTCCGTGTAGAGATGTCTAAAATATGTGTATATACATGGGTTAGTAGACACACATACATTGTTGTGCTCTGTCAGCTGAGAGAGCCTGAAAGAAATGCCACCCCGGTATCAATAAGCATGCTTAGTGCCCAGATCTTGTTTTCTAATATATTCTTCAGTAAAAGTACCAGGGCTCTTGGGGGAAAATGACTACCTGGGCAGAAATGTACAAGATGAGTTTGGAGCATCTTGTAGTGGCAGAAAATAAGGAAGTACTTAAAAAAAGAAAACAAAACAAAACACATTTATAGGGCCATGTCAAAGGAGCACAGGAGCCAACTGCAAGAGTACCCGGTGCCAAACCTGTAACAATTTCAAAACAATAAATAAGGACTATTGGATTACAACCAAAGTGGAAAATAAATATCCATGAGTCCATATTTTTATAAACAAATGAGTGAATAAATAAATGGAGGAGAAGAGACATTTCTGGCGCAGAAGAATTTCACATAAGTTATGTGGATACTTTGCCTCACTGAGGGGGATCATAACTCTTCACTGCTTAGGTGTTGGCTGGCTGTCCATAGTGACTTCCTTCCAAAGGGTACGGTAGGGAAAGAGGGGAAAAAAGAGTAACTTTCCAGTGGAGAAACTTAACAAAGATTACCTCAGCCAGGTGATCAAAGTCAACACCAATAGTCATAAATCATGCTCGTACATACTCGTGGTATGACATGATGGAAATGGCACTTTTCTTCTGTGGTCTTCTCCCAGACACTCATTACCCCCGTTTCTAATCATAAGAAAAACATCAGACAAATCCCAATAGTGGATCATCCTACAAAACACCTGACCACTATTCCTAAAAATTATCAATGCCACCCCAAACAAGGAAGGTCTGAGAAACTGTCACAGCCATGGGCAATGAGAAGCCAGTAAAATGTTTTATTCAAGGGGGAGGTATGATCCACTGTGACTCAGAGAGTGCCATTTTGACTGTAATTTGGAGAATGGATTTTACATTCTAAAGTGAAAGCAAGTAAACACAGTAAAGGATATTTGAAGCTTGGACCAGCGGCAGGGAAAGGGGTAGGAGAGGGGAGGCAGAGGTGGAGACAAAACGAAGAGGGGGCAGATTCAGCAGAAATATAGGATGTAAAATCAACAGAACTTTATGATGAATTGGATGGATGGGGAGAGAGAGATGTCAAGAACTGCCAGGTTTCTGGCTTGCCCCAAGGAATGGAAGATAGCCTAGAAAACTCTGGAAGAGACGAAGTTGTGGTGAATGTGTATTTTGGGCACGTTGCATTTCAAGTGATTTGGGACATTCAGGAAGAGATGTCAAAGAGGTAGCCGAACACACAGATCTGTTGCTAAGAGGAGAGATCTGGGTGAGAAGTGAATTTGGGGGGTCAAGAATGTATAGATGCTACATGAAGTTTTGAGTATGGGTAAAACTGCCTATGGAGGTACAGGCTCAGGGGAGAAGATGACCTCAGACAGAACCTCAGGGAACCACCAGGTAGAAGCCAAGGCCATATAGGCCCCAAAGGAGAAGGAGCCAGAGAGAGTGAAGGAAAACTAGGAGAAAGTTATATGATGGAGTCAAAGATGATAAATGGTAATGCATCAATATTTTGTGAAAACATATAATGTTTACTTTAGGTTTCTGGTTGATACCTTTACCAGATTAAAGAGGTTTCCTTCTATTCCTGATTTGCTAAAAGTTTTTATCAGGTATCAGAGTTACAGTTTTATCAAATGATTTTTCTGCATCTATCATTGATGGTCATACAAATTTATTTTTCCTTTTCATCAATGTAGTGAATTACAGTGAGATTTTTCTAATGCTGAACCAAACTTGTATTCCCAAATTAAACCCTATTTGGTTTTGAATACATGAATTGTTTTACTGCAAGGCTAGATTTGCTTTGCAAAAATGTAATTTAAGATTTTTTACATCTATCTTCATAACTGATATTGGTCTATCATTTTCTTTTCTTTTGCTCTTCCTTGTCCAGTGCTGTTAATGGATTATATTAGCTTCAAAAAATGAGTTGGGTAACTTCCCATTGTTTTTATGTTCTGGTTCAGTTTATAAAACATGAGAATAATTGGTTCATAGAGGATTTGGTATAATTTGTCCTTAAAGTCTTCATGACCTGGTGCCCTTTTTAAGGGATGAAGTTTTAACCAGCTTTCTTTATATTTTCTGTGGTTATTGGTCTATTTCTTTTAGCTAATTTGTGTAATTTCTGTGTTCCAGAAAGTAGCTGACCTTGTCTATGTATCTAAAATTTTTGGTTTAAGTTACATTGTGTTTTTTTACAATATTAAAATGCCATCTGAATTTTTAAATTTATCACTCTTGATGTTCTTTGTACCTCCTTTTTTTCCTTGCTCAGACTTGCTAGAGATTTGTCTATTTTATTGGTCTTTTCCACGAAGCAGCTTTTGTATTATTGGTCAACTCTATGATCATTTTTAATTCATTAATTTCTGCTTTTTTCCTTTATTAACTCCTTCACAGCTGTGCAATATTACCTTTGGCTGATGGTCTATCCTGTAGGAAGTCTGCTGGAACTGGCGTATCTCTCTGATGATGTGTGATATCTATGACAGAAAAAAAAAAAACTGCAGCAACAAAAGCAAAGGTGTTTCCCTGCATTGCGGCTCATCCTTCTGGGGCCCCTTCCCAGTGCAGCCAGTTGCTTCCTCCGGTGAGGTTACAGGAGCCCTGCCTGTTCATTCTCTATGCCCATGCCTTCTTGCCCTTCAACAAACCATGGGAAACGCCAGCAGCAAGAAGATGCTGAATGCACAGTGGGGAACTGCTGGCACTGGGTGCCACGCTCCTCGGGCTCCTTCTAACTTGGTGCTCAGAACCTGGATGTCCAGCAAGAAGCCTTCGCCATCTGCTCACCACTGGCCAGTCTTAGACCCTGACACTGGTCAGGCTTTACTCCCAGCCCCTTTGCTCAGACCACTAGCTGAAATGTCTCTGCCTAAGTCTCTCAAGCAGCCAAGATTGGGGATTAGACTCAGTGGCCGCTGACTGCTCCACCTCGTGATTAAAAAGCCAACAGTGACTTTCATGGCTCGTTAGCCTCTTCTCCATAAACCTTGGGGCCATTGAAACAGGCTAATTATGAAATCATTGCCTACCATTCTCATTTTGGAAAAATTGACAAGGCCTTCCTCAGTAAAGTCTGGTGTTCCTTCTTCAATAAATGCCAGGTCTGTCAAGTACATTCCAAGATAAGGAACTGCTGGGGGATTACAGCTGCAAGAGAAGATGAAGTGTTCTCACACTCAATAACACAATGTCTATTTCCCCTCCCAGCTTAAACAGGAAGCAGCTATGCGGCTTCAACCTTGAAATAATAAATTATTTTTATTCTATTTTCAGAAGCATGCTCATAATATGCAGAGTCTTGTATTACAACAGAATGTAATGTAAAATTATAGCCCACAGTTTACTATGTGGTTGAAATAATGGCATTTTCACATAACAGATGTTTTATAGGTATGTGTAAAATATTTGCTAGCACACTGTTTGGGCTTGTAATTGGGCCACACTTCTTTGAGGGGTAAAAGGACATAGGAAATCCTCTTTGCCTTCACTACATGTAAGGACAAACATTCATCAGTGAAGAACAGGATCAAATGGCCAATGCTATTAGAGCGTTGCACCATAGTAAAACTTATTTTCTGTTTAGGTTGGTACTTAAGTGTTTTAGATAGTTAGACTTAATATTACAACGGCACACTAAAGTGAGACCCTCTGGTTTTGTGTGTGTGTGGGGGAGGATATGCTTGTTTCTCTAGAAGCTGAGAACATAGGCTTTTGGTTCAGAGAGATCAAAAGTTTGACCACTAAGTGATATTGGGCAAACTCTTTGAGCCAGAGATTTCTCATCTGTAAAATGGGGACAACAAAATCTATCTCTTTGTTTGTTGTGAGGCTTAAATAAGACCCATTAAGCATTCTGCATGGAACTTGGCATTTAGTAAGTATTCAGTAAATAGTTCTTGTACTAGTATTATCATCATTATTATGGTTTATTTATTTGTTTCAATAATCCCATTATAGGATTAATGTTTTTCCAGAGTAAATCAAGTATGTAGTACTTGAAGTGGTAGATCTTGAGAAAACTAGTTGCAGGAGAATAGTATGGGGTATGTGTGTGTGTGTGTGTGGTGTGTTTATGTGTGTGTGTAGTAAGAGAGTAATCCAGAAATAAAAAACAAAAATAAATAATAGTAATAAAGATTTGCTGGAATATTTAAATAAAAAATTATAGGACGTTATTGTACTTAGATTAGGATATACCTAACCAAAAAACTTTTTGTACTAAAAGATGATTTAATGTATTATGGTGGTATTTTCTCCTTATTTGGAATGCTCTGCATACGGTGAGTAAGTCTACACTTACCATATGCACAATATTACAAATGAAAAAGGAAATCAGAAAATCACCTAGATGATGGAAGTCATTTCCCATTTTTTTCTTTTTAAAGAAACGTGGAGGTAGACCATATATAAATTATTTAAATAAATTTCCTAATTTTGAATAATCTTAACAATTAAGATAGACATACTTTTTAAGGGTTTCTCTGAGATTTTTAAATCTTCCTTCAGATGAAACAGTCTTCTGAAGTTTGTCCATTAGTCCTTTTGTCTAAAAAGGAAAAAAAAAACTTAGTATCTCATGAAAATACTCTTATGGTTTGATAAGATAGTAAATTGCTGAAAGTTGCTCAATTCCCTTCTGTTGTGGCAGGCACCAGTAACTTTACCAGGTGAAAGGTCGTGGTGTAATGTGATTCTCATGGTGTAGAGGCAGGGCATTTCATTTTAAATTTAGCTTAAACTAAAAAAAAAAAAAGGGAAGACTATGAAGAGAAGAGAGAGTGTCTATGTCAACACATTTAGTCAAAAACAGAAAAATTTGTAGAAAATAAACATTGTAATGCACAGGAAGCTTACGAACTTAAAGAACTGGAAGCACATATGAAATATGGGAACTTAAAGTGAGGCTTCATGTCTTTTTGAGTATTAATCTCCAAACCATCAAAGCACATATTCGGTTGCTTTGCTATTGACCCAGCAATTTCTTCTACTCTAAATCTTTTCATTTGTGAACATCTTCATCAACCTGTTAGAGAAAAAACAATTGATATTTACCAGGTAATAAAATTGTTGATGTTGGTCTGGTATTTCTTCCATGGAAATGGGAGAATGGCAGGACGGTCCCTGCAAAATGATGACCTGCTCCTGGTAATACCCACATCCAGACAGCTTGGCTGGGCCCAGTCCCTCCAGGTCCCACTCAGAGAAACATTTGGAATGCCCAGTGGTGCGGCAACTTAGCCTGCTCTGTCTCAGCCTAGAAAGGAGCATTACAGTCTTTTGAGAGCTTTCAGAAGGACTTCAAAGGGCTGCCCAGCCTCATCTGGTTTCTAAGTTCCAGGAAGAAGACAGCCAGCAAGGTCTGGATGGGGGTGGGGGAGGGGATGGAGTCAGGCAGACAGCCTTCTTAGTGCAGGGTTGGCCTTGGCTCAAAGAATTGCAGAAGTACAGTCTGTCCTACAGCCACAAACTATATCTTGTGTGCTCTACAGTACAGATTCTACCAGGCCTTCCTAGACTAGACCTAGATCCTGGGAAGGGACAGGTGTCTGAAGCAGGGCAGATATGCCGCCAGGCCCTACCTACTAGAGTGAGGTGCTGAGCCTTGGAGACAGCCTCTCTGGAGGATAGTCCATTAGCCTAGGCTAACGCTACTTTGAGGGATGCATATATGTGGCTGAAATGGTATATTCTATGTAATGACTCCACAGATGGTATACTTACAATTTGAAATAATAATTTTAATTTTTTTAGTTTTATCTTCCCTAATCCATGGTCAATTTGGTTATCCCTAAACCTTGATCCTGTCAAAGACATGAATGTCCACTAAGTCACCTATAGGCAATCTTCTTTCTTTAAATTTAAGAATCCCTTGTTGCCAACTTTAGAGAAGAAAAGAAATAGGGGAATGCAAAGGAAAGAGAAGGCATAGAAGTGACTTTACTGATCCTGATAAAGTGTAATTAGGCCTCTGACAGGATATTATGCTCTTTGTATCTAGAGCCCAATGGCTGAGGCCACCACTGCTTTAGGGGGAGGCAAAACCTAGCCAAAACAAATGGATCAGAGTCCAGCTTTTGAATTCTGCTGTAGCCATTTGAAGCCCATTTTAAAAACCAGTATTCTCATTGTGTTTTTTTACAATATTAAAATATATTCATGATAAAAAAAAAATTCTCAGAAAATTTCCTCAACTTTTATAAAAACCATTTACAAAAAACCTTACAGCTAACATCATACTTAATAATGATCGAGAACAAAGCAAGAATGTCTGTTTTTATCACTCTTATTCACTATTATACTGGAAGTTCTAACCAGAGCAATAAGGCAAGGAAAAGAAATAATAGCCATATAAATTGGAAAGAAATAAAACTACTCCTACATAGATTATGTAATTATCTATGTAGAAAAGTCCAAGGAATCCACAAAAAAGTCCTATAACTAATAAGTGAGTTCAGCAAGGTCACAGACAGAAGATAAACACACACACAAAAATCACATTTCTATATACTCACAATAAACATGTGGAAACCGATATTAAACCATAATAACATTTAAAATTTCTCCAAAGGAAATTAAACACTTTAGGTATAAATAACAAAGAAACCTGTATAGAACTTGTACAATAAAAATTGCCAAATGCTGATGAATGAAATCAAAGAAAACCTAAATAAATGGAGAAACATACCATGTTCATGGATTGGAAGACTTAACATAGTAAAGGTGTCAGTTCTTTCTAAACTGATCTATAGATTTAATGCAATTCCAATCAAAATCCTAGGGATTTATTTAGACATAGACAAGTTCATTCTAAAATTTATATGGAAAGGTACAGGACCTAGAGCACCTAAAGCAATTCTGAAAAAGAAGAATAAAGTGAGAGGAATATACATAGAACTCTCTAAACTCAACAGTAAAAAAAACAAATAATACAACTAAAAATAAGCTAAAGATGTAAAAAGGCATTTCATTGATGAGAATATACAGATGGCAAAAAAACACATAAAAAGATGTTTAGCATTATTAGCCATGAGATATCAGAATTGCTAAAATAAAAATAATAACAGCAAATACTGGCAAGAATGTGGACAAACTGTATCACTCATACATCATTGGTGGGTATATAAAATGGTATAGCCGGGGACAGATGTGGCTCAAATGGTTGGGTGTCTGTCTCCCATATGGAGGGACCTGGGTTCAATCCCCAGGACCTGCAGGTAAAGGTAAAAAAAAAGAAAAATATAGGGGGCGTGTGGGCCACCAGGCTCCGTGCACAGATGAGCCACCAGGCCCCACAAGCCATACAGCAAGATGATGATGTAACAGGAGAATGACACAAGGGAGAGCCAAGACGAGACGCACCGAATAACCAGGAACTAAGGTGGTACAGGAGGTAGGACGCCTCTCTCCCACATCGAAGATTCCGAGGATTGAATCCCAGTGAAGATAGGAGGAGAAGGATGAGAAGAGAGGGCAGGAAATGGACGCAGACAATTGCCAGTGAATGGACAAAGAAACAGCAAAAAGGGGGCAGAGGGGAGGGGGTTGGTAGAAATGGATAAAAGTAAATAAATAAATAAACCCTTAAAAAAAATAAAAATAACAAAATAAAATGGTATAGCCACTCTGGAAAAGAGTATGGGAGTTTCTTACAAAACTAAAGACATGCTCACCATATGGCACAGCATTTGGACTCTTGGGCATTTATCCCAGAGAAAAGAAACATATATTCACAAAAAACCTGAACATAAATGTTCACAACAACTTTATAATAGCCCCAAACTAAAAACAATGCAAATGTCCTTCAAAGGGTGAGTGGTTAAACAAAATGTGGTACATTCTTACCATGGTCTACTCCTCAGTTATAAAAAGGAACTAACTATTGACACATGTAACAAATGAATGGATCTCAAGGGAATTATGCTGTGAAAAAAAAGTCAATCTCAAAAGGTTACATACTGTATGGTTCCATTTATATAACATTCTTGAAATGACAACATTATAGAGATGGAGGACAGTTTAGTGGTTGCTGTTAGGAAGGTGGGAAGAAGGGAGGTGTCTGTGGCTATAAAAGGGCAGCCCAAGGGATCCTTCTGATGAAACTACACCTTGACCGTGGTGGTAGCCACATGAATCTACCCATGTAATAAAAATCACAGAACTAAATACACACACATGAGAACATGTAAAGTTGGTGAGATGTGAATAAAGGTCTGTGGCTTGCATCAATGTCAATTTCTTGGTTGGGATATTGTCAACAGTTTTGCAAGATGTTACCAATGAGGGAAACTTGGTATAGGGTATAGGGGATCTTTGTATTATTTCTTATGACTAATTGCAAATAGGTAATCATTTCAAAATAATTTAAAAACAAAAACAGGGGAAGCGGCTGTGGCTCAATCAGTAGGGCTCCCGTTTACCATATGGGAGGCCCCGGGTTTGGTTCCCGGGGCCTCCTGGTGAAGGCAAGCCCGCCCGCACGGCGTGGTTAGCTGACCCAGCGAGCACAAGCAGCAAGGGGGGAATAAATGAATAAATAAATAAAATCTTAAAAAACAAACAAACAAAAAAACAAAAAATAAAAATAAAAACAAAAACAAAAACAACCCAGTATTTATACAAGCTATCACTATTATTTGCAAGAACCACGCTTTGTTGACAGAAAAAGGATTTGAGAGTTTCAGAGGGACAGATTTGAGGTTCTCAGAGCACTGCATTTTTACTAAGAAATAGGGTGAGGGATAAAGGATATGATTTAATCTTTACTTCTTGCCACATAGTGGGGGGTTAAAGTCCCTCCTGTGCTAGAGGGAGAGGCTTAGAGAAGGAAACCATGATAGAAAAGAGTAAGAAATAGTGAATATCTCTGGGAGGGGCATAAATCCTCCGAGGGGACAGTAGAAATCATATAACTTTGAGGAAATGGCAGCAGAATGTATATATGCTCTTGTTCCCACCTGGACCCCTTGTGGTGGGTAGTCTTGCAGATGTCCCTCAGCAATTTTGAGTTATCATATCAGGGTAGGCATAGTGGTGTGTGTGAGAGGTTTAGGCAGAGGAGCCTAAAGTAGACCCTCCTACCCTCCAGCACTAACAGGACGTGGAGATCCTAGAAAGTTCCCAGGGTCCTCTGAAGGACCAAGGTCGTTATCTGATAATGAAGAGTCAGAATGCCCACCCGGATCACCAAGACACAGGGCAGGTGGTAGTAGAGGCTGCTTGGTGGGCGTGGGCTGGTGGTAAGAGGATTAGCAGAGCAGGAGGGTGCTGAGGGGGATGACGAGGTCAGCCAAGCTCCCCAGGTACAATCACCATGCACGGATCCTATACCAGGTAGAAAGACCATGGGCACATCATGCACAGACAATTCACAGCAGTCTGCACCCAGTGGCCAATTGGCAAAAGACTGCAACAGGAGGCCAGGGATTCAGAGAAGCCTTCCCCAACACACGCTGATACCCAGGGGAACGCCAGGAGAAAGGGCAGGGGAAGAATTTTGATTTAGTTTGCATCTGAAATTAAGATGAATGAATGAAACCATAGGCCTGAGCAAGCTGAGTCCAATTAAAGAAAGTGAAGAAAGTTCTATTTCTATACATCTAAGTCATTATGCTAAAACTTTAAATCTACTACATGAACGACAAAGAAAAAGGTGAATATTGAGGTCCTTTGTCCCTCCTTTTGGCCCTAAGGCATTTGTAGCCTTTCTCTGGGGGAGAAAGAATGCCAAAATATAGATCCATTGGACATTACTGTGTTCATTTGGACTCAATCTGCCTAATTCAGGAATGAATTTTTGACTGACAACCATGTTGTTTGAGGTTGTCCCCAAAACTGTTTTAAGAAATGTTGTGGTGTGTATTTTATTTTCTAAATTAACTGTTTAGAAATGCACATGACTGGAATCAATTAAGTGGTCAGAACACAGTAATTACCCATGTTGGCACCTTTCTTCGGCAACTGAGCTGCTCATCTCAGTTAATGATTTCCTAATTAATAATATTTCTCTTGTTTCTCGGCTCCCAGCCTCTTTCAGCCTTTCCTCCTCTCGGTAGTGGGCCGTGTCTACACCGACACTCACCTGCTTGGACACCTTAGCCCAGGTTTTCTTCAGCCTGTAGATGGCACTTCTGTTTAAGGCTGAGGTGATCTCCAGCACGCCGTTGTAGTTGTGTAGGCATCGGCAAATGTCGGCCACAGCCACCCACTTCTCAATGGCGTTGGCACGTGAGCTGACATCAGCGTAATTCATTATCTGGGAGGCCACCAGGTTACTCATCTGAAACAACCAAAAGCCACGAGGGGCAGTCTAAAGAGCCAAAGCAAAGCATATAGGCAAAACACTGCAATTACCTGCAGAGCTGTCAGGAAAACAGGGAGTTGAGCAATATGGAGATCATATTCCATATTTACATATCAACTTTCTGAAGAGACTGGAATCTTTAATAACAACAAACACATGAGCACCTGTTCATCCTTAGAGTGAAGTGAAGAGAGGGGTTACTTGGAATTCAGCTTGCTGAGGAAAGAAAAGATTTTGCTAATCAGAAATATTGATGAAAGAGTTATTGCCAAGAATCATTGAGGAAATGGAATCGAACAACCTAACACCTGAGGAAAGGCAACCTCTGCAGGTCATGGGCTTCACTTTCTATGGCTCTTCCCAGGCTTCTTGGCACCCATCCATGGGGAAAATGTACTCTGGGAGGACTCCAGTCTCTCAGAGAAAGAAAACACACTTGCCCTAGATCAGATCAAATTCTGACCCAATCAAATGTCCAACCAGAAACACTTAGCTGCAGGGGAGGAGAAAACACTTTTTCCTTCTTATCTTGCTAAATATCTTTTTCACCAGTAGTTTACAAGATCACAGGTTCATGTCCAAGTACTGTAATTCTATTGGTTAAAGCCATGAGAAAAAGAGGCACTTAAGCAGCTCAGTGCTTATAGCATGGAAAGGGAAAGGGCAGAATAGGATTATTAACAAAGGGAATACAGGGAGGGTAATCTGCACATCCATTTACTAAATCCAACAGGCACATTCATTCTTTGATGATTTTGAAGGTACTTAAAGGTTTCCCAGTGCCTCAGATTATCATTGTGGATCTATATTATACAAGTATTTTGTTTTGAGTGCTTATGATGGGCCAGGCATTCTTTCAGGTGCAGAAAGACAAATAAATCAGAGTTCCTAATTGTAAGGCACTCTGAGTCTAGTCAGGTCAGAATGGAAGGCAGATACACAAACAAACAAATACCACACAGTGAAATGTAAAGCTGAGTCTATGCATGGAAAGCTAAGAGAACATGGAGGTGGGGTGGGGCATCTGGCCAAGAACAAAGGAGTCTTCTGGAATGAGGTAATGCCTGCATTGAGTCTGAAGGGATGGACAGGATTTAGTCACTGCTTTCCATCAAAGTGGAAGAGCATGTGCAAAGGGACAGAGGCGGAAGGCACGGCATAAGAAGGACCTGGCGGCTGTCTGAGGCATGGGAGGGCAGGTCATGAGAGATGAGGCTGACAGGTGGCAGGGCTCTTGCATGCTAGGTTGAGCAGTCTGGACTGTATCCTAAAGGTGAAGGGAAGCCAATGACAGATTTTTTTTTTTTTTTGTCAAAAGGAGTAATATAATTGGATTGGCCTTTCAGAAAAGGCAATCCCATGACACTGAGTGAAGAATGGACTGGAGAGCAGTGAGAAGGAGGAGGAAAGATGAGTTAGGCACTCTAGGAGTGAAAAGATGAAAGGCCAAACTCTGACCTGGCAAGCAGAAGAGAGGAAGGGTCTGAGATATGTGCAGATTTAGGGTTCACTGATGTGTGGAGGAGTGTTGGGGGGGGTAAAGGGGAAGGAGTCAACAATGACCTCTAGATTCCATGCTTGGGTGAGTGTATGGTGAGGCCAACAATCAAGACTGAGAATAAGATGAGGAAGCTGGCTTGGCAACTCTGGCAAATGCTTATGATAAGCTCCACCTGTGACCTGTTGAGGACGCATGCCAGTTGGTCATCAAGCAGAGATATTTGGGTCTGCAGCTTGGGATTGAGCCTCCGATTTGAGTGTCCACTTTATACCCAAAATGCATATACAGTGCAACTAACAGAGGTTTACCTTCCACAGCAGGGGATCTGCTTCTCAGAAAGGGACCTACACGGCAGCGTGACACTGATGCTCATTATGTGACAGTGTTCACTCAGCTTATATGTACTGAGCCTGTATGTGGTGCCAAGCTCTGTCTTAGGAATCTGCACTGTTATTTTTGTATTTTGATTCCAGATGACTTACTCATTTACCTTCTGGGGTCCCAGGAGTGTATTTTGTTTTTCTTTAATGCTGTCATTATTCCTTTCATTTGGTGGAACTGGAAAGGAAACCTTGTTGTTCCCTGACAAGGCCAGAAGACACTCCCACATCTGTTACTTGTTTCACCAAAGGGGAAGACCATTAGAATGGAATCAATTAAGAGTTGGTGGGTATAAAGTAGCTCCTAGTTTTATTGCTAGAGGGATGGGGTGACAGCTGGTCCCCATCGCACAGAGCCACAATGCCATTAGGTGGACGTCTAATGACCTGGGCTGGACGTCTGGGCTGAATGTTCACCGGCTACCACCGGGAGCTGACTCGTATGCTGCTCATTCTGTTTGAACTAGTTGACTTATGACCACAAAGTAATGTTGATAACAATAAAGATCATAAAAGCAACCTCTACACTGTTGTGCACTTAGCAGACTTGGGTACCATCAAAGGTGAACCTCTTATGGCTGGAAGTTAACTGGGAATTGTTACACCGCTTTACGCTCTTAGAAGAGATTGAAGCTTACCTTTAATGCCCCATCAGTGCTGTTTAAAAAGTGGATGATGGGAGGGCGTTGTTTTAGAGGCGTCATCTTAAAACCCTGATGCCCATCCTCCTATAATGCCCCCAAGGCTTTATTTTATGGTTACTCACATCATTGAAGTGTTGGCTGGTTTTCATAATGTAAGGTGTTCTTTTGTTTTTATCCAGTTTCATCCACCCCTGCCCGAGAAACTCTCTGGAAGTTAAAAACAAAACACAAAACCAATTAAGTTTTCTTTGAGTAGTGGCTATGATCCTGAATAACTGTTATGAATGTTACATATATTAAATTTGATATTGTCCAGAACATTACCGCACACTTGCAGCTACTGGCCACCTCAAATGACTTTTAGCTCAATTCTAGCATTTTAGCACTCAATGCCAAAAGGAAAATGATTTCTCTGTTTCCAGCTTTCTCCTATAAACACTTGGAACTCTGTCCCTATTAGGATCATCATGAAGGCTTCTCTGAAGTTGGAAAATAACAACCAACACAATAGAAATAAAGGGGCTAAATACTAACTCAGAAATCAAGAAACACTCCAAGCCTTGCAGAGGATCCAAAAATCCCTTCTGCCAAAAATGTTAATCAAGAACAGAATTTTCCTCCACTTTGCCCTGACATTCTCCAGGAGAATGTAGGTTCCAAGGGCAGGACTTTGTTTTGTTCTCCCAATGCCTGGCACAGTGCTGGCACATGGTGAGGCTGATCAAACGCTTTACAGTATGCTCATTTCACAGAGGCAGTTACAGAGGTGGGAGCTCAGTCTGGTGGGAAGGTCTGCTACTTCTGAACAACATCCCTGCTCCTTTACCAGACCACAGCAAGCAATGGACAATTAAGATGGAGCATATAGGAATAATTTTGAATGGGCACTTATTTGAAATAAAATTGCTCTGACCGATTCTTAATATAGAAATGATGACGGAGATCCTGGGCAAGCTCTTCGTCCCTTGCTGCTCTTGGTTCTGCTCCCATCTCCTGGGAGTTTGGGGCATAAAGGTGTTCCAGTTCCACAGATGAGAATAAACTGGTAGATGTTCACATTGACACAGTTGGGACAGAGAGCAGAGTGGGGAGGGTCCCTGGAAGACACCATACCAAGTGCAACCACGAAAGTTCTGGCTTTGCTTCTTCCCCTCCTCCACAGAGGCAATGCTCTGCTCCCTCCCCTATACCCCTATTCTGACTGTAGGGAGGGGGCACAGTGGTGGGAGAGAGTGGGGAAGAGAGCAGCTCCTAAATGGAGTCTTCATTTTTATGCCCAAAATGGCCATATTCCTATTTTGATTTTTTTTTTTACATATTCATGGATGCTTTTCAAGTGCTGGAAGAAGAGAGGGAAAGAAGATTGAAGGAGTTAAAAAGAAAAGTCTGCAAGGGCATCCTCTTGTGCTTTCCCTTGTGCCCCTGTGACACAGCTGTGGCCTCTGACCCATCACTCATCCACTCTGCCAGCACCCTCCTCCTCCATCATGACTGTTCTCTTCTCTGCACACGACACTTATCCCATTCATTTCTCTTGCAGTCCCTCCCGACCTTCAATTTGATTATTAGTTCACAAAGGACATGTGCCAATAGTTTCCTTTAATCCAAACAAAGGCCTTTTTTCTGGAGCTACAGAACATGACAGCTGGAAGGGGTCTTTGAGAGCAACCTCTTGCTCTATATGTAAGGAAATTAAAAAGCTCTGTGATGAGCAATATTTGTTGATTTACCAAAGTGGGTGAAGAACTGTAGCAGAATTTATAGCAAAATTTACCCTTGATCAGTGCTTCTCAGAATCAGTCTTGGACTACCTAGAATCATCTGGGGTGGTCACTGAAAATACAGTTTCCTGGGCCTCCTCCAAGCCAACTGGAATCAGAATGTCTAAGGGGGTCTCTAGGAATCTGCCTTTTTTAACAAGCTTCCCAAGTGCTTTAGGCACACTGAAGTTTGGTAACCATGGTTAGAGCTCTATTGAGGCTTTCAGCGATGTAAGGACATGAGGGTACAGAGAAACTCACATTCTAGAGTAGCCAGAGTATACAGAGAAACATAAGAGTGACAGTCTTGAGAGTCCCCAAATCAGTATTTCCAACATATTACCAAAAGATCGTCATATGGGGAGGACAGGCCAGTATGTCAAGCCCTCAATGTTGTTATAAGTAACTATGAATCTTGTTCTTCAACTAGTGAAGCTTGGTGGTTGCTGTGGGTCCTGAGGGGAGAGGGAGGGAGGAATACAATAGATGGAACATGGGGAATTTTTGGCGCATTGGAATTGATCTAAATGATCTTGCAATGATGGATACAGGTCAGTTAAATTTCATCAAAATTTATAAAAGTGTATGGTCCAAAATGTAAACCATAATGTAAATCATGGACCATGGTTAGTAGCAATGCTTCAATATTTGCACATCAATTGTAATAACTGTACCACCAACATGTAAAATGTTATTAATAGGGGAAAGGGGAAAAGGGGGAGGATGTTGGGTATATGGGAATCCCCTATATTCTGTACATGACTTTTCTGTAACCTAAAGCTTCTTTGAAGACAAAATGAAAAAAAAAAAATAAGATACTAGGGGATTAAACGGAAGAAATTGTCACCGTACATATAAGACAACAGATCTTACAATGATGAAAGACATGTCAAAAATTTTTAAAAATTTATATATATATATTTTAAAAATTATTATTCCAAATTAAAATTTTTAAAAAAATATTTTAATTATTATTTTTAAAACTATCATTATTTCATTTTCTTATTAATTGTATTTGGTTATTTTGTTGGTTTCATTTTGAAGAAGTTTTGGATCACAGAAGGTTTACAACTGTGGCAGGGGAGGATCATTGGTGCAGAGTGCCAGTGATAGGGGATGCACGGGAGGAAGTTCACCTGGGACATACCTATAAGGTATATGAATGTGTTCAAGTGTTCATGGGGCATTGCCACCGTGGGTGGAGAGCCACACAATAACCAAAAGAATATCAAATTCCCATTCTAAGGAGCTCTGCCACATTGTCTAATGGGACATCAAGAATTTCCCTGAATACAGGGGCAGTGACTATTGAAGGAGGATGGACCACTGACAGGCCCTTGATACTGATGACTGTACTTATGAACCTTTACTTTTGAAACTGAAACTTAGCCTAGTATTTTAGGGTGCCTAAGAGTTACTTCCTGAAAACCTCCTTGTTGCTCAAATGTAGCCTTTCTCTAAGCCACACACAGCATATAAATGCATTACCTTCCTCTCGGTGTGGGACATGACTCCAAGGGATGAGCCTTCCTGGCACCAAGGGATTACTACCAAGTGCTAACTAGCAATGCAACTGGAAAAAGACCTTGACCAAAATGGGGAAAGGGTAAAGACAAATGAGTTTATATGGCTAAGAGACTTCAAAGTGTGTTGGGAGTTCATTCCAGAGGTTATGCTTATGCACGCCTCAGCAGGATCTCATTGACTGCCAAAGTAAATATTGCTCAAATAGTGAGACTCCTGAGGGCTCTAGGTACATCCAGACACTATAGACAGGGCAGACAGCTCAAAGTTTGGTGCCCTGCCAGTGGGCCCTATTTTGGAATTTATGCTCCCCAGTGTCACAGAATAGTACTCAGTTGTGGTTTCCCTACACATGACTCTTCTGCCCCTTCTATTTGAACCTATAGTTAGTACTAGAGTTGATAGGTGTATGTTTAAGAGACTTAAATCTTTGGGCTCTCCATGTGCCAATTGGGCCATGAATCTCAACAGAGTTGCAACACCTACTCTCCAGTTCATTGGACTCACCCAGGACAACTAACAAGGAGATGATGATGGACAACAACCATCCCAAGGAACAAAGAGAGTCTGCAGCTACAAGCAAGATAGTCCCATCCATCTACCTCATGGGATCTAAGCCCCCTCTCTGTTAGAGGCAGAGTAGGCATCACCATCACAGAATCCTCAGGATTGTGGAATGAACAATGGACTAAAGTAGACTTATTGTTATTCTATTATAGACTTATTGTTATTCTAGCAATGGAAGAACTATTATCATGGATGTGGAGGCAGTGGCCACTGGAGGTTCTGAGGGGAGGGAGAGGGAAACAGGTGTATATGGGGGCATTTTTGGGACTTGGGAATTGTCCTGAATGATATTGCAATGACAGGTAACAGGCCATTATGTATCTTGTCATACTTACAAAATTGTGTGCGAGAGTGTAAACTATAATGTAAACTATAATCTACACTTAGTGGCAATGCTCCAATATGTGTTCATCAATTGTAACAACACTAATGAAGGATGTTGCTAATGTGGGAAAGTGTGGGAGGGGTAGGAAGTGGGGCATATGGGAATCCTCTATGTTTTTTTATGTAACATTTATGTACTTTAAGTATCTTTACATTTTTTAAAAGTATATATAAAAATAAAAGTTATTACAAAGCTAAAAAAAAAATCCTCATATGGGACCAAAACATTTTAAGATTAAGCCTCCCACCTCTGCACACACCCATCTGTCTTAGGAATGGTGTCAACCTCTGAGCCATCCAGTCCTGCCTGAGCCCCGCTGTTCTGTGGGGCAGCACTCACTCGTAGGGGATGCTCCTGAACACAATGTGGTCCAGCAGGGTGACCTGCTCAGCCAGCTCCATGGCGGACAAGGTCTCGAAGCACTCAGCCTTCAGCCAGTCAGTCTGCAAGAGATGAGGGGAAGAAATGAACCACAGCCTGGAAGCCACAAGCCCATCATCTCACTGGCAAGGTAGCGATGCAGGCAGCAGCATTTGCCGAAATATCAACTCCGACACTAGATTCAAGCTACGAAAGAAAATGGCTAAAACCTCAAAAATATTAAAGCCAACATTAATATCACCTACTCTTAAACCCCAGACCAAACAGGTTTGGCTCACAGAGCTTCATCAGTAGAGCATATGGTCAAATACTCAGGTATCAGTTGCAAGCATATTACTTGCCTTTGAGAGGTAGTTTGGATAAAACTGTGGCTGAACTTACCATTTGAATTATATCTTCTAATTTTAGGTGGATGTCATCTTGATCATCTTGTGAAAGGGCCCTAAAAAAAATAAAAATATCTTCCATGAAAAAAAGAAATAGATATGCTGCTTTAGCTAGGAAGGAAACTATAAAACGCAGCTCAATTTTCCCTGGTGGAAAGTCTGAGGGTTCAGGTCTGTGAGTTTGAGTCGCACAAAGGAATCCTGAGACATGTGTAATTCTCCAAGGCGATCAGTAACACAGAAAAACACACATGTTAAGGTGCAAGAAAATCATCAAGAGGCTGATTTATAACAAGGAGGCAACTTGCTACATATAAGGTTGTAAATAAAACAATGCGTTGTGGAGAGGATCTGCAGTGTGTGAGTTTGGGAGTCCCTTAATATCAGTGAGGAACACTCAGAGCCTGAATGCACCATCTCCTCTCCTCTAGCTCCCACCCGAGGCCTTCCATGCTGACAGGGAGACAGAGGATGTTGACAGCCCTGCCGAGAAACCCTATACCAAGCACACGCAGACCAGAAGCACAGGAGAGATCCTATGTGGCAAAAATTTGAAGAATGTGAGGCAGCAGCCAGCAGATAGTCTTCTCCCTTTCTTCCTAGATGGACTTTACAGAGACACATTTCATCCTGTATCTGCATACACACTGTTTTTTAATACTTAGTGATTTTTTTTTTTTTAAATAAATCATGAATGAGTGAATAAACATATAAGTTATCTAACTGAGAGGTGGTCACTAGTTTTAGAGTGGGAGCTACACTTTATATCCCACAGAAAGTTCAGGCTCCAGGAGAATGATAACTGAATAGGCATCTGGTTATAAAACTTTTTTTATTTTAAGATTTCCAAAATGAAGGCACAAACACATGTTAAAAGTATTGAAATATTCAAACAGTCCCAAACCTTGTAGTCATTCTGTGAGAAGAAACTAGTTTGAAATGTGTTCTGAAGAGAGTATAACAGCAGCCACCACCCTCAAAAATCTCAAAGTAGACATTTTACGGAAAAGGAGACTAAATCTCAGAGAAGTTCACTAGCTTGCCCAGGGTTCTAGTCCAGCTGTGCTCTTCCCGTTACTCTGTCTTCTCTTAGCAGGCTGGTGGAAGGCACCTCTTGAAGGGGCCAGCAGAGAGAACGCAGCCAATAAATCTCGATTCCCTTTCGCCTCATCTCTCCCTTCTCTTTCAAACCTCACAGCTGGTCACCAGGGAGCAGGCTCTTTCTAGACTCTTGTCAGCAGTTTGCCATTTGTAGGCCCCAAAATGTACTCCTTACATGGTAAAGAGCATATTAAAGTGAGGGAAAATAAGTAAACACAAATCTTTCTCCAAAGATTGTTAAGTCATGTTAAGGGTTACACAGAGAATAAAAGTGACTGCTTCCCAAAGCATATGTCATTCTTTCCACTGTTGTCTCGGCTGCTGGAGAGATCTATGGGCCCATAACAATGTGTACCGATGGATAAAACTTTTTTTTATGAGGTTGGGCAGTATCTTTCCCTTGGAAAGAAACGGTCAAGAAGTTAGCTCCTAACAACTATTTCTCCCCTCAATGATCTCACACTAATGTTCCAAGATACACTCTGGTTCTGCTAAGTCAGCTAATGCTTTCTCTCTTCATAACAGCCTTGTTGATGCAACTTTGGGCTCTGGAGGCTCAGGGATCACCTTTGCATGACCATCTGAGAAGGCTCTGTTTCTCTCCATTTTGTGCCATGTTCAGTGTCTTCAAAAAATCTCTACACTGTAAAGACTCAGAAGACAGCTAGCTAGACAACTTTGGGCGGGTGATATTTCAGAAATATAAAAGTCTTGAGCAAAGGTTTTTACTCACAAGCGGGCAACACACCATGTATGGCAACTAAGCTTATTCATCGTCAAGTAAGCCCCTATGCGACTGTGAAGGGAAGTTCATCACAGTAAGGTTGAGCTTTAGTGCATTAAGGTAACATATGTTTAAGTACATGTTTTAAAAATGTTTAAATCTCACTGTTACATGACTTAGAATGCATATAAATGTCTAATGTCAGAGTTACACTTATCTGAAATATATGATTGGTGTTCTCTCTCCTAATCATAACTTGTATGTACTGGAGGTATGCTCAGAAACTTGTCCCTTCAGATGAGGAGAACTTTGTACCTCTAAACCAGTCTGAATAAGGAAGAATTTGTGTTTGCTCTTCTGATTAGCTTCAGCTTCTAATGAATAGTCCAGGGTCCTTGGTTCCCCCCACATCTATCAGTCAGTATAATCAGTTTAATAAAAGTGTATTTATAATGAAGTGACAGATAAACTAAAAAGAAAATGGGATTACCCAAGCTCTTTGCCTGGAAAAATTCCCTCATTCAATTGTAGAAATCAGGTAGTCTAAAACAGAGCCAGAGCAAGCAGCCTCTGTCCTGGGGTTGGTCCTCGCCTTCTGGGCTCTTGCCCCTGCTATGTGCTGACCTGCCACACATGGCCAGCCTTGGGCCCTGCTGCTTCACGCACTTCAGGTGACTTCATGATTGGCTTGATCTCCTGCTTGTGTTATCCTCTGAGACGCGCCAGACCTCTTTTTCCTATGTTTTCTCACGCATGGCTTTCTTTCCCTGCAGGCTTACCCAGGCCCATTCCTACCTACACTCTGGCATGTTCCAAAAACTGCATGAAAATCTTTAATGCTAAAGTCTCCTGGCTTTGGCTGGAAATAATTTTCTTTTCACTTCCAAATTAAGAAATGAACTAATTAGAAAATCCTAATAATTGTCAGGGTTGCTGAAATATAAAACCCATGACTAGAGTCTGGCTATGAAAGAAAACATTTAAAAGCTCGAAAATATCAAAGCCAACATTAATATCACTGACTAACTGCTAAATCCCAAACCAAATTTGGTTCATTTCACAGAGCTTCTTTGATAGAGCATATGGACAAATACCCAGTCACTAGCATTTTCCTTGTCTTTGAGGGTTTCAAAGGTCTTAAAAGGAAATGGGACTATCCAAGGTTTCTTTTGCTTTTTTAAAAAAATTTAATATATCACCCCCCCACCCCCGATGTTTCTCTCATTTGTCTGCTCGCCTTCTCCAGGAGGCACCCGGGACCTTCTACAGGGGAAGCGAGTGTCCAATGCCTAAGCCACATCTGCTCCCCATGGGCTGTGGCATCTGCTGGCTCGTGGCATCTGCTCGTTTAGGCATCTGCTCATTGCGGCGGGAAGCTGCGTCTAGCTTGTTGTGGCAAGTGCGGGCATCTGCTCATCTTCTTTAAGAGGCACTGGGATTCAAACCTGGGATCTCCCATGTGGTAGGTGGGTGCCCAACTGGACGAGCCATGTCTGTTTCTCTATCCAAGTTTTTTGTTTGAAAAAATTCCTCATTCAACTGTAGAGATCAGGTAGTCTTAAAAACAGAGTCAAGAGCAATTGGCCTCTGCTCTGGGATTGGTCTGCACTTTCCCTTGATTTTCTGTTTCTTTCTCATATACTACATTTTGCGGTTATATCTGTGTCTTACTCGGCAATCTTACTTTCTAACAATTCTGACATGACTTTTAAAAATATAAATATATAAATTTCATAATATAAACATAAATATCTGATATACAAGATGATCAAAGACCCTAAGAAAAACCAAGAGATGTGACAATGTACTATTTATTCCTCTTATAATCAAAACCTTAGCAGGAAAGGAGTTCAGGGATTGTAAATGAAGACTGAACTAGAAGCTGGAAGATAAAGGAGTACAAGGCGCTAGCAGATAAAACTGGACTTTCTGTCCCTAAGAAGGGACAGAAGATACAGCTCTGAGTGAGACAGGAATCTCGTAACTGAAATGTCTGCACAAAGCCACTGATGCGGCCCTCCTCATGTACAGTGGATGAGAAAAAAAAGCCACCCACCAGTTCAGGAAATTATGAAAGCTTGCTACCTGCTTGAATCCTGGCTGTAACAACTAAGGACACAAATAAACAAGTTTCTAGTGGGAAAGCAAAAGTTCAAGCCTTTATCACATAAAAGTATGCAGTCCAAATTTATACTGCCCCTCTAAATGTGGAAATCCCAAGCTGAGGAACTGACATAAAAATTGCCCAAAGATGAGAGCAACCCAAGTATCTATCAGCCGCTTGATGGATTAACAAAAGGTGGTATATACATGCAATGGAATATCATTCAGCTGCAAAAAGGAATGAAGTCCTGATTCATGCGACAACATGGATAAACCTTGAAGACATCATGTTGAGTAAAATAAGCCAGACACAAAAGGATAAACATTGTATGAGCTCAATGATATGAGATAATTAGAATAAGTAAATTCATGGAGTCAGAATCTAGACAATAGGTTACCAGGGGATGGGGCTGGGATAAGGAATAGGGAGTTAAGTTTTTTTTTTTTTTTTAAAAAAAAACAAAAACAACTTGTTCAGGACCAGAGAAGCAAGACAAAGGAAATGCATAACTATTAATTATTCTATGGCAACACATCCACAACTTAAGTTGTACAAGACTCCCAAGAAAAACTACAACCTTGCTCATAAACACAACTTTACAAATAAATGATCAGAACCCAGGTGGGGAAGAAAGCAACTCTCTCTGCAATACGTGCTGGACTCCCAGAGAGGCTCCACCAGTCTTCCTTCTTTTGAGCTTTGATTCTACACTCTCTGCCCACACAAACAAGGGCAACTGCACTCCACAAAAGTTATGTCACCCAGTCCTAACTCCAGGAAACTTTCTGAAGCAGAAATCTTCCTTGAGGCAGCAGACCTCAAGGAAGCTCCCAGGGAAAAAAAAAGATGAAAGGTATTACTTTACCAGTGAAAACAGAATCTTACTGTCCCCAGGATTCAAAGGCTTATCATTCTGATTTGATAGGTTCTTATATTATATGAACAGAGTACAAATAAACCCAAGTAATTCAAAAGGCATCTGTTAAGTGCCTTTACCTCAGGATGTTCGCTGTAGCTTTCCTTTCTTGGGGAAGAAGGTCTGGGTCTCGTAAAACTTCTTCTAGCAAATTTAAGACATTCATCTTTAGTTCATTGTTGAGTTCAAAATCCTATAAAATAAAATGAAGTTTTAAAATTTTAGTTTTGAGACTTTAGCTCCAGGACATGTGATGCCATTGCTCACGACAAATTCTCTAGAGGCCACATATGGGAAATAAAACATATGGTCCCTAGAGGAGGCTAATGGGTAGCCAGTGTTGACAATTGCTGTTGAGGGACAGCAATTTGGCAGAATCCTTAACAGAGTTTATAAGACTCTGGCCAACCCGTTCAGCCTCTTCTTTCATACTGCCTGCACCTCAGAGCCACTAACACACACACACACACACACACACACACACTCACTCTCTCTCTCTCTCTCTCTCTCTCTCTCTCTCTCTCTCACTGTTCTAGACTTAAATTTTTTCAGCTCCTTAAAGACATATGTGTGTCCCTCAGCCTGGAAGACTGTCTCCTTCTCACATGTTTATTTCTATTCTCTTAGGTCTACATTCTTCAAACCTGACCCAGTGGTTAGGAACCTCTCCTATCATTACACAGTGTCTTGTAAGGTCAATTTAATGGCCTAGTTTCCCATTGGACTATGAGTAAGATCAGTAACTGGGACACAGCAATGGCTCAAAATTATTTGTTGCAAGAATAAAATCTCTCATTTGGGCAGTGACTTGAATGAAGATGTTCAATATAGATATACTAAGGACTAAAGAATAAATGATACAAACTGATGGGGACATATCAAAAGAACACAGGAGTAAAATTGAAAGGGCACCTGCTGGGCAAAATTGGGACAATATGAACATTAAAATGAGTAATGAGAGAATGAGTAAGAACCCATTGAATAAAAAGAAACTACAAGTCCTTACTTATGCTCACATACAAATACATAGATAGATATACACAGAGAGCCAGTAGAAGATAAAACTATTTTCTATAGTGAAATTCCAACTAAAATATAAACAAATAAATTACAAATAACAAATCACATTTTGAACCACTGCAGTAATAACTGATAGAAGCAAGAGTCATGAATGGATCCCTATGGCCGGGGAAGCTTATTGGGAAACAGAATATTAACAATCTCAGAGTATTCCCCCAGAAATCACTATTTATTACAAAGGAAGAATCTGGCAGAACTCACTTTAACCAAGTGATCAAAGTTAACATTGCCAATAATGGGACAAACTGACATCTTGTATCCAGTGATACAACATTCTGCGAAGAATACATCACTTAGTATTTCTGCCCAAAATACACAATCTTATTCTAATTGTGAGGAAGCAGAAAAACCCAATAGAGGTATAGTCTACAGAACAATTGGCCAATAACGTTTCAAAAATGTTAACATTATAAAAGACAAAGAAAAACTGAAAAATGGTTCCAGTTTAAAGGACACCAAAGGGACACCAGCTAAATGCAATGTATGTTCTGGTTTGGATCTGGGATCGAGAAGAAAATGCCACGAAGGACGTTACTGGGACAAGAAGCAAAAATTGAATCAGGACTATGTGCAATAATGTTTTTATTCTGGCAATTTTTCTCTAGATTTGAAACTTTTCCAGATAAAAAGTTGGGAAAAAGAGAGGCAGTGTTGCGGCTCATGCACTGTTAACTGCATTTGTATAAACACCCAGGCAGCTGGATGTCAGTACCAGGACTGTTAGATATTCAGAGATGGACAGTGCAAAGTCCTCCTTTCAAGGATGGTGCTCTGATAGGCTTTATCTTCGTATGTGCAGGCAAGACTGTTTCCCCCTCCTATACAAGTTACTTAGAACTACCTTTTCACTTTAAGGAAAATAATTTTGAAGCATTGACATTCTGAATTTTTAAAAAATGATTAGAGAAAACATTGCCAATTGCAATGAATCAGACAAAAAGAAAACAGCATCCTTTTACTATATTTGGCAAATTAGGGACAAAACGTCCCTAATATCCCAAACTGTAGACAATGCAAAGGTTTCACCTAATTTGAATGGAATATTTTTGTGCCTTGGTTTAGCAGAGAACTGTACAATAAGTTCTTAATATTTCACTTTCACTCTTAGACGATCAGTATCCATTTCTTTCCAGAACAGCAAACACTGGGGCCTTAGGGCAACACAGATGTTAAAATAGCTTATCAATTTTATGGCTTCAGGTGACATGTTTTCCTAAAATTTCAGCTACTTCTTGTTCAACAGCTCCTGGGCAATTACTTTTTCTTTTAAATGTATGCAAGGAAAAGAGAATAATATTTTGCTGCTTGTTCTTTTCTTCAATTCTCACCAGATAGTTGGAATGATGTTTGTAAACAGTTAATGATCTCACTTACTTCAATTTGTGTGTGCTATCAAAGAATTTCTCAGCCATCAGGAGCCTATTTCCTTAATGAATATTTGATCTATATTAGTGAAACAACCATATCCTCAGGTAGTCATGTCGAGTGTCTAATGTTGCAAATAATCTGATTATCATAAATGGCACGATTAGTGTGAAGGACATCAGGGGAGTGTTTGGACCTTGCTGACTGCTAATTAGTGGTTTAATCAACAAGCATCATTGAGCACCTACTGTGCCCCATAAGATACCTCCTGGGCTCAACAGGTGGAACGCTTTCTGAGGCCCCAGGAAGGCAAGTTGTTTTGAAAGGTCTTTTTAAGATAAACAGAATGTAATTTTATTATTCTAAGATTTAGAATAGGCTGAAAGGGGCCTTTGAAAAACTTGGCTGCCTAGATATTATTTGAAGCATGATGAATGATGATGGTTAAATATTTGCTCTGCTGATGATGTAGCAAATACAAAACAGGTCCTATAATGATATCTGAGTATGGCATATAAGCATTCCCGCTCATAATTTCCCTTACACATGCACAGGTTTTTGCAATACACGAAGTGACCTCCTGTATATTCTTTCAGTTGTTTGTTCCTCACCATGACCCAGTGGTAGACAAGGCAGGAACCATGCTCCCCATTTACAATGGGGCACTGAGGCTCAAGAGAGGTGACTGCATGTATAAGGGGGTGGTGGTGCTGGGACGGGAACACAGGTCATCGGAGTCCTTGACATCTGTGTTTCTCAAATTGTCATGTGCACAGGAATCATTGGAGGCTCTTGTAAAAATGCAGATTTTAATTCAGCAGGTCAAAATTTACATTTCTAACTGGCTCTGAGTCTCTGAGTTTCTAACAAGACCACACTTGGAGTAGCAAGTCTTTATACTGCCTTGGCTTATTTAAAAAAAAAAAAAAAAAAAAAAAAAGTCATGCAAAAAACAATCCCTTAAAAAATGACCAGAAAGTATTCGACTCCTCTGATGTGCTCCTTAGGATGTGCAATTTTATTTTAAATGCATGCAAAATATAGAATTGCACATTCAAGATTTCTTGTTAATAATATGGTAGCCACTATTAATTAAAAAGAAATCTGAAGCAGCAAAAAGACAGTTGACCTATTTAGATCCAGAGGAAGAGTATTCATAATAAACCTGCCCAACAGTCATTTTGTAATTATCTAGAATGTAATTTTTGGCTACATTTCCCCAAGTCCTGAAATCGGAAATGAGAATATGGGGCGATATAATGAACACCAGAGCTGCTTCTTGGAGGTAGCAGTCCAGATGCCCACAAGATGGCGCTCTTGGGTCAGCTGGATAAGGCAGCAGCACCGCCTTTAGACCCAGAAGGGCTCTGAGGAAGGAAGTTGTCTGCCGAAGGTTGTCGCACAAATTTCGTGATCATGGATGGGCAAACCTGTGACTCCCAAGATCTGAGGTATCTACTTACGTTTTCACGGAAACAACTTTTTTTTAGTTTCATTTTTTTTGAATTCATGAAGCGGGATGAGGAGACAGAAGATTAGAAAAAAGAAACCACCCTGCTTTTAAAGAGGGGAGGCCCAGAAAATGTGAAACTTACATTTTCATCTCTAAAACAGAGACCACATCTCTTATTCTTTCCAAAATTATTGTGCACCTCAACAAATAAGGCTCTGGGGGGGGGGGGGGGGGAGACAACAGCTGTCTGGATGGATGGGCAGATGAAGGAAACATTAACCAAAGAACTCCAGAAAGAGAGGGTTGAAAGGGGAGGCTGGCTCCTAAATGAAGACCTTGGTAACACCCAACTGAATCTTGGGAGAAGGGCTGGGCCTGGAAATGTAGATCTGGGAACACCATGTCAAGCTGGAGTGCATGAACAAAACTGTCAAGGAATGGAGTGTGGCTCATAGTAAATGCTCAGGAACCCAAAGTTACCAACTGATGGTCTTATGATCCTTTTAGAGAGAGAAGCTATTTTGAGAGATTTTATTAAGACTCTTTACTCAGACACACTCATAAACATCAACCTTTTCCCTAGATTGGTGAACAACTCTCAAGGTAACTATAATCACAACTATGACTTAGAGTTTGCTACATGCCAAGTAATATTTTAACTATTTCATTATCTAACTTAATTTCAGTAACAATCCTACAATATACTTACCATCATTATTATTCCCATTTTAAATGGCAGGGAAGCCAGGGTACAGAGAGTTTAAATAACCTGTCCTTTCAAAGTCAAACAGCTAGTAAGTAGCATTCCCAGGACTTGAACACAGGCAGTCTTAGCTAAAGCCTGACTTTTAATAGCCACACCACTCAGCCTCTCCAGAGCAAAGTGCCGACTGTCCTGGGGAAGAGTGTGTCAAAAGGCACATCAAGCAGTGGTTACCATGCTGAAGTGTGGAACTATTTCCATTCCAGCATAACAACAAGTTGAGGCAGGGATCCTGGGACTCAGGTTTTCCATCCTAACAAACTGATATGCATTAATAAGACTAGACCAAACAACAGAAAAATAATTTGTGAAGCAATACATCAAGATTCTCCTGCACTTTAAAACTAATCTCTACTGATAGCTTAGGCATTTTGGAAATTACATTCATTCTTTCAGGAGAGCAGGGTAACAGTTAGTGCTAGACTACATATGGTCAAGGGAACTCTAGGACATTAGGAAAATCTGATTCAATAAACAGTTTGGGGGTAAAGAGAATTATGAAAGCAATTTTCTCACTTTAATCAGTACAGTATATTACTAATTCTGGCCAGAGCTTTTAAGAGGAAAGAAATACAGAAGAGTGTAGTAAAACCACATCAATAATTTAAAAACTTGGAATAAAGTGCTCATAAGAAAGGGGCTTAGGATACTTTAACCTAAAAAAAGGAGATAAGGTTTAACGTAATGATTTTGAAGATGGCATGTGATTGTTTTTTGCCTTCTTTGACTACAGAGGAGGAAGACTTTAAATTGTGGTATAGACTTATAGTTTAGATTTGGGCCATCTTGTAACTGGGACACTGAGGCAAGGACGCTAAGTGGTCATCCCAAGACGTATGCAAATCAGCCTTGACAGGTCTGGGACACACACACTTCTGGCTCCTCATTTTAATGAACTGAAGATAACAAGCCTCTATCCAAGGCTTGTTGGATAACTCTTTCGAGGAGGGGAATCTTTATTCAGAACTTTAATATTTAAACCCCAATTCCAGGGGAACTTGTGTTGGCTAAAAGCTGGGACGGGAGGGCTTGCATGCCACCTGCTCTTCCTTGTCCAGCCCATCACACCCCTGATCTGCTTCAGCACCACCTCTGGGCAATCATGGCTCTGAATCAAGGCTTCTTACTGCAAAAGTGAAATGGCAGAGTTTTCCAGCATTTCCCATTGTCTAACCATGAAAATATTTTAAAAGCCTCATAGTTCACTGTAAGAAAAAAAACAACCCACTTGAAAAACAGAAGGAAGGGTAATAGGTTTGGAATTAAACCTACAAAGTAATACTAAATTCTAAACTTTGTACTACCTTTTCAATACTTGCTAGCTATTAATTTTACTCATAAGATTCCAGAATCTTCAAAGAGGAACAGAATATATAGGGAATATGCACCTGGCTATAATCTAGGAGCTTCTGTTCAGGAAAAGGTAGTAAACTCCAGATAATATTAAACCCTACATTTGGTAAGCACAGTGCGTTGTTCCTGGTGGGTCTGTTACTATTTGTTGAATGAATGGACAGAAGTCCATGGGTAGGGTATCTGACTTTGAGACAAGTGATAATAAGCTACTGTAATTCTTCTTTAACTGGGCGGTTTGAGAAGTTAGCTTAGCAGATGTGAAGTGGGAGGCTACTAGGAGAAGGCACAATGCAAAATGTGGATGCTATGTTAGAACAAAAATAACCGGGAAGAGACAAGTGGCGATGAATGACACCAACTCAGTGTGAAGGGGGGAAAAAAAACCCTCAGAAAACCATTTATTTAATCATTTTATAATAAATGGCTGTATTTGAGTGGATTGCTAAAATTCAGCCTCTAGTTCTGAACAGCTGTAATTATTATAAAAAGTTCTTAATATTGTCCCACAACCCTCAAATCAGATAGCTCCCAAGCTTACATTTTTAAACGTCAAAAAGAAATCAGTCACTTAAAACTCAGAAAAAAGAGTTTTTCAGATGCTGGTTTTTTTTTTGTTTTGTTTTTTCTTTTTGGTTCCTGGATAGATGGTTAGTTGCTATGGATTATATGGAAAAAAGAAATGTTTGAAAGTGCCTGCTTTTAATCCTGATTTTTAAAAAACAGAGAGGAAAAAGACTGATAGAGAAGCTGGTAGGCAAACTGTACATCATTCCATTTCCCATAGAAAAGACACACTCAAGAGCTATAGGCACATGGTAGAGGTAGAACTTTTGACCTTCAATCGGTGAGAAGCTTTATGCATGGAGATTGGGAGATATAGATTAGTGACATGGGGTAGCAGCATGGGGAGGAGAGAACACAAAGAAAGGGAAAAAGAAGCAAAATCTTAAGGCTGAAACCAACGAGTCAATGCACAAGCTGGCACCGTGGAGTCTGTGGCAGCTCTGAAATGATGGAGGGGCTACCCGGCCAGGTCCTTCCTAAACAACCAAGGACTGGGGGTATCACGGTGAGGGGCCTGTCCATCCACTCCCCATGCTGAGGGCTTGGCAGCGTGCCTGGGCTCCAGAAATGTTGCCAAGGTCCAAGAGTGACTAAGAAAGTGGGGAATGAAAATTAGTAAAAATGAAGGGCTCCCTACTGCACTCACAATCAGAAAACTCCTAAGACAGAGAAAAGAAGCTTTGGATGTACTAAAATCCCAGAGTTGCTTCTCAATCTTTTCTCTGTCAACAAAATCCATCCACAAAAGGCTAAAGAATCCCACCAGTTCTACAGGGAAAACTAAATATCTGTCTTGGCAACTAATGAAAATTTAAAATAACTTCTATTTAAGACACTGGCTTTTTAAACTCTTTATTTTACACTGCCTTAAATAAATCAAGTCGTAAATGTCTCACCAAGTCCTTTTTAAAGAAAGGCATGAAAAGCTTAGGAGAGTGTAAAGAATTACAATAGGGATATATAAAAGAGAAGAAAAGACTTTGGTAAGTAGCTAAAGGAACTAGGATTTTTAAATTTGGTTGGTTGTTTGCCTGGACCAGAGATTGAAAATCTATCTTCAGGATTAAAATAAAAAAATCCATACTTATCAAATCATAGTTCTTTACATTTTATGTATTCCAGAGATCATTTTGGCAAATAATTCATTTGCAAATAAGAACCACATACAGATCATTTTGCCTGTTTTACAAATGAGGAAGACAGCAAGCTAACATTGCAATCCAGGCTAGAATTCAGGTTTCCCAATTTCTCTTCTCAGATTAGTCCTTTTTGACCCAAGAATCTCAGGAGAGCGAAAGTGAAGGGTGATGGCCAAGATAATCTGTTGTGGGGGAAGAAAATGGGGGTCAATTGCCAATAAGCTAATACAGCTGGATCAAGTAGTATGATGAAATAAGTACCAGACTCTGTGTCCAGGAAATCAGGAGAAGTCAAAGGAACTTAATCTGATAGGCTAATTAAATTAAATGGACTGTTTTCTATTCCATTTGGTTGCCTTTTTGAGAAATCTGAGTTTGTGAACAAACACGGGTTGTACCTGGTGGATGTTGGGATCTGTTAGGTTAGCTACACAGAGGTTTTCAGGATGTGGTGGTCAACTAGAAGTGAATGAGAACTGATTAATAAAGAAGAAACTAACAAAAAAAATACATAGCCCATGGACTATCTTCTGGTTTTGGTGAGTTTATAAAACGTTTTGTAAGGTTTAGGTAGTAGATGACTAACTTGTCATTAAAAAGAAATACTTCCTGGCTGTCAATATCTCACATGGATATTTTAGGTTCTTGTTACTGGTATTCTCCACTGGCTCCCACTGGCAGAGGACAGGCCCCAGCAGTGGGGCTTCAACAGAATCTATCTGGTAGGCTGGTGTGACAGTTTGAGATTATTTTATGAATCCCAAAAAGATAATCTTCATGTTTATAACTAATCTACTTCCCTGGGAATATAATAATATTTAATATTTAATTAATATCTAATACTTTAATATAATCACCCTTTTGATTATATTAAATTCGATTGAGGGGTCCTTGATTGGAATACCTGTTAAGATTGCTTTGAAGGCTTTCTTTGATTCAACCACGTCAGTAAGGTGTGACTCAGGTTGAGTCCCCGCCTCCTTGGTGGGCCGATATAAACGGACACTCATTCAAGAAGACACGCCAGAAAAGAGATCTCTATCATTTTTGACCCTGGGGCCCCAGGGAGAGATGAGGCATTCACCTGACAGTTCACAGCTGACCTTGTGAAGAGAACAGAAGAGCTGAGACTGATATAGAAATCCCTGAAAGAAGCGAGTCCTGTGCAAGAAGAGAGAGGAAGCCCTGAGAGACAAGCCCTGTGCCAGCCTGCAGCTGAGAGAGAGGAAGCCCAGAGGGGAAGGCTAAACCCTCGCAGAGATCAGCGACCCTCTTACTTCAACACAGGGCAACTGACTTTGGTGAGAAAACCTTGAGTTGGACTATTTAGGGCCTTGTAACTGTAAGTTTTACCCCAAATAAATACCCTTTATAAAAGCCAACAGATTTCTGGTACTTTGTGTTGGCACCCATTTGGCTAATACAGGTGGGGTGCCTGGGGTCTCGAGGCCTCAAGAATAGCAGGGCTTTCCTGACCCTTGAACACAGGCAGCTTTATCCTCTGCCACAGCCAGCAGCCTGGGGGAGGTTAGCACAAGTATCTTCTGGTGACCATATGAACACAGGAAGCACAGCAGTGGTTGTCAAAAGGAATGCAACACTCTCTCCCTTCAAATCGTTAGCAAATACAAATCTTTTGTTTAAGCCACACAAAACAGACTTTTCTAAGCAGAGATTTACAAACAGCATCATAGAAAGGGAAAGCATTGGAAAGAATAAAATATGACATCCCCAGCGTTTTCAGTAAGAGGTGGGTTTTTACATTCATGAGCAACTCACCAGGAGTTGGCCAGTGAGAAGGACAGGCTGTGAGATTAGGGGTGAAGAGCGTGACCTGCGCAGCCAGACAGCATAGGTGTGAATCCTAGTACTAGCCACTTGCTACCTGTGGAATCTTGGGCAAATTATTTAATATCTGTCATCTTCAATTTCCCCATTTGTAAAACAGGATAAAAGTGTCTACCTTCCCTTCCTCAAAAGGTTGGGGTGAGGATTAAGTGAATTAATATTTGAAAACTGCTTAGAACAGTGCCTGACACATAGGAAATAATACAGTATTTGTTAAATATATAATTTTTAAAATTGACAGTCAATCATTCAAAATGCATTCTCATAGAGAAAACTATCTTAAGTGAAGGGTTAGGTTCCCAAGTTGCCCATAAAAGACCATGTACCCCATATCATAGCCAAAACAATATCAAACCTCAGGCTGACTTCTAGATTATTTCTATGGAATAAAAGAGCTCCTAGTTCAGAGGACACATCTCCTCTGAAAGTGGGCATCTGTAAATCCCCTCGTACTGCTGTGCTTAAGACTTTGGACGTTCATAAAATCCTGAGCATTCTCAGGAAAGTGGGGACAAGAAACTCCCACACACAGCAGATTGCTGTGGCCCAGAGAGGCAGCCTTTCTCCTGCAATAGCCTTAAAGATAAGGAATCCATAAGCTGTAGTCTGCCCTTCTGATGGAGAAGACGATCCACTGCTCAAAAGCAGAGTTCTGGGCAGGGCATGTAGGTGGTAAAGGAGCCCGTGGCAGAATGGTAGGGGCAGATATGGACAAGGAGGATGCTGAGCCCGAGAACAGGGCAGAACTGGGAAGCCTTCCAAGAGCTGTCAGTAGAGGTGACAGAAGCTGCTTGTTCAGGAGCTGGCTGTTTCTTACACATTTCATTCTCCCACCCTCATCAAAAATTCTGTGTTGTGCTCATCCTCGCCCAACCTCCGTTTCGATTCAGAACAAAGAATAAATCTGAACTTGGTGCTCTAATGTAACACTGGATTTTGTATTTTACTACACAATGCCAATAACTAGATAAAAATTTTATAAATAATAAAATGGAGATGAACTGCATAAACTCTCATTTTAAGATAACCAGTCCCTGAGATCCTTGAACACACTAGATGCAGGTCATCACACCAGCACTCACTTTCCCCCTCAGTTAGGGCATATTCCCCTTCAGCACTGACCTGGAGCTGCAGCCCCTAAGCCCAAACTCTGTGGGACATAAGGATACTCACTGGTAAGTTCCCTTATTGGGAAACAGCCAACATTTTTGAAATTTTTTAACCCCAACACCAATGTTACATAAAGGTTTCACTTTTCTCCACATAAACCTAATCTAGTTGTGTCCCCTTCAGCAGGTTTATTGCTGGAGCCATAGCTGAGACCACCTTGTCAGGTTCCTGTTTCAGAGGAATGAGGTACTATAGGAGATGGGAAGGAATTCTGAGCTGGATATCAGAGAGCCAGATTTGGCTGCCTACTGTACTTTTGTAGTACTGTGCTGCTCAATACTGGATCCATTCATCTCATGTGGTTATTTAAATTTAATTAAAATAAATACTTGGGACTTCTGGAGAAAATGGTGGAGTAGGGAGCTCAAGAACTCAGGCCTTCCACCAAAACAACCACTAAACAAGCAGGAACTGTGTTAAACAACTATTTTGAAATTCCAGAGGCCAGAAGAACTCTGTACAGCATCCAAGGAACAGTGGGATAAAGAGATTGTTAAACTGTCATAAAGAACAGTAAATTGCTCTCTTCACACAGTGGCTACAGGTGCCCATTCCCCACTCTCACAACAGGGTCCAATCCCTGGTGAGCTTGCTCACTCATGACAGAAAGGGGCATAAAAATCCTCTTCCCCAAGAATAGAGTGGGCACAAATAACCACTGATCACTGATCACTGACCACAGCTTTTGATCAGCAAATTCAGATCATGGAGGCCTGGCTCTGAGGGCAGCTATTGTTTCAACGCTCTGGGATGGGGCAGGGGCGGTGGATATTTAAAGACACAGCACTTCCTCAGGGCTGCAGGGGATAGTTAGCTGAAGGGCTGCATTTGCAGGGCAGGCTAAGAAAGCTCAACTTTGGGGAGCCATCAGAGAGGCTCAAGGAAATCTCTGTCTCATCACTAGCTGGTTATAAAGCCAAGAAAAACATCTCAGGGAATAAATCCAAGAGTACGGTGTGCAACAAAAGAGTACAAGATAATGAAACAAGAAATAATGGCCCATCCAAAGGAAGAAGATAAAAATCCAGAAAGCACCAACAAAAAAGACAAGAATGTGGACATACTGAACAAAGCCTTTAAAAATGATCAGGGAGCTGCCTTTGGTCTGTTATTTTATTTTTTGAATTTGAAATAAAGTTTGAATTTTAAAAATGTAAAAATGCTCAAGGAGTTAAAGAAAAGTACAGAGAAAGAACTAAAGGATATCAGCAAAACAATGAATGAGCAATATGAGAGTTTAAGTAAAGAGATAGAATTTTAAAAAAGGAACCAAACAGAACTACTGGGGTTGAAGATCACAAAAACTGAAATGAAGAATGCCCAGGAGGGTTTCAAGAGCAGACTGGAGCTAGTAGAAGAAAGAATCAGTGAACTTGAAGACCAGACACATGAAATGAGTCAGGCTAAGGAGCATAAATTAAAAAAGGAATATTAAAGACAAAAACAGCCTAAGACAGCTATGGAACACCATTAAGTGCACCAATATATACATTATGGAAATCCCAGAAGGAGAAGAAAGAGAGAAAGAGGGCAGAAAGAGTAGTCAAAGAAATAATGACAGAGAACTTCTCAACCTTAGCAAGAGATATGAATATGTACACCCAAAAAGCTCAGAGAACACCAAACAGGATAAACACAAAGAAAAATCTACCCTGTTATATATTAATTACACTATTGAATGCAAAGGGCAAGGAGAGAGTTATGAAAGCTGCAAGAGAAAGCCAAGTGTTACATACAAGGGAGTCCCACTTAGATTAAGTGCCAGTTTCTATCAGAAACCACAGAGGCAGGAAGGCAGTGTGTTGAAATACTTAAAGTGCTGAAAGAAAACAATTGCCAGCCAAGAATTTTATATCTGGCGATTCTCTCTTTCAAAAAATGAGGGAGAGATGAAGACATTCCCAGATAAACAAAAGCTGAAGGAGTTCATCACCACTAGATCTGCCCTACTAGCAATGCTAAAGGGAGTTCTTCAGACTGAAAGGAAAGGACATTAGACAGTGCTTCAAATAGGCATAAAGAAATAAAGATCTGCAATAAAGGTAACCATCTGGATATTTATAAATGCCAGTATTATTGTATTGTATTATATTGCTTGGTGTATATCTCCACTTCTTACTTCCTATGAGTGATAAAATGCAAATGCATAAAATGTAATGATATATCTATGTTTCGGGGCATATAATATACAAAGATATAAGTGGAAACAAGTAAAAAAAAATGGTGGGACAGGAAGTAGTGGAAAAGTATATGTGCATGCTATTGAAGTTAAGTTGGTATCAAATCAAGGATAATTGTTATAATTTAGGATGTTAAATTTAATTTATATATAGGATGTTAAATATTAATCCCACAGTAACCACAAGGAAAACAGATAAAAAGCATAACCAGATAGAAATAAGAAAGCACTCAATATGGTACAACACAAAAAGGCAAATAAATATAAAAGAAGGCATTAATGGAAGTGAGGGACAAAAAAATTATAAGATGTACCAAGGCTAAATAGCGAAATAACAGAAGAAAATCCTGTAAATGTTTACATTAAAAAAGAAAAAAGACTTCAAATCAGAGACTAACCTCAAAACTGGAAGGAGTAGAAAAGGAAGAGCAAACTAAACTCAAAGCAAGCAGAAGGAAGGAAATGAAGATTAGAACAGAGGTATCAATGAAATAGAAAACACAACAAAACAATAGAAAGAAACAACAAAACGAAATTTTGGTTCTTTGAAAAGATTAATAAAATTGACAACCTTTTGGCCCAACTGCTGAAGAAAAAGAAAGAGGGCACAGATAACTAAAATCAGAAAAGGAAAGGGAGACATTACTACTGACCTCGCTGAAATAAAAGGATTTTAAGAGTAAACTATGAACAACTGTATGCCAATAAATTAGATAAACTAGATGAAATGGACAAATTCTTAGAAAAACACAAACTACCTACATTGACTCAAGAAGAAATAGAAGATCTCAATAAACCAATTACCAGTTACAAGAGAATGAGTCAGTCATTAAAAACCTCTCAACAAAGAAAAGCCCAGCACCAGATGACTTCACAGGGGAATTCTATCAAACATTCACAGAGGACTTAACTCCAATTCTGTTCAAACACTTCCCAAAAATTGAAGAGGAGGGAACAGTCCCTAACTCATTCTACCAGGCCAATATCACCATCATACCAAAGCTGGATAAAGATACCACAAGAAAAGAAAACTATAGACCAGTATCTCTCATGAGGCAAAAAGCCTCAACAAAATACTAGCAAACTGAACCCAACAGCATATTAAAAGAATTATACACCATGATAAAGCGGAATTTATCCCACATATGCAAGGTTGGTTCAACATAAGAAAATCAATTAATGAAATACACCACATTAAAAGAATGAAGGATAAAAACCACATGATCATCTCAGTTGATATGGAAAAGACATTTGACAAAATCCAGCACCGCTTCTTGATTAAAACACTTAGAAAACTAGGAATAGAAGGGAACTTCATCAACATGATAAAGGGCATATATGAAAAATCCACAGCTAACATCATACTCAATGGTAAAAGACCGAAAGCATTCCCTCTAAGGTAAGGAACAAGAAAAGGATGCCCACTGTCTCCACTGTTACTCAACATTGTACTAGAAGTTTTGGCAAGAGCAATTAGGCAAGAAAAAAAGAAATAAAAGGAATCCAAATTGGAAAGAAAGAAGTAAAACTTTCCCTAATTACATATTATATGATCCTACATACAGAAAATCCTAAAAAATTTACAAAAAAGCCCCTAGAATTAAATGAATTCAGCAAAGTGGCAGGGTGAAAGATCAACACCCCAAAATCCATAATATTTCTATACACAAGCAATGAACAATCAGAAGAAGAAATCAAGAAAATAATTCTATTCACAATAGCAACAAAAAGGATCAAATATCTAGGAATAAATCTAACCAAGGATGTAAGAGACTTGTACACAGAAAATTACAAAACTTTGCTAAAAGAAATCAAAGAAGACCTAAATAAGTGGAAGGATATTCCATGTTCACTGGAAGAGTAAATATTGTTAAGATGTCAATGATACCCAAAGCAACTTATAGATTTACTGCAATCACAATCCAAATCCCAACAATCTTTTCTGGAGAAATGGAAAAGCCAGCCATCACATTTATATGGAAGGGTAAAGGTCCCCGAATAGTTAAAGCAATCTTGAAAAAGAAGAATGAATTTGGAGGGCTCACATTCCCAATCTTAAAACTTATACAAAGCCAGAGTAACCAAAACAGCATGGTACTGGCACAAGGACAGATATATAAACCAATAAAATAGAACCAAGAGCTCGGAAATCAGCCCTGACATTTATGGTCAACTTACCTTTGACAAGGTGGCAAAGACCATTCAACTGGGAAAGAATTGTCTCTTCAACAAATGGTGGTGGAAAAACTGAATTCCATTTGCAAAAAAAAAGGAGAACCCCTATCTCACACTGTATACAATTATGAACTCAAAATAGATCAAACACCTTAATATAAGAGCTAGAACTATCAAACTCCTAGAAGAAAACGTTGGGAAACATCTTCAGGACCTTGTGTTAGGCAATGGTTTCTTAGACTTTACACCCAAAGCACAAGCAACAAAAGGAAAAAATTAGATAAATGGTACCTCATCAGAATTAAAAACCTTTGTTCCTCAAAGGACATTATCATGAAAGTAAAACAACAGCCTACACAATGGGAGAAAATATTTGGAAATCACATATCCGATAAAGGATTAATATCCAGAATATATAAAGAAATCCTTCAACTTAAAAACAAAAAGACAACCCATTAAAAAATGGGCAAAAGACCTGAACAGACATCTCTCCAAAGAAGACAAACAAATGGCCAGAAAGCAAATGAAAAGATGTTCAAAGTCATTAGCCATCAGGGAAATGCAAATCAAAACCACAATGAGATACCATCTCACACCCATTAGAACGGCCACTATTAAAAAAACGGCAAATAACAAGTGTTGGAGAGGATGTGCAGAAATAAGAACACACATTCAGTGCTGGTGGCAATGTAAAACGGTGCAGCAGTCAGAGAAGACAGTTTGGCAGTTCCTCAGAAAGTGAAGTATAGAACTACCTGGCAATCCCACTACTAGGTATGTACCCAAAAGAATGAAGGCAGGAATTCAAACATTTTTGCACACTAATGTTCATAGTGACATTATTCACAATTCCCAAAATATGGAGGCAACCCAAGTGTCCATCAACCAATGAGTGGATAAATAAAATGTGGTATGTACATACAATGGAATATTATTCAGCCATAAAAAGGAATGAAGTCCTGATACATGCCACAACATGAATGAGCTTTGAAGACATCATGTTGAGTGAAATATGCCAGACATAAAAGGAAAAAATATTGTATGACCTCATTGATTTGAAACAATTAGAATAAGCCAACTCAAAGAATCAGAATCTAGAATAGAGGGTAACAGGGGAGAGGGTGGGGATAGGAAATGGGAAGGTAAGGCTTAAAATGTACAGGGTTCCATTTGGAACGGAAATGTTTTAGTAATGGATGGTGGTGATGGTAAAGCAACATTGTGGAAGCAATTGACAGTACTGAAGTATTAAAAGGGGAAATATTAGATTGTAAATATGGTAACAGAATAAAAATTAAAAATAATCCATGAAACTACACTCTACAAACAGTTAACCTTAATTAAACCATGGAATTTAATTAATAGCACAATTATAAAAATGTGCTTTCATCAACAGTAATAAAGTTATTGTCGGTGGGGTGGTGTATGGGAATCCTATATTTTATGCATGATTGATTGTTCTGTAAACCCACAACATCTCTAATAAAGAAAAAAATATTATTAAAATTCAGTTTCTCAGCTACACTAACTATAATGCAAGTGCTCAACTAGCCATATGTGACTAGAGGTTGCTGTATTGGACACTACAAGGTCAAACATTTCTACCACTGAATCTCTCTGAGACTTAATTGCCTCACTGGCCAAATGGGGTAACAGTATTTGGCCTGCCTGAAAGCCTAGATTTAAACCAAATACCACCTCCACAAGACTATGTCTACCAAGAACAGCCATCTTGCATATTTTGAGCATCCATTTATAATGGTTATTCTATATGCGTCATCTCATGTAATACCTCACATCACCAGAGGGAATAAGTGGTATTAATTTCTATTTTTATAGAAAAGAAAGAGAGGCCTGGGGCAGGGGGTAGCTAAATAGCTTGTTCAGTCACACAGCTAATAAATAGCTGAGCAAATTTGCAATCCGATTATTCTGACTTCAAAGTCCATGTATTTAACCATGCCCTTTTTTTTTCCCAACAGACTCCAGAAGTCCCCTCCAGCTTTAAGATCCACACTACATAGACAGATTGGGCCAGAGTTCAGCTCCTGCTGTGATTCTTGGAGATGGAATAACTTTCATTTTCAGCTGCTATGAATGACTACAGAGCTGTGAAGGTTGGGAGAGCTGCTAATTCTTGTCTAATACTCCAGACTGCAGTTATTTGTCAATTGTGTTCAGGAAGTGTTATGGAATATTTATTTTAACAAAAAGACAGATAGGGACTGTGTGTGTGTGCTTATAGGATAAAGTATACATAAAACCCTTTTATAATGGGAAAAATGCACACATGTAATATATAATAAACAATATTAAAAGCAAAAGAATAAATTGGAGGAAATGAATGTAATCTGGCAAATAATGGCTTTTATTCTGCGTATATAAAAGTATATAATAAAAATTAGAACAGTACTAAAACTGGGCAAAGAATATGAACAAATATATCTATGAAAAAAAGGTCCAAGTTAACTGGTAAGTTTTGAAAAGCAATTTGTTTTGCTGTTTACAAGTTTATTTTTGAGATGCAGCAAATATTATTTCCCCTTCCCCGTGTTTTTAGAATTTCCCGTATTCCCCCATTCAAACTTGGCTGCCACAACCAGACAGACAGAAAGTGTGAGCATCTTTTTTTCTTGCATCTGTAGTAGAAACCTTAGCAGCAGGCATTTCCTGTTCCAGGTCTGTCAATATTTACAAGGGTGAGGTGAAATGTCATAAACTGGCAGTAAGACTATAAATTGTTACATTTCTGGAAAATAATTTAGCATCAGCTATCAAGAGAGCCTTAAAAGAGTATAAACTCTTGATCCACTAATTTCCCTTTTAGGAATTTATGCTAAAGAAATTAGCCATAAATCAAGTAGAAATTAATGGACAAATGTAATATGGAAAACTTGAAACAGCCTCAATGTTCAATGACCATAATTTGGTTTAAAAATATTTTTTATATCTAGATAATTATATTATTTACAGAAAGAATATATACTGAAATGTTAACTGTGGTTGCCTCTGGATGGGAGGTTCTAAATGATTCAAAAATTTTCCTTTTTTTATTTCTGCATTTTCCAAAATCTTTAAACTTAACAATTACTAGTTTAAAATCAGGGAAAAACACTCCAGAAGATTTCTAGACTTACTACAAGGCTATAGTAAGCAAGACAGAGTTGTATTGGTGCAAGGACAGCCACATACATCCACATATATATTTTCACTTGATTTATGTCTATGGCTATATACATTAATGGAATGAGTCTTATAGACATTATATTGGGTGAGAGAAAACAGACATAAAAGCCTACATATTATATGATTCTATTTATACGAGTTCAAGATCGGGCAAAACTAATCTAAAGTGTTCTGTCAGAAGGATTATCTTTGGCGAGAAGAGTGGCATTGGCTGGGAGGGGCCTTCTCAGGTGATAGAAATGTCCTATAGGGAAGCGGCTGTGGCTCAATCAGTAGGGCTCCCGTTTACCATATGGGAGGCCCCGGGTTCGGTTCCCGGGGCCTCCTGGTGAAGGCAGGCCCGCCCGCACGGCGTGGTTGGCTGACCCAGCGAGCACAAGCAGCAAGGGGGGGATAAATGAATAAATAAATAAAATCTTTAAAAAAAAAAAAAAAAAAAAAAAGAAATGTCCTATATCCTGATCTGGGTGGTAGGTATACAGGTGTATACATATGTAAAAAGGCATCGAGCTGCATACTCAAGTTTAGTGTGTATTCTATATGAAGTATGTAATATCTCAATAAAAATGATTTAAAAATTTCCCCAAAAAGCATTAAACTGAAATATAAACTCAAGAGTTCCTCACTATCAACTATGTATCTCTTTGTTCATCATAAAATGGCAGATGGACAGAGGCTCGCTCTTCCTCTGTGGGGCGTTTTTGGAGGCCTGTTACTTAGACAATATACCCGGACTCTCGGCTGCCCTCCTTCAGGCAGTTCTCTTGGGCAGGACCCAATAAGACCCAGACTAGATTTCCATGAGTCTAGCTGGTGCCCATAACACTCACGAATGCTGCTCACTCCCAAAGCATCAAGCTTTCTTCACTTTGCCCCAGGCAAGCACCTTTCCTTAACTGGTCAGGCTAGCTGGATGGTTTCCTTGAAGTTTCCCTCATACGGCCTGAGGGGAGTAGCAAGCATCACCTCTTCCTGATGGTAGTAAGGAACTTACACTGACAACTCTCTCCAGAAATCACCCTCCGGCTGGCCTCTTCTGCCAGTCTCTCATAGGTGCGTGTTCCTAATTGGGGGCTGGACTGATTGCACAGGGTGTTCACTTATCCAGCTTAGGCAGCCTACCCACTCTCTTAGGATGTACGGGCTCATGCCACCTACTGCACCTTCCCCTGTGCCCTCGGTCCTCTGCCCAAAAGTCTTAGACAATCTGAAGAATCAGAATTAACAGCCTGCCACACAAATAACTGCACTAAGTACAACGACTGCTAGTGGGAAGCTTTTCCCAACGACTGGGATCTCCGTGAGGTCGGGGGCCACGGGGGGGGTTTGCTTGCTCACACACCCACCATTGCTTCTGGAAAACTCTGGTGCTCAGTTCTTATTAGTGAGTGAATGGAGGATGTGCGAGAATGGAAAAAGGAGTAGCAACGATTTCCCCATAAACTCCTTTAGAAAGGAGTTTTTAATGGAACTAGGTAATTTTTGTCTGATTTCACGTTTTTAAAACATTCCCCTAAGTCTAGAATTAAGATGTGATCATTTCATTCTTGGCCACTTGCCCTTCAGACAGTGCCCAGAAGTCTGGGGAAGCCAGCTGTAACCTGTGGACTCTGCTGCAGGCTGCCTTGCCATGGTCGGAAAAATTGCTCAAATAGGTGGACAGGGATCTCTTCAGAATGGTTGGTCAATAAGGCAATTCAGGAAAACCAGAATTGCTCTATATTATATATACAAGGCCTTCAACAGAGACTAAGCACAGATGTGAATTGCCCATGGCTGGCCTCAATGCCCCTCACCTGCCTGTCTGTGCACAGAAGACAAAAGCAATCACAGGAGCATCTGGTTAAAACCTGTGCTGCCCTGGCACCTGCAGAGAGCCGTGGGATTGTGCAAATGACACGGAGGGCCTCCCAGCAGGAGACGTGCAGAAATGTGTGGACACCTAATGAAAACACTTTCTTTACTTAGATTCTCTACAAACACAGCCGTGCTTTCTGATCCATTGGTGCTTTTAGTCTCTGTTGTGGCTGACTTTGGAAATGTTACAGGCTGGAAAATGACCTCCTGGAGAGAATGAACAACAGCAACAATAAACTATAAACTCAATTCACAACTATTTATTGGGCAGCTATTATGTGCTCAGTGTTGCAGGACTCTGTGAAAGGAAACACAAACATGAAGCAAAGCTTGTCTGCAAGGATCTTGAAGGCTGGTCAAAGGGAGGTAAAATGTGCATCTCTCCCGGCCTTTAGCCACACACATCTATATAATACTTTATACCTTCCATTGCTTAAACGCAACATCCCCTTTAATTTTCATCATACCCTTGGGGTAGGTAAAGCAGGGGTGGCTCTTCTCATCTTCAGATGAGGAAACTAGCACCTAGAGATGCTCAGTGCCTGACTCAGGGCCCCGCCCCAGGGCTGGCATGAGAACACAGGATGCTGCTCCAGAAAAGAAGAAACCCAGCTTGGCCTCATGCCTTCATTTTCAACATAAAAGGCAACAAAATGAGGAGAAACTAGGACAGACTGTATGAATAGAGACAGATTTTTTTTTTGGAGGTACTGGGGATTGAACCCAGGACCTTGTACATGGGAAGCTGGCGCTCAACCACTGAGCTATATGCGCTCCCCCAGATTTTTAGAATCAGAGAAAATGAAACATTCTGGCTTCACCAAATACTTACCAAAGAAAAGACTAGAAGTTCCAAAAGAAATGGGATTCTAGCACCATTTGGACATGGGGTGGGGGTAAAGGGTGACATCCTAGGGAAATTTTAGTTTTCCCTAATTTCTGCAACTTTTTCTTTCTCCTGAATAAAGTTCAGGGTAATATCTGCCAATATCAGTTCCCTTTGATAGAACAAATAATAAATAAATAAATGATATTTAATGCTTTATGGTAGACTAGATTCCCTAGATTATCTAGGGATAAATCTATATCTTGGTCCTTCACTGAGGCTTTTCTTTTCTATAAATTGAAGTGGTGTTTCTGGAGAGTCTACCATGGGAAAAAAAATGCAATTTTCACAATGCTTGGATTGGAAAATAACCACACATCCCTCAAATCCACTCACACGTGGAGGGAAGGCAAGAAAAGGCAACAAGTTAGTGAGAAGACTTCCTTTTGCATTATCAGTGAACTAAATATCAAAGGCCATATCTGAGTAATTTATCCTGGACATATGTGGCCCTCACGGAGGAAGAGTCTGACATGCTGGGATGTCCAGTGTACCCCGCTGTAACTGGAATTGAAACAGAAGGGCTTTCTCATGTGCTTTCTCATCGGCAGTAACTCGGGTTTGTAAAGTATCTAATTGCTCAAAAAAAGTGTTAACATTTAAGGTGCTTTGTGGATGAGAACTAATGGCCACCAGGACACAATCTGAATAAAGAGACCCTTGTTTTCACATGAATCCATTTTTCTATTCCAATGGCTTGGTGCTACTCAATTTATTATTGTCCATATGCACAGTACAGTTCAGTTATCAAATCGGATGATAAAACCCTATGGTAAATCTCTATTTCAAGTAAGGTTTTCTGTACACCGATCCCTCTCCATCTATGAATCTTCCTGACCAAAAATAAATAATACCAGCATATTATAAATTGCCTTGTACTTTTCTATCTACAATGAGTTATATACGAATTATAAGGGATTCCTGTTTGAGATAGGAAAAAAGGGAACTGGGGATTGAGAAATGGGGATTAAGAATGATAGGAAGCAAAGTTAGAGGGTTTTTGAGAGAAGACTTGGAAGAGAGGAGGGTAGCTATAGCCAAGTCATTCTAGGCTTTGACTCTGTTTTGGTAACTATGGGAATCTTGGCATGACCTTGTGTGATGGTTAAGTTCACATGTCAACTTGGCTACTTTGATCAAGCAAGCACTGGCCTGATTACAGTGAGGCTATTTTGTGGCCTTAAATAATCTTTGGCTGATTACATCTCCAAACAACTGAGATTGTCTTCAACAATGAGAGATATATTACCCAATCAGTTGAAGGCTTTAAAAGGAAAAGTGACATTTTCAGCAGTCAGAAGAGAGAATTTCCATCTCTACTTCAGCAAGCCAGCTTCTCCTAGTGAATTCATCAAAAAACTTCACCGTACTTCCCAATTTGTGGCCTGCCCTATGGAACATGGCCTTGTCCATCCTCACCCACAGGCATGTGAGCCAATTCCTGTTTTTAAAATCTCCTAATATTTACATTATACATGTGTTCTGTTTCCCTAGAGAACCTGGACTAATACACCTTGTCATGTACTAAGCTGAGACTAGAGAAGAGAACTGAGCAGCAACTGCTCAGCCTTGGATGTCCCAGCAACTCTGTACCCACAAGCCACTGTGGGCCCCTAGAAATAGGACTCCAGACCCTGAGTCATAAAACCAGAAAACAATAGGATGGATGACCACGCAGGGGTGAACAGCTCTCTATCATGTTGTGTCTGCAATGAGTCAAAACAGATTCAAAGAAGCTTGCTGAAATTACGGAGAGGAGAGACTGGAAAGTTCCAACAACTGTGGTGCTCAGAATCTGAGTCATATAAGATCCATTTTTACGTATTCAAGAAATGTAAAATGGAATTTTAGGTCCTTTACTTAGCGTGCTATGCTTATTGTTTTTATTTTAATGACTATTTAAGAATTTTTATGGGCTTACTTGTGATACCCAAACCCTTCTTGCCCCAATTAGTAAATTCGCCTACCACAGGGATTTCTGGAGCCTGGCCTGGCAGGGAACCTATCAGATGGACTGTTGTTACCAAAGGATCATGAGGCAAATCCATGACAGCCTCAGAGAATATAATGGTGAGACCCCATAACTCTTTGCCTTTTTCTTTTATGTGGAATACGCATTAGCTAACTCACATTTTATCTACCTCATATGTTCTGAACTTAGCTGCGGAGGGCACACTTCTTGCTCTCCAAAAGTTCCTTTGTATAGGAGCTGGCCACCACCGGTCCAGAAGGCGCTATGCTGAAGGAAAGCACTATGAATGCCTTAAAGCAATGAGGCAAAGTGAGGCCTTGCTTTATTTTCCAAAATGCGTATAAATTCTACACATTTGTACTGAAAGTGCATAAATAGATAACAAGCGACTATCCTGTGACACAATTTAAAAACAGAACCAAAAAGTCAAAGGACACGAGGCAAAATTCCTCCTAGGTCGGGCTGAGAGAACATTCCCTAACGAGATGCCAGTGTCCAGCCCTGTGGTGCTTACCTCCAGGGGGCGCCATGCACACGGGCGGGCCACGAAGGGCGGCTCCACTTACAGAGAAGGTACTTCCAGGAGGCACATTGCAGGGGCTCTAGTGCCCACAGGAAGGTGCTCTGGTCACAGGCGGCCTCGGAAGAGGAGGAGCACCCGGTTCCCCCGTATCACATGATTTGTAGAACTGGAACAGATCTCTTTGCTGCCCAACACAGTCGTCATTGGCAATTGATGTGCGTTTGCTTCAAATCTGTGTGTCTATTCTATTTTTTTTCTCTTCCTAGCTTCCAATTTCAAGGCCTCAAACTCTAACTCCAAAGAATCTGGAGAGGTTTTACATGTATAATGACTTAAAATGTTGATTTAAAGAAATCCTTTAAAGTAATTAACGAGGCCACTAAATTACCTGTGCGTGCTTTGAGACCCAGTGCCGGAGGACATTCAGCACCCGATTGGTGGCTGTTCTGCGGATAATGAACTCTTTGTCGCACGTTCTCTCAGTGTTGTTAAATCCTTAGGAGGAAAAGAAAAACACACATGTTGTAGTTAAAGCCAATCCCCAGGAGCCTGGAAAAGGTCACTTATTTTAGGACATTGGTTAATGAAACCCACAAATGACACATCTTGGCTTAGAGGTACAATTGGTTTCAGGAGTTTGTGCCTTCTGCTTACCTATTATATTCCCAGCAGTGAGGCCATGGCATAGTTACAGGTGTAATTAAATGAATAATGTTCACTTATTTATGAAAGGCCACTGATTAAAGTGAAAGCTGGTCTAATGAGACTTCCATTTATGCCTGTTTTGTTCGATAATATAATGCCGAGAAGGAGTTCAAACAAAGTATTGGAGTCAGCGTTGGATTATACTTTTTTAAAGTTGGACTTAATGAAGTATAATTTACAGTTGTAAAATATACCCTTTGTAGCGTGCAGCCCCATTAGTTTTTTGTTTTGTTTTTCTTTTTTTTTTTTTTAAGCAGAGAAGTTGTGGGTTTACAGAAAAATCATGCATCATTGGTGTGGTTCATTTGTTAAAATTGATGAAAGCACATTTTAATAATTGTACTATTAACTATAGCCCATAGCTTAACTTAGGGTTCACTGTTTGTGTTGTGCAGTTCCATTGTTTTATTTTTTAAGTTTTCTTCTAGTAAATACTATGTACAACCTAAAATTTTCCCCTTTTACCACATTCAAATATGTAATTCAGTGCCATAAATTGTTCTCAATGTTGTGATACCAACACCAGAATGCATTACTAAACTTTTCCATCAGCCCAAATAGAGACTCTGTACTTTTTAAGCCTTAATTCCCTATTCCCTACCCGACCCCATCCCTGAATTCTAGAACTATGGGTTTACTTATTCTAATTATTTCTTATCAGAGAGATCATACAATATTTGTCCTTTTGTATCTGGCTTATTTCACTCAACATGGTGTCTTCAAAGTTCATCCATGTTGCCCCATGTATCAGGACTTCATTCCTTTTTATAGCAGAATAATATTCCACTGGGTTTTTATATCACATTTTGTGCATCCATTCATTGGTTGGTGAACACTTGGCTTACTTCTATCTTTTGGCAATTGTGAATAAAGCTGCTATGAACACCAGTGTGCAAATATTGTTTGAGTCCCTGCTTTCAATACTTCTGGGTATATAATTAGCAGTGGGATTGCCAAGTCATGTAGTAATTATATAATTACCTTTCTGAGGAACTGCCAAACTGTCTTCCATAGTGGTTTTACCATTTTACATTCTTACCCGCAATGAATGAGTGTTCCTATTTCTCCACATCCTTTCCAACACTTGTTATTTTCCATTTATTATTTATTATAATTTATTATTATAGTAGCCATTCTAGTGGGTATGCAATGGTACCTCATTGTGGTTTGGATTTGCATTTTCCTAATGGCTAATGAAGTTTGCTTTTTGGCAATTTGTATATCTTCTTTGGAGAAATGTCTATTCAAGTCTCTTGCCCATTTTTTAAAATGGATTGTTTGTCTTTTTGTTGTTGTGTTGAAAGATATCTTTATATATTCTGGATATTAAACCACATATATGTGGTTTCTAAATATTTTCTCCCATTGTCATTTTACCTTCATGATAAAGTTTTTTGGTGCACATAAATTTTAAATTTTGATGAGGTCCCATTTACCTACCTTTTGTTGCTTGTCCTTTGAGTGTAAAGCCTAAGAAATCATTGTCTAACACAATATCCTGAAGATGCTTCCCTACATTTTCTTCTGGGACTTTGATAGTTCTGGCCCTTATATTTAGGTCTTTGATCCATTTTAAGTTGATTTTTGTATATGGTGTGAGATAGGGGTCAACCTTCATTCTTTTGCAAATGGAGACCAGTTTTCCCAGAACCATTTATTGAAGAGACTATTCTTTCCCAATTGAGTGGTTTTTGTTCCTTTTTTGGCCATAAATGGAGAGTTATTTTCTGAACTCTCAATTCAATTCCTTTGCTTTCTCTGTCTGTCTTTGTGCCAATATCATGCTGTTTTGATTACTTTTTTAATAATAAATTTTAATATCAGGATGTGTGAGTCCTCCAACTTCATTCTTCTTTTTCAAGATGGCTTTGGCTATTTGGGGTTTCTCATCCTTGCATATAAAGTTGATGATTGGCTTTTCCATTTCTGCAAAGAATGCCTTTGTAATTTTGATTGGAATTGCACTGAATTTGTAAATCACTTTGGGTAGGATTGACATCATCTCAACAATATTTCCTCTTCTAATCCATGAACCCAGAATGTCCTTCCATTTATTTAGGTCTTCTTTGTTTTCTTTTAGCAATGTTTTTTAGTTTTCTGAATACAAGTTGTTTACATCTTTGATTAGGTATATTCCTTGATATTTGATTCTTTTAGATATTTGCTTTTTATTTTAGATATTTGAAGTAAATGGAATTTTTTTCTTGATTTTTTCTTCCATTTGCCCATCGTTAGTATATAGAAACTCTACTGGTTTTTTGAGAGTTGATCTTGTACCCCACCACATTGCTGAATTCATTTTTTAGCTCTAGGAGTTTGTTGTGGATTTTTATAGGATCATGTCATCTGTTAATAGTGAAAGTTTTACTTCTGCCTTTCCAATTTGGATGACTTTAATTTCTTTTTCTTGCCTAACTGCTCTTGCTAGAACTTCCAGTATAATGTTGAATAACAGTAGTAATAGTGGGCATCCTTGTCTTGTTTCTGACCTTAGAGGAAAGCTTTCAGTGTTTCACCATTGAGTATGATGTTAGCTGTGTGTTTTTCATACATGCCCATATCATGCTGAGGATGTTTTCTTCTGGTCCTAGTTTTCTAAATATTTTTATCAAGAAAGATGCTGGATTTTTTCAAAGGCCTTTATGCTTCAACTGAGATGATCATTCCTTCATTCTGTTAATATGGTGTATTACAATAATTGATTTTCTTATGTTGGATCACCCTTGCATACCTGGGATAACTCCCAGTGATCTTGGTGTATAATTCTTTTCAAGTGCTCTTGGGTTCATTTGCTGGCATTTTGTTGAGGTTTTTTTGCATCTATATTCATAAGAGAAATTGGTCTGTAATTTTCTTTATGGTATCTTTATATGGCTTTGGTATGAGGGGGATGTTGGCCTCATAAAAAGGATTAGGGAGTGTTCCTTCCTCTTCAGTTTTTTGGAAGAGCTTGAGCAGGGTTGGTGTTAACTCTTCTTGGAATGTTTGATAAAATTCTCCTGTGAAGTCATCTGGTCCTGGGCTTTTATTGGGAGGATTTTGATTACTGATTCAATCTCTTTACTAGTTAATGCTTTGTTGAGAACTATTTCTTCTTGAGTCAAATTCTAGGAATTTGTCCATTTCATCTAGGTTAGCTAATTTGTTTGTTTGCAGTTATTCATAGTGTTATTTTATAGCCCCTTTTATATCTGTGGGGTTCATAGCAATTCCCCCCTTTTTATTTCTGATTTTAGTTCTTTGTGTCCTCTCTCTTTTTCTTCATCAGTTGAGCTAAGAACCAATTTCATTGATTTTTTTTTTTTTAAAGAACCAAGATTCTGTTGTTTTGTTAAAATACTCTTTCAGTTATCTATGCTCTCATCTTTGTTATTTCCTTCCTTCTGCTTGCTTTGGGTTTAGTTTGCTCTACTTTATCTGGTTCTTTCAGTTTTGAGGTTAGTTCTCTTATTTGAAATATTTCTTCTTTCCTAATGTAAGCATTTAGATCTATAAGTTTCCGTCTCGGCACTGCCTTCACTGCATCCATAAGTTTTAGTATGTTGTATTTTCATTTCATTCACCTCAGAATACTTCCCAATTGTGATTTCCTCTTTAAACCATTGGCTGCTTAAAAGTATGTTGTTCATTTCCAAATAATTGTGAATTTTCCATTTTTCCCTGTGTTACTGATGTCAAGCTTCAGTGCATTGTCGTTGGAGAAGATACATTGTTTGATTTCTATATTTTTCAATTCATTGGTATCTGTTTTGTAACCTAAGATATGGTCTATACTGTAGAATGATCCATGTGCACTTGAGAAGAATATGATTTCTGTTGTTGTTGGGTAAAGTGCTGTAAATAATTCTGTTAGATCTAGTTGGTTAAGAGTGTTATTCAAGTCTTGTATTTACTATTGAAATTCTAACTAGATGTTCTATCCATTAATTTTTTTTTTGTTTGTTTGTTTTTGTTTTTTACCGGGAGGTCCCGGGGATCGAACCCGGGTCCCTCCATATGGGAGACGGACGCCCAACCATTTGAGCCACATCTGTCCCCCTCTATCCATTATTGAAAGTGGTATATTAAACTCTCCTACTGTTAATGTAGAACCATCAATTCCTTTCTTCAAATCTGTCAGTATCTGTTTCATATATTTTGATTTTTTAATTTTATTTTATTTTTTATTTTTACCGGGAGGACCCGGGGATTGAACCCAGGTCCCTCCATATGGGAGAGGACGCCCAACCATTTGAGCCACATCTGTCCCCCTGTTTCATATATTTTGGGGCTCTGCTCTTAGGTGCATATATATTTAAAGTTGTTACATCTTTTTTGTTGAATTGATCCTTTATCAGTATATACTGACCATGTCTGTTCCTCATAACAGTTTTTGTCTTAAAGTCAATTTAATCTGATATTAGTATAGCTACCTCAGCTCTCTTTTGGTTAGTACTTGCATGGTATATATTTTTTCCCACACTTTCACTTTCAACCCACTTGTATCTTTGTATTTAAGGTGAGTCTCTTAGAGATAGCATACAGTTGTGTCATGTTTCTTTTTATCCATCTGCCATCTCAGCCTTTTGACTGAAAAGTTTAATCCATTCACATTTAAAGTCACTATTGATAAAGCAGGACTTTCTTCTGCCATTTTGCTATTTAGTGCATTTGTAAGTATTATACCTTTTTGTCTATTTGTAAGACAAATAGTCTATTTGTAAGTATTATACTTTTTTGTTTTTCAATCCTTCTGTTAATGCCTACTTTCATATTTGCTTTTTTTTTATTGTACCATATTGAATGCCTTCTCATTTCTATATAGATATTTTTAAATCTATTTTCCTGTGGTAACTATGGGGTTAAAATTTAACATCCAAAATATATAACAATCATATATGATTTAATGCCAACTTGTCTTTAAAAGCATGTATATACACTGTATACCTCTCCATCCTCCCACCTTTTTTTTGTACTTATCACTTATATCTTTGTACATTTTATGTCCAAAACCATAGACTTATCATTATTCTTTATGCACTTGCATTTTAGCACCTGCAAGAAGTAAGAAGTGGAGTTACATACCAAAAAATACAATACAATAATACTGGCATTCATAACTACCCCAATGATTACCTTTATTGGAAGTCTTTATTTCTTTTTGCCACTTTTAACCACTGTCTAGTGTTCTTTCCTTTCAGTCTGAAGAACTCCCTTTAGCATTGCTTGTAGGGCAAGTCTAGTGGTGATGAACTCCCTCATCTATTGTTTATCTTGGAATATCTTGATCTCTTCCTCATTTTTGAAGGAAAGTCTCGCTGGATATATAATTCTTGGTTGGCAGCTATTTTCTTTCAGCACTTTAAGTATTTCAACCCAATGCCTTCTTGCTTACATGATTTCAGATGAGAGATAGGCCCCTAATCTATCTGGGACTCCCTTGTACACATGTTGTCTTTCTCTTACAGCTTCAGAAGTCTCTCCTTGCCCTTTGCATTTGACAGTTTAATCATTATTTGATGACGCATATATTTCTTCATGTTTATCCTCTTTGGTGTTCTCTGGAATTCTTGGATGTACACACTCACATCTTTTGCCATGTTTGGGAAATTTTGTGTCATTATTTTTTTTTAATATTCCTTCTGCCCCTTTCTTTCTTTTCCTTTTGGGATTCCTATCATGCATATATTGCTGCAGTTGGCAGTGTTCCATAGATTTCATAGGCCGTTTTTGCCTTTTAAATTTCTTTTGTTTTTCTGCTCCTCAACCTGACTCATTTCAATGGACTTGCCTTAGAGTTCACTGATTCTTTCTTCTGTCAGCTCCAATCTGCTCTTGAAATCCTCCTGGGAATTTTTCATTTCAGTTATTCTAGCCTTCAATTTCAGTAACTCTGTTTGGCTTCTTTTAAAAAAAAATGTCTCCCTCTTTAATGATATTCTCATACTGTTCATTCATTACTTTCCTGATATCCTTTAGTTATTTCTCTGTATTTTCCTTTATTTCCTTGAGCATATTGAGGATCACATTTTTAAAAGTCTTTGTCGACTATATCTACAAACTGGTCTTCTTCATTGATGTTTTCTGGAATTTTATCCTCCCTCTTTGGATGAGCCATAATTTCATAATTCCTTTGTTTGTCTTGTGATCTTTTGTTGCACGCTGTACATCTTAAAAAATGTTAACTCTGGAATTTAACCCCTGAGATATGTTTCTTGAGTTTGTAACTGGCTGGTGATATGACAGAGATTTTCTTTAGTGTCAGGAGCTATCAAAACCAAGCAAACATAAGCAAAAAGCATCTTTCACCATCTTTGCAAATGTGGCTTTGCATTTGTTGGTGGTCTCTGTCAGAGTTCAGCCCTCCTATCAGGAAGGTAAGCCCAAGGCAAATGTGAAGTACAGGGTCATCCCTGCCTTTTGGGGGTCTTGTTCTGGGTTTTCTAGTGGTCTTAGGAGTTCCCCTCTTTACAGACTTTTGAATGTTCCCTCTATTTCCCAGGAAACCAGCTTTCTCCTTTTCCCAGCTTTCTTACTGCAGGTCTTAAAGAAGGGAAGTCTTTGCCCTAGATATTCCACCTCAATTGTTTCTTACACTGCTTTTGTTTCTCAAGCTGCTTTTTCCTGGAGGACAAATTCTGGAAGGGAGAAATACCAGAGAGGAATTTCCCAAGTCAGTCTTTCCCAGCCAGAACAGATCTAGGGCCCCACCAGGAGAGCACCAGCTGGCTCCAAATGCCCTGGGGAGGGGATGATAGAGGGGCCAGGAAGGGTACCAGGAGTTTCTTCCACAGCTCCCTACAGCCTTTACCTGGAACAGGCTGGAATAATGACCACCCTCAGAGCCAGGCCCCCAGTAATCTGAAGTAGCCAATCAAAAGCAGTGATCAGTGATCACCCCCCAGATCTAGAGGAACTGGATTTTTATGTCCTTTTTTGGCACCAGCAAGCTCTGCCAGGGGTGCTGGTCCCACTGCTTCCTGCTCCAAGAATGGGGGGGGTGAGGGGCATGGATGTAGCCCTGCCCTCAGGCCCCCACACGTGGGTGTGTTGTCAGGCCCCAAGAGAGGGGACGTGTAGTGTGCCGCCAGGCCCCACCCCCAGGCCCCATACGCAGGTGCACCACCAGGCCCCGCCCCCAGGCCCCACTGGTGCAGCAAAATGATGACGTAGCAGGAGAGTGACGCAGGAGAGAGCCAAGACAAGACATGCTGAAAAACCAGGAACTGAAGTGGCACAGGTGGCAGAATGCCTCTCTCCCACATCAGAGGTTCCCAGGATTGAATCCCAGTGAAGACAGGAGGAAAAGGATGAGAAGAGAGGGCAGGTAAAGGACACAGAGCATTGCCCAGCAAATGGACACAAAAATAGTTGAAATGGGGGGGTGGTTAAAAATGGATAAAAAGTAAATAAATAAATATATCAAAAAATAAAAATAAAAAAAGGATGGGGAGTGAGCAATGGTAAACATTGCACAAAGAGAGCAATTTACTGGTATACCTTCCACTCTTTTCTGGATGCTGTATAGTGTTCTACTGGATGCTGGAGTTTCAAAATAATTGATTTATATAGCTTCCACCTGTTTAATGGTTGTTCTGGAGGAAGGACGGATTCCTGGAGCTTCCTACTCCATCATCTCCCCACAATTCTTTCCAGCATCACCTTATAATTGTAACCCAATATGATTATATAATGATTAATGCTTTTAATATTTGTGGATGGATGAGCTCATACATTGATGAACAGATGATACAAATACTTTATTGTACATGCATATCCTGAGAGGTATCGCATAGTGGTTAAGTAGTTGCATGGCCAGACAGCCTAGGTTCAAATCCTTTCTTGGCAAGTTACTGCACTTCTATGGTGACCAGTTTCCTCATGTCTACAGTGAGAAAATAAGTGTACCTATCTCAAACAGTTGTTGTGGGAATTAAATGAGTTAGATGCATATTAAGCATTTAGAACGGCACCTGGAGGAACAATGAGAGTGCAATAAACATTAGCTGTTATTACAATTTGATGTTAGTTTATTGTCTTTGAGTCCTCTCAGTTCCAGCCTATATCTCTAGCTTGGCCACGTTTACACTATCAAGAAATCTTTTATTATTTTCAAGTGGCTATCTAACATTTGTTTCTGCTAATCATAATCAACACATTCCCTTTTGAAAATTAATTAAAATCCTTACATAACTTCAAGAGCAAACCTCTTCAAAGAGTTGTCTGTACTCACTGACTCCATTTCCTCATATCCTACTCTCTCTACAACCTATACTCCAAGCTTTTTTCCACCAATACAGCTGCCTTTAAAGTTAGTAACAACCTCCATCTCTCTCTATCCAAGGGGCAGTCTATAATTTCTCCATAGGAAATCTTATGCTAGCCTACCACTTAAATGATCATCTATAAGAAAATTACTAACACATTTATTTCTCCAGGTCTTTTCTCTGAGCACCAGACCCATATACCCAACCGTCTCTTGACATTTTCCTCTTAGATATTTCAAAAGCACCTCAAGCCCAATCTGTCCAAAAGAAAACCCATGGCATTTCCACCAAACTGTGTCCTCCTTTAGTTCTCCCTATCTCAGTAAACACCACAATCCATCCAGTTATGTAAGTCTGAAATTTTGGGTTTATTCTGACCTGTCTTTCTGTTCCTTCCTGACAATTTTCCCTACAAAATAAATCTCTCTTAAATCTGTCCACATCTTTCTATCTACAAAGCCAACATCAGAGTTGAGCTATTAGTGACTCTCATTTGGTCTAATGCAATAGACTCCCAACTGATCTCTACTGTCACTCTTGCCACCCTCAAATATGTTCTACACACTGCACCCAGAAAAATTATTTCAAAGAACAAAGTACGACATGCCACTCCTGTGTTTAAAATCTTTCACTGGCTCACAGGAAAAGTATAAAACTCTTTAACACAGCCTGCAAGGTCTTCCGTGGTTTAGGACAAATTAAGATGTGTCATTCCTGTGTTTAAAGTCTTTCATTGGTTTATAGGAAAAGTATAAAATTCTTTAACATGGCCTACAAGGTCTTCTATGATTTGTTCCCTAGCTCCCTCTCCAGCCTTTTTGGACATCATGTTATTATTACTGTTTCCTCTTCCATCTCACCATCCATCTTTTAGTCTTTCATCCTCAACCCAGGCCTTCTGTATATATTATTCCATATCTGGAGCCACTATCACTTCCCTTTTGACTTAGTGAATATCCATTCTTGCTTCTTATTTCACTTCTCCAAGTGAGTCCTTCCTGGTCTGAGCTGAACAAATCCTCCATTACACATCTCACAGCACCATGCACATTTCCTTTAAGACATTTATTACATTTGCAATTTTATACTTATGTGATTACATGGAATTATCTGATCAATGTTTGTGTCTTCCACAAGGGTCAGATATGTATTTGCTGAGCATAGGCACTTGTCTGGCATGTAGCAGATGTAGTGCACAATATATATTTGCTGAATAAATAATTGGAAGACTGAATAATATAAAAGGAATGTACAAAGTATTTATTGAATGAGATATGAATGTAAGGATGGTTGAGTGAATGGCTGAATCATCAGATCTCAGAGCTTATGAGTGACTTAGACAAAAAAACTATCAATTTCCAAAAGGCAAAGCCCCTTCTCCACACTATTTCTTGAATGTAGAGAGGTATCTTCCACCCACTAGTAGATACTTAAATTCTTTCTGAGGATGGTGATGACATGCTTTTGGCAGACTAGAAATCTTGAAAAAACTTCTGCAAATTAAAAACACAGAAATTCTGGGTAAAGTCTAACAAGTACCCTTTTAAATACATAGCTGAGTTCTCAAGAAAGTAAGAAATTTTCTAGGGCTAAACATACAAAAGGATCTGAAAACCAGAACCAAGCCCTTGAACTGATGCTATGGCTTCCCTGGAGGGAGGGCAGGTTGCCAGTCATGGGAATTCAGCATTTGGGTGGCAACAGCCACGTGTGTCAAAAGAAGCCCTAGGACCTTCAGGAAATGGGAGTAGGGGAGTGGGAACTGAGACTCCCACATATAGCTGGAACTCTCAAAGTACTCCCCCTCAGTAAAAGAGAAGACGAGGAAAAAAATATTCTTACCCACCTAAGGAGACAGTTAAGATCTTGTCTTTCTCAGCTGAGATCTCAGTGGAGGGAAAAAAACTTCCCTGAGATTGACTTCCACAGGCTCACCTAACATAGGTCTGAAGTTCAGATTGAACCACTGTCATGTGGTCTGTCCCTCCAGATGAGAAATTAAAATAAAAAGTGGCCTGGGTTAGTGATAACCCTGGGGCTCTGACAAAAGCACATATAATACCACTCTGGAGGGATGCACATTCAACTTCAGCTTGCACAGGATTACTGCTGGAAAGTCCCTGAAGAAAACTCACAATCCAAAATTACAAAACACAAACCATCCACCATGAGCGAGAACCTTTACCCTAACACCAAGAATTTCAGATACCAGAACCCTTAGATAGTTCTAGATTAAACATTCTAAGATATAAAAGTGGGAATTAAAAACATGAGCAAAGAATTTTAAAAATTCAAAAGAATAAAGAGCCACATAAAACCTCTTGAAATTAATTGAATTAGTCTTCCAGTTATTCCTGAACAATAAAAAGTTGAAATTCAAAAGCCAGAAGATAGATAAACAGATTAGATCCAGTCAAATAAAGGAAGAGTAAACTAAAAACATTTCTGAAAAGATCTGAGAAAATTATTCAAAAGCAGTACAAAAGCATTATAGAAAAGAGGAAAGAGGGGTTAAAAGACATGGAAGAATGAATAAGAATTTTCAAAGGTTTAAATGGAGTGTAAGAAGGAGAGGGAAACAAATAGAGAGAGGCAATATATGAAAAGGACTTTCCAGACTTCATGAAAGAAATGAATCATCAGGTTCAGGAAGTACAATGAATCCCAAGCAGGATAAATAAAATGAAACAACACCTAGACCACTTAGAGATGGTAAAACTCCAAGACAAAGATATCTTCAAAGCAACTGGTGAGAATATATATTTTTATCTATAATGGAAAGGAAATCGAAGAGGATGGGAAATGGTATGGTCAATGGGGGAAGCATATTAGAAGGTTCAGAAGTCAGAATAAGCTAAATAAGAGCTGAGACCTCAGCTGGAGAGGGAGCTAGTGAATAGTGTCAGAACTTTGTTGGAAGATCTAAGTAGAAAGCTCTTGAGATACTGAAAAAGTGGTATGATGCTGAATTCCACTCCCAACACACACACACATATAAGTATAAAGATAGCTTATCAGTGAGAACAGAATGGGCGAGAGATAGGAGTGACAAAAGGACACAAAAGTGGAAATCAAAGTGAAATAAGAGAAAAGCAATATTAAGAGAGCTGCTACTCCTTTTAATGCATTTTAGTAAAACAATCTACACCATACACTGTGTATGTAGCAGAGGTGGGTGGAGAGAGGAGTTGACTCTGAAAGACAGGCAAATAAATAGAAATACCAAATTATTTGGTATTACAGGTTAAAAGACCATTTAATAGGTTTTCTTTGTCAAATTCCCAATATTACCATAAATTCAAATCTCAATCTCTATTACCATTTAGGTTAGGTCTTGGTTATACTGTTTTTCATAACTGCCTCTAATACCCATGATATTTATCTTTATTGTGCAGATCGCAGCTTGGTAAGTTGGCAAACCTCCCTTTGCAGCTGAGAGGTCATCAGCTCTGTCACTCGCAGGGTGAAATAAAATAAAATCTTTAAAAAACAAACAAAAAAAAAAAAAACCAGGTTTTTTTTTTTAAACAAAAGCTGTATAGCTCCCAAAGGAAACTATCTGAAAGCATCTCAGATGCCACATATCTGAACTAAAATCATTCATTAATTCATTTATCAGTTAAGTAACAAATGTTTTTGAGAACCTACTATATGCCAGGCATTATAGGTCCTCATTGATGAACTAAGTTGGTAGGCATAATGATGAAGCATGAAGATTTCAGAGTCAAAATTTCTGGGTCTGAAGCCCAGCTCCACCACTCGCTAGTGGAGATACCTAAGGCAAGCTACTTAACCTCTTTGTGCTCCAGTTTCCTTTATCTGTAAAATGGAGACAATTATAGCCCTAAAAGGTAGGTTGTGAGGATTAAATGAGATAATTATTTAAGGTGATTGTAACAGTAACTTCTTCATAGAGTTTATGTGGAAGTGACAGGCAATTTTAAAAAGTTTTCAAATACAGCATGGTAAGTGTTTTAACAGAAGAACCTGATGCCATGGACACCTAGCTCAGTCCAGAGAGGGCAGGGAAGCTCTAAACTATCAAAGACCACCATTTGAGTATTTAGCAGACAAGTGGACAAACTTCCTGAGATGTGATACGACTTGGATTGTGTTCTTAAATTCAAGAAAGTCTCCAGCATGAAGTCAACTTGTTGATCACTGTGATGATTAAACTAATGTGTCAACTTGGCCAGGTAGTGGTACCCAGTAGTTTGGTCAAGCAAGCGCTGGGCTAACTGCAATACAAGGACATTTCATAGACTTTAATCATCAATGAGTTGATTGCATAGATGGCTGGTTACATCTACAATCAACTGAGGAGATTGCCATCAGCAATGACTGAATGTCTCATCCAATCAGTTGAAGGCCTTAAAAGGGGAAGTGATTTCAGCATTCAGAGAGAAAATTCCTATCTCTACTTCAGACAGCCAGCATCTCCTGGGGAACTCATCAAGCACCTTCATAGGAGCCCCTGGTTTGCAACCTGCCATATAGAATTTGGATTTGTGCATCCCCACGTTTGTGTAAGACAATTTTATAAAATCTCATACTACTTACAGATATATCCTGTCAGGTCTGTTTCCTTAGAGAACCCTGGCTAATACAGTCACTAACTTCTCAACAGCATGGTGGCAGACTAAGTCACTGATTCATCTAGATTTTCTACCAGTCAAAACAAACAAATAAAAGATACTAAAAATGTTGTTCTTTCACCAAATTGCCATGATGACCATTTATTCTACGGCTATCCTAGCATATAATATGGGAAGTAGTGGAGAGTGAAAAAGAGGGATATCTTCACTTTATTCTTTAATGATATGATATTCAGTCAATTTCACTGCCCACTTTGTAAGAGGCAAGAATAAATAATGTGAAGTGGAAATAAGATTCTACTTAGTTAAATTATGGGCTAGTCCAGGTAGAGCCAACCTGAGGTTACTGAGGAAAATCTGTAAATGACAACAAATTCTTTTACATGGTGTAGCATTTTAACATCAATGGTTGATCACCAAGAAGTGGTTATTAAGGCCAACAAAGTATCTTTAAGCCATCTTTTGACTTTGTGAGGAAAGTTAGAGTAGAATCAGAAAGAGCCAGAAATCACAGGAATAATTTTGATAGTCAAAGTCCGTGGTAAAGGATTGCCTAAGCAAAAAGTAAAAGCCAACTCTTGGTCACTTTAATTGTAATTCTGTGTAGCTGCACTGTGATTTATTTGTTCATATGTCTGCCTCCTTGACTAGGCTGCCCGTGTACGGAGGGTAGGAACTGTTTCTTGTCATGTTTGTTCCCAGTACCTTCATAAATTTAGGCTTAGTGAATGAAAGCATCACAATCTCCCTCGAGGCTCATACTGGTGGAGGAATGAAGAGTAATGCCATTTCAGTGATGCATCATTTTTCACTTTGTATAAAGGGAATACAATCTGTCCAGTAGAATCAATGGTCTCAACATACTTTGTTTTACCCAGTAGAAGTCTTTCTAAAAAGTTCTGTGCCAAACAAAATCATATAATTGGATTTTCCATTTCTGTGCCCTTGGATTACAACAGTATTCCTGCTCTGCAGAGGCTGGCCTGGAAAGATCACTGCTATTTAATGCTGCTTTGTGCCGGGTGCTGTGGTAGGAACATTACAAGTGATCTATAATTAAAGTCTCACACCCAAGGACAATAATAAAAATTGCCATTTCTCAGATGTCCACCAAGTGCTGGGGCAATGTGGCAGCTTCAACAACAGCAGCAACTATGTAAGGTGAATGTTGTTATCCCCATTTATGGAAAAAGAAACAGAAAATCAAAGGGGTTAATAAGAGCTAGTAAGTGGCAGAAGCAGGATCCGAGCACAGGTCTGTCCATTTCAAAGTCAGAACTCTCTTAATTACACTTCACTGCCTGGATGCAAAATTTAAGCTTTAAGTCTCTCTTGCAAATTGGTAAAACAACAGTTAAAACTACAGGAGAGAAAGATGTTTAGGCCAAGATGGCGTAAGTGTAGGAGGGCGCACACTGCAAGCTCCCAGAGCAAGGCGGACTGGGGACGGGATCCTGCCTGAGGGTCTGTGCTGTGCACGCGTGGAGTGAGAGGCTTGGGACATCTTCTGCGTGGATCGGCGGCGTGGACCGATCGGTGGAGATTCATGAGTTTTGAGGCTGCCGGTGGAGGTTGGCACAGGCGGCTGAGCCCCGCGGTTAGGGAAAAAAAAAATAAAACGGCCATTTTGAGCCGCGGGCGGGGCGAAAAAGTTTTATTTTCTGGGGATCTGGCTGCCTGGCGCCCCTTGGACCTTGTCTGAACAGAGCAAACGAGCTAATCAGCACCCAGTGAACCGGAGGGGGGATTTTGGTTGGGCAACGCAGCTGATTTCCCTAGCCACCCAGGGATAAGACCCGGGCTGCTGCGGAGCCAGGAGGAAGGGACACTTCCCAAAAAAGGGAGGGTTCGGTTGGAAGACAGGAAAGGGTATTTTATATTTTTAGACATTGATCTGGCTGCCTGCACCGCCCCATAGCTTTGGGGAGCAGATAAGCCCACCTGAAGCAGCATTAGGCTGAGAGCAGACACGAATCTGCACTCAAACTGATTTACTGAGCAGCCTGGTGACGCTGGAGCTCGGCGCCAGAAGGGGCGGAATCCGCCGTCTTTAGCACTCCTCACTGACTAACATCAGAGCTTCAGCTAACCTGGGGAGTCCGGAAAGTGGGACGTGCTTGATTAATTTCCACGGGCCCAGCTAGGGTCCCTTCCGTAAGGGGGTTGGTCTAGAGGAGGAATTATTTTGGGTCCTGCATTTGGCTAAAAAAAAAAAAAAAATGTGAGGTCACCTCAACAAATGAAAAATAAATTCTTTTTAATTTAGTTTAATAGCTAAAAGCTGCTTCAGGACCTGCATATAGAACCCTGTGGGGAAATTCACTGATAAACACAAGTAGGCAGGAAGGATCCACGTGGACCCTAGGGGAATCATTGACCCCCCTTAGCTCTGTTTGACTGCTTGCCTGTGTGGATCTTTGGTTTCTCTCTGTTACTTTCTGGTCTATTGCTATTATTCCCGTTTTCCTCCCGCCTTCCTTTTTCCTTCTATTTTTTTTTTTTTTTTTTAAATAGGTGCTGCCAGCTGGTCGCTTATTTGCTGGGCTTCTTATTCAGTAATTTCCCACTCGCTGTATATATTGATTCTGTATTACAAACTATCGCTTATCCTTCCTGCATCTTTCTGCCTTCTGTTTTCTGTTGTGGCTCTTAGAGACAACATTTTTTCATAGGCCCACAACTTAAGGGTGTCAATTTCTATCCCAACTATTTTGTTTTCTTCTTCTTCTTTTTTCTTTTTTTTAAATTAGTATTAACTTTTTCCTTTCAGACCTTTCTCTACTATTTCTCTCCCTCCTCATAATTCTAGCCTTCTAAATCACTATATATATATATTCCTCCATTTGTTTTCCCAGTCCATTGTAGGAACTCCATATTTTTTCCTAGTACTCTACACTGCCTACTCAAGTTAAACATTCATCTCATTAAGTCTCATTTTGCCCCTCTTCTAACTTTTATCAATATTTCTATTATCCTTCTGCCTTCCTTACATCTTTTGATTCCTCTGGCCCTAACCTTTTGCCTTCAAGGGAACATAGAAAGAAGCAAGGAAATAAAATAAGAAGAAAAACTGCCAAAGAGAAAACTTAACTCACACGCAGAACCAACAGCTAAATAAAATTCTAGAGCATAGAGAAAAGCTAATCAACTGAACAAACCCATCAAGATAATATGATGACCAGAGGGCAACAGAAAAATACAAATGACTCTGAGAAACTGGAAAACATGGACCAGTCCAGTGCACAAAATAAAAACCAGGAAGCAATGCAGTACATTGAACAACTAATCAAAGCTATCCAAACAAATATCATGGACCAACTTAAAGAATTGAAGGAAGAGATTAAGGATATAAAGAAGACACTGGGAGAACATACTGAAGAAATAGCTAACACACCTAAAAAAGGTAATGGATATGATCGCGAACAAAGACACAAATCAAGAAATGAAAAAGACGCTGGACTCACATGGCAGCAGAATTGCACAGGCAGAGAAAAGAATTAGTGATATGGAAGACAATACAGTTGAAATCAAAGAGATTGTAGAAAAGATAGACAAAAAGATAGAAAAAATCCAGTATGGTCTCAGGGAATTAACCGATAATGCAAGACGCACAAACATACGCATTATGGGTATCCCAGAAGGAGAAGAGAAGGGAAAGGGAACAGAAGGAGTGTTGAAGGAAGTTATGGCTGAAAACTTCCCAACTCTATTGAGAGAGATGGATGTGCAGATCCAGGAAGCACAGCGCACCCCAAGTAGTATAAATCCCAACAGGCCAACTCCAAGACATATACTTGTCAAATTGTCCAATGCTCAAGACAAAGAGAAAATACTCAAGGCAGCAAGAGAAAAGAGAACCATCACATACAAGGGAAGCACAATAAGATTAATTGCTGATTTCTCAGCTGAAACCATGGAGGCAAGAAGACAGTGGTATGACATAGTCAAAACACTAAAAGAAAAAAACTTCCAGCCACGAATTCTCTATCCAGCAAAATTGGCATTCAAAAATGATGGAGAGTTCAAAATATTCACAGATAAACAGCAATTAAGAGAGTATGTCAAGAAGAAACCAGCACTTCAAGAAATACTAAAGGAATATCTACAAGTTGAAAGGAAAAAACAAAGGAGAGAGAGTTGGAGGAGAGTTTAAAAACAACTGAAAACTCAAAAAGAGAAACAAAACAACATATGACATACATTAACCGAAAGAAAAAATGACTGAAGTAAGAAATTCGTTACGAGTAATAACACTGAATGTTAATGGATTAAATTCACCAATCAAAAGACACAGATTGGCAGAATGGATAAGAAAATATGATCCATCTATATGCTGTCTACAAGAAACCCACCTTCGGCCCAGGGATTCAAGGAGGCTGAAAGTGAATGGCTGGAAAACCATTTTACAAGCTAACAATAGCCCAAAAAGGGCAGGAGTAGCTATTCTAATATCATACAAAATAGACTTTAAATGCAAAACTATGGTAAGAGACAAAGATGGACACTACATATTAGTAAAAGGAGTAATCTCTCAAGAAGAGAGAACAATCTTCAACATTTACACACCTAATCGAGGTGCCTCAAAATACGTGTGGCAAACTCTGGAAAAACTAAGAGGAGAAATAAATTCCTCTACAATTATAGCAGGGGACTTCAACACACCACTATCATCATTAGACAGAACATCTAGGCAGAGAATCAATAAAGAAACGAAGGCACTCAACAATACATTAGAAGATTTGGACTTAATAGACATATACAGAACACTACACCCAAATACAGCGGGATTTACATTCTTCTCCAGTGCACATGGAACATACTCCAAAATAGACCACATGCTAGGCCACAAAACAACACTCAATGAATTCAGAAAGATTGAGATTATACAAAGTAATTTCTCTGACCACAATGGAATGAAGTTGGAAATCAATAAGGGCCAGAGAAACAGGTTAGGCACAAGGATATGGAAGTTAAACAACACACTCTTAGACAAACAGTGGGTCAAAGAGGAAATTTCAAAAGAAATCAGTAACTACCTTGAAACTAATGAAAACAACAACACAACATATCAAAACCTATGGGATGCAGTGAAAGCAGTCCTGAGAGGGAAGTTCATAGCCATAAATTTATATATTAAAAAAGAAGAAAGAGCTAAAATTGAAGACCTAACTGCACACTTGGAGGAATTGGAAAAACAACAACAAACTAAACCTAAAGGAAGTAGAAAACAGGAAATAACCAAGATTAGAGCAGAACTAAATGAAATAGAGAATAAGAAAGCACTGGAAACAATAAACAAAACCAAAAGCTGGTTCTTCGAGAATATCAACAAAATTGACAAACCCTTAGCCAGACTAACAAAGAAAAAGAGAGAACAGATGTAAATACATAAAATAAGGACTGAGCAAGGTGATATCACTACTGACCCCACAGAAATAAAGAGTATCATAAGAGGATACTTTGAAAAATTATATGCCAACAACAATGACAATTTAGAGGAAATGGACAAGTTTCTAGAAACCCACAAACAGCCGACATTGATGAAAGAAGAAATAGATGAATTCAACAGCCCAATTACAAGTAAAGAGATAGACTCAGTCATTAAAAACCTCCCAACTAAGAAGAGTCCAGGACCAGATGGCTTCACAGCTGAATTCTACCAAACATTCCGGAAAGAGCTAACACCAATTCTACTTAAGCTCTTCCAAAAAATAGAAGTAGAAGGAATACTACCTAACTCATTCTATGATGCCAACATTACCCTAATACCAAAACCAAATAAAGATACCACAAGAAAGGAAAATTACAGACCAATTTCTCTAATGAACCTAGATGCTAAAATCCTTAACAAAATACTTGCTAATCGCATTCAACAACATATCAAAAGGATTATACACCATGACCAAGTGGGTTTCATCCCAGGTATGCAAGGATGGTTCAATATAAGAAAATCAATCAATGTAATACACCACATAAACAAACTGAAAGAAAAAAATCACATGATCATCTCTATAGATGCCGAAAAAGCATTCGACAAAATACAGCACTCTTTCCTCATAAAAACACTACAAAAGATAGTAATAGATGGAAACTTTCTGAAAATGATAAAGGGTATATATGAAAAACCCAAAGCTAACATCATTTTCAACGGTGAAATCCTAAAAGCCTTCCCTCTGAGATCGGGAACAAGACAAGGATGCCCACTATCACCACTCCTATTTAACATTGTCTTAGAAGTACTTGCACGAGCACTGAGACAAGAAAAGGACATAAAAGGCATCCAGATCGGAAAAGAAGAAGTAAAAATTTCATTATTTGCAGATGACATGATCCCATACATAGAAAGCCTTGAGAAATCGACAACAAGGCTTCTAGAACTTATAAAGGAGTTCAGTAATGTTGCAGGCTATAAGATCAACGCTCAAAAATCAGTAGCATTTCTGTACACCAATAACCAGCAAACTGAGGAGGAAATCAGGAAAAAAATACCATTTACAATAGTAAACAAAAGAATCAAATACCTAGGAATAAATTTAACTAAAGATGTAAAGGACTTATATACAGAAAACTACACAACACTGTTAAAGGAAATCAAAGAAGACTTAAATAAATGGAAAAATATTCCCTGTTCATGGATGGGAAGATTAAACATCATCAAGATGTCTATCCTACTCAAACTAATCTACAGATTTAATGCAATCCCAATAAAAGTCAACACTATATTTTTTAAGGAACTGGAAAAACTAACCACAAAATATATTTGGAGAGGCAAGAGGCCCCGAATTGCCAAAGATATATTGAAAAAGAAAAATGAAGTTGGAGGTATCACATTACCTGACTTTAAAACATACACCAAGCTACGGTGATCAAAACTGCGTGGTATTGGCACAAGGACAGACCTACTGACCAATGGAACCGGATTGAGAGTTCTGATATAGATCCTCGCATATACAGTCATCTGATATTTGACAAGGCCACGAAACCCACTCAGTTGGGAGAGAGTGGCCTCTTTAACAAGTGGTGCTTGGAGAACTGGATATCCATATCCAAAAGAATGAGAGAAGAATACCATCTCACACCTTATACAAAAATCAACTCAAGATGGATCAAAGATCTAAATATAAGAGCCAAAACCATAAAAACCTTGGAAGATAATGTAGGGAAGCATCTACAGGACCTTGTAATAGGAAATGGTTTCATGAACTTCACAGCCAAAGCTTGAGCAGCAAGAGAAAAAACTGATAAATGGGATTTCCTCAAAATTAAAAACTTCTGCACCTCTAAGGATGTTATTAAGAAAATAAAAAGGCAACCTACCCAATGGGAAAAAATATTCGGCAACCATATATCTGATAGGAGCCTAATATCCTGCATATATAAAGAAATCCTACACCTCGAAAATAAAAGGACAAACAACCCATATAAAAAATGGGCAAGTGACCTGAAAAGACACTTCTCCAAGGAAGAAATACAAATGGCTAAAAAGCACATGAAAAAATGCTCAACATCACTTGCTATCAGGGAAATGCAAATCAAAACTACAATGAGATACCATCTTACACCCATCAGAATGGCAGCTATTAAAAAAAGAGGAGACACTAAATGTTGGAGAGGATGTGGAGGAATAGGAACCCTCATCCACTGCTGGTGGGACTGCGGTATGGTCCAGCCACTGTGGAGGACAGTTTGGCGGTTCCTCAGAAAACTAGCAATAGATCTTCCGTATGATCCAGCAATTCCACTGCTGGGTATATACCCAGAAGAACTGAAAACAAAAATACAAACAGATATATGCACACCAATGTTCATAGTGGCATTGTTCACCATTGCCAAAAGTTGGAATCAGCCCCGGTGCCCATCAACAGACGAATGGATAAGCAAAATGTAGTACATACATACAATGGAATATTACTCAGCTGTAAGAAGGAACAAAGTGCTAACACATGGAATAACGTGGATGAATCTTGAAGACCTTATGTTGAGTGAAGCAAGCCAGGCACTGAAGGATGAACAGTATATGACCTCACTGATCTGAACTGAGGAAAGTGAGCAGTCTCTGAGAACCATTGTCTGAAAGATAGGTTAACAAAGGAGAGTAAGAGAAGAGCAGGCTTTGAGCCATCACCCATATGGACATAATCTATGGTAAAGGGATAGAGTGTGGTTGCATGTTGGGGGATGGGGCAGATGAGTGGTGGTGTTCCTGGGTTTGGTGGTGCAGCACTGGGGGGTGGGTGGATTAGGAAGGGCTGGTTCAAATCCCCAGGGCATGTAACTGTGAATCTTGACATTCCATGGGTTGGGAGAGGGGGGTATCACGGGCCCTGGGGGGCTGGGGAGAAGGGAACAGTCAAGATCTAATGGGTTGTTTGGTGGTCATGGGGAAGGTTTTTCATTACCTTACAGTAATGGACACAGGACATGGTAAATATCATCAAAATTATTAAACTGTATCATCTAAATTGTAAACTATACTGTAAATCATTGACAATGTTTAGTTGCTATATTTTGCTATCTGCATAACAGTTATAACAATGCTAACAACCAAAAAAAAAAGGGGGGGGGGAGTTAATATGGGGTGGGGAAGGGGGGGTGGTTTGGTATCTGGGAGTCTCCAGCACTCCGTGTGTGACTTTGCAGTGACCTAAACTTCTTTGAAAATTAAATGAAAAATTGGGAGACAATGGGTATTGAGAGGAGGAAGGTGTCATGGCACACCAGACATCCGATAACACAGTGATAAAGGGAAGGAAAAAAAGGGAAAAAAGAAAAGAGAAAGGAAAAAAAATGAATATATATATATTTTAAAGGCATTCCCTTTGCTTTTTTGCCCATTTTTTGAATTTCCCAATCCACTAATTATATTTTATTTTGTTTTGTTCTTTGTTTGATTATTTGTTTTTTTTTCCTTCTCTCTTTTTTTTTTCCCCTGAGTTTCCTTATGTTTGTCTCTTGCATGTATGCTTATCACACTTGTTTCTTTTTCCTAGTAAGTGTATTTGATTATTTTATGGACTAAATGTTCATGGAGGATTTGGATCACAGAAGGGTTACAATGGGTACTGCGGGGGATTATGGGGGGGGGGGTTTCATGGGGATTGGTTCATCCGAATATACATGAAAGATATACAAAATCATTCAAAGGATCAGGGGATGGGGCATGGTCACGATGGGTGGATAATCTCACAATAAATGAGGGAATCTGAATTCCTAGCCTGGAGAGCTCTGTCACAGTCTCCAAGGGAGCAACAATAGTCCTCTGAGTGTAGGGACAGTGCCTGTCAAAATAGGACGACCCACTGATGTTTTTTTTTTTATTTATTTATTGATGACTACCCTTGTGAGTCTTTGCTCTTGTAAATGAGACTTAGCCTGCAGTTGTGGGGTGCCTAAGGGTTGCCACCTGAGAGCCTCCTTGTTGCTCAAATGTGGCCTCTCTCTAAGCCAAACTCAGCATATGATTGCATTACCTTTCCCCCAATGTGGGACATGACTCCCGGGGATGAGCCTCCCTGGCAACGAGGGATTTATACCAAGTGCCAACTGGCAGCTTTGCACAGTGGCAGTATCGTAGCCAATGAGGTTTATCCGAGGCACGATTATTGCTAATTGAAAACTTTTCCCAAGTGCCAACTGGCAACACAACTGGAAAAAGACCTTGAATAAAAGGGGGAAATGGTAAAGACAAATGAGTTCAAGTGGCTAAGAGACTTCAAAGAGAGTCGGGAGGTCATCCCAGAGGTAACTCTTACGCACACCTTAGTAGGAGCTCATAGAACATCTAAGTGCCTATCACCCCACTCAGTGGGGTTCCTGAGAGCTCCGGAGACACCCTGGTCCTATATAAGGGGGGATAGCCCCAGAGACTGATGCCTTATCAGTGGGTTCTATTTTGGAATCTGTGCTCCTGAGAGTGACAGAATTAGACTCAAATAAGTCCTCTCTGCACATGGTTCACCAGTCCTTTCTATTCAAACCTATATGCGATGCTGGAGTTTTTAGGTATACTTCCAGAGACTGGAGCCTCCCGCCTACCTATGTGCCAAGTGTGCATGAAATCTAGGTGAAGCTGCAACTCCTACCCTACAGCTCAATGGACTCATCCAAGTCACCTGGTGAGGAGACAACAATGGGAAATGGCCATCCTAGGGAATGGAGAGGGCCTGCATCTGCAGGCAGGATCATCCCACCCACCATATCCATGGGATATAAGCCCTCTCTCACTTGGAGTTGGAGTGGACATCACCATCCCAGTCCCCTCAGGATTGGGGGAAGAACTATGGACTAGAGTGGACTTGATGGTATTCTCTTGTTCACATATGGTGATTCTAGCAATGCAAGAATTTATAACAATGAGGTGGAGCCAGTGGCCACTTGACATTTTTGGGGTAGGGAGGGGACGAGCAGTTGAAATACAGTGGCTTCTTTGGGAGTTGGAGGTTGTCCTGAGTACTGTTGTGGCAACGGATGTAGGCCATTTTAAATCAGCACACACCACTCAGAACTGAGTGGGAGAGAGTGTGGTCTACCGTGTGAACTGTGGTCTATGGTTGGTGGCAAGGCTCCAGGATGTGTAAGTTCATTGAGGGTGGTGGGCCACACTGTGGGAGATGTTTGTGTGGGATGTGATGGGAGGTGTGGGAGGTGGGCAACATGGGAATCCCAGTGGGTTCCGTGTAATATTTTGGGTAATCTAAGCACCTCTTAAAATATATGTATATATAGATATATAAACAATATTTTTGTAAGCAAATACACATATATGCATATATATTTATATATCATTTTGCAAATGTTTGTATGTATTGTGAGAATTTTGATTTTTACCCATAATAAAAAAAAAAAAACATAAATTTATTATCTTACAGGATGTGGGTCTCACTGGGCTAAAGGCAAGTGATTTTAGGGCAGAGCTGCATTCCTTTCTGAAGACTTTAGGGGAGAATCCATTTTCTTGTCTCCTCCTGCTTCAGGAGGCTGCCTGCAGTCCTTGGCTCATGGCCCCCTTCTATCTCCTAAGCCAACAATGGCCAGTTGAGTCTGTCTCATATCATTTCACTCTGATGCTGACTCTTCTGCCTCCCTCTTCTACTTTTCAGGACCTTTGTGATTACATTGGGCCCACCTGGATAATCTTCTAATCTATAGTCAGCTGATGAACAACTTTAGTTCTATCTGCAACCTTAATTCCTCTTTGCCATGTAAGGTGACATAGTCACAGATCCCAGCAATTAGGATATGGACATCATTGTGGGGGGACATTATTCTGTTTATCATGATGTCTGTCATTTTTGTTATTTTATAATGTACCACTTTAATTCTAATACCTTTGCTGATTTTTCACAATGTTGGTGTTCCCCATCTGTTTGCCAATAAGGTTGTTAATGTTTCTGTCAACACCCAGTGGACATGGGATTTTGCAATGCTCTGCTCTGTTCCAAATCATGTCTGCACCCTCCTTCAACAGAGTTGCTGGTTGTTATAGCTTGTCCCACACTAGTAGAAAAACCCCACTGACTGAAGAAACCGGGGGTGAAGGGATGAGAGCAGCCCCGGGCTAAAATGTTTTTAACTGAGGTTCAGTAGTTTTTCTTGAAGAAAAGCTTCTGAGGTTGTTGTATGTCTTTGGGTGATTTCTAGATTCCTGAAAAGGTTGTTTTTGACTATTTTGTCTGGTTTTAGTGTTGCTTTGGGGGAGAAAATTTGCAAAGCTCTTTCCCCTTTCCACATTATTTTTAAGCTCATAAATTTTTGGCAAATAATACATCTTAGAATCTTCACTTGGAGCAGAAATGGTCACCTAGTTTCTGAATCTTACAGCTTTGTGGTGGGAAGGGAGTCTTACAACAATAAGACAATGTACCTACATTGAAGAAAACAAAGATAACCTAAATTTGGAATACTTTTCTCTTTTAGATATGTTAAGCCATTTCATACCTTGGCAAGAACAGATTTGAAGTTATTGGTGACAACTTCAAATCATCAGTAATAATTGTCCAATTATGACTCTATTATCCATAATCTTTATTTGAATTTGGGCAACAATACCTCATCTTTTCATATATTTAGCATTATTTCTCAAGATCCCATCAATCCTTCTGACTGTGGAAAAACCTAGTGTGCCCAGTACTGCAAGATAAGTGAGTAAAGTGTTATAATTAGGACACAAAAAAGCAATCAGGACTTAAAACTCATAAACTGAATAGAAACACATTGGAACTTCTTCTGGAGCACAGCCATGATCACAGTACCAGTGTGGCTGGATATCGCCCAAGATGAGGTCTATGAAAAGAAGTCATGAGAATGTCAGTCCCAAGAGCTGGACCCTTGCATGGCTGAGGCAGCATCAGGAGAAGTCTCAAGGAACCACTCGATAAAAAAATACCAGAACTGACCACAGTAGGTCTTTATGAAATAAAGCAATTGGGAGCTATTCAGGCATCTTGGAGATGCTCTTCTTGATTCCAACCTTCCTGCCTTTCCATTCTCAGAATTCTTTATATTCAACAGAACCTTCCCATTTTGTCCCAGGTCAGCTAGACAGTAGGAGAGTGTCAATGAGCATAGAAGCCATAAATAATTCCTGGGAACCAGTAAATGGGGCTTAATCAGTTTGCTATCCTGCACAATTCATACTACAAATTTATCTTCACATAACACCTTTCAACTGTGATTATTACTGTGCTGAAAAAATATAAAGTTAATTTTCTAAATCCCTGGTAAATCAGATACTGTTATTATTTTTTGATGAGAAGGAACTAATGCCCAAAAGCTAGTAAGTGGCTTAACCTGTAACTCAAAGCCATAGACAACAATCAGAACACGGGTCTCCTGACCCATTGAATAGTACAACCAGTGTGCAACCACAAAATCCATGTCAAATAACCATGCCTTTGACAATGAAAAGGGCAACAATTTACACAAATGCATTCACTTATACATGTAAGACTTCCAGGATGAAGTGTTGCAAATGTAAGTTTTATCATTAAGATACCAGTTCCCTCAAAGACTGAAAATTCAATCTCTCTTGGACTCTATCCAGAATGACACCTGGGGGAAATACCTCTAAAGCAAGGTCTTCTTACCATACACCTGGGGAGTTGCCACAAGCCGTTTCCAAAATGAAATGAGATATAAATAAACAAGCTCAGGAGACACCTTCAGAAGTGACAGGGATTGGACAAGCTCATCTTGGAAGTGCATCTAGTGCCCTGTCTTTGGTTCTTCCCACTTAGATTTCCTGCTGCCACCCAACACTCAGCTAATTGTGAACTGAGATCATTATTGGATTATTAACTTAGTCTTTTAGACCTTGGGCTCACAGTTTAAGAATAAACTCTCATTGCATCTCTATTTTTCACCATATATAGAGTCCTATATATAGTCCATTAAAAATGTGTACACTGGGACCAGATGTGGCTTAAGTGGTTGAGTGCCTGCCTCCCAGCTGGGAGGTCCTGAGTTCAATTTCCAGTGCCTCCTGAAAAAAACAAGGTGAATAAACAGCAATCAAAACAGACAAAAAAATCAGCTCAGGGAAGCCGATGTGGCTGAGCACTGGCTTCCCACATATGAGGTCCCGAGTTCATTCCCCAGCCCCCAGTACCACACACACACACACACACACACACACAAAAGTATACACTAACATTTCTCAGACTACTTCCCATTCTCGAACATTCCCGGTGCAAGTCCAATTATCTTGTACCATTACTATTGTAAAAACCTACCAATGTGCCTCTTGCCTCTTCTCTCTCCAATTACCTTTCATTACATAGAAGAGCCTGCTGCAGTGAATAATGTTATAGAGTACGGATTCATTTAACAAAGTCATTTCTAGGTTTCTTGATTGTATCCAGAAATTACACTCCTTTTATTGGATTACCGTTAGATGATATATAATTAATCTTTTCCTGTTATTTTATTAATTATCTACTGACATGCAATAGTCAGTAGATAATATGAAATAACATCATGGCAGTGGGGGATTGAATGCATGTGTGTTTATTTCTATGTATGCATGCAAGCACACGTGGGTGCACATAAGTGAAATACGAAGAGGGCGGAAAAAAGGGTGACCAGGGAATGCATTCAATTCAGTTCAACACTCTGGACTGTGGTGATAAGGTCCGGAGAGCCAATGGTGAATATGACCATGTCTGTTCTCAAGAAGCTTATAAATTAAGTAGATGAAGCAAGAAATATTAACAGCAAAAAATACTCATTGAGCACTTAGTAGGTTCCAGGTGCTAAATGAAAAACTGCACAAGAATCACCTCATTTAATATGAATGGCAACTCTATGAGGTAGGTACAATCATTATCCTCACTTTAAAAATGAGAAAATGGAGACTTAGAGAGGTTGTTTAAGGTCATACAGCTAAAAAGGGGGCAGAACACAGACCCAGGTTTGCTTGACACCAAAACCCACTCTCCTGGCAACTCTTCCCTCCTGTCTCCTTGGAGAATCCTTCTTAGGTGCCCTCACCAATACTTCCTTCTTCCTAAGGCCCGCATGGCTCCTGTTCCCTGCATAACTTCTTTCCCGGCCACCAATCACCAGGCACCAGCAATCAGAGGCTACTTCCCCAGCAAGAGCTGTCCTCAGGAAGAGGCACATTGACTCTTTTTTCCCACTCTCAACTTAATGAGAATTGAAGCTCAAATCCTCAAGACAAGGCCATTAACCCCCAAGGACAAGAGGACTTCTTAACCACATTCTCCACCCACCCCACAGTACTGAGAGCATGGTGCCAGACTCTTGAGTCTGCCATAAATCTAGCCGCTCCATTGCTTTCCACAGTAGGTAGTGTGTTTTTAAATATTAAGACAGGAAGTGCACTAAAGATGACAGAGCAATACAGAAAGAACCATTGCATTGTACACTTTAAATGGGCAAATTTTATAGTATGTGAAATACATCTCAATAAAGCTGTTTGAAAAAAAAAAAAGACAGAACAGCCAGTGTTTGAGAATGAGGGGCTCCTATCTCTAGGTCACAATCAAAGGGTGTTGAATGTACAGTATGTATTCCAAAAAAACTCATAGTGGGTGGGTTTTAAAAATAACAAAGTAAATAAATAAAATCTAGTTGGTGAATTCAGAGGTTTCTGCTATTTGCCATGATGGCTCTGTTATAGGTTTATCTAAGAAATGTTTATGAGGACGAAGAAATATGTTCAAATCCCTAAGGATGTCTTCTATGCGTGTCAGTCAGTATCCGAGGACCATCCTCAGAACGTTTTGGTGCTAAGCTCTGAGCTGGAAAATTGAACCCAAACTATGAAACATACAAAGGAAACCAAGAATCAAAGGCAATCCTAGAAACTTCCTTATATATATGAAGTGACTAAATCTAAGAGAGAAGTTTAGATTTGTATTTGAAGATGGTCAGTAAAATAAATCATAGGATATGGAGTGTATACCAATTAATTGTTGAACTGTCCCTCAAAATATCAGTGATATATGGCTCTGAAATGCCACTTGCCAAAGGTAAACTGGTTTAATAGCTACAACAGCGGCCTGGGAGTCCAGAGAACTGAACTGCTCTTGGGAAAGTCACTTTACCTTGCTGAGCCTGCTTCCTTGGATAGACTGAAGAGGAAAACAATATCTGTTCTTCCTATTTCCCGGGCTTGTTGTGACAGATGCATATGCCATTATTTATTAAATGGTTTTAAAATTGTAAGGCACTATACAAGCCTAAGGTAAAGGATTAGATCTTCAGAAACTTTTAATGCATGTATAGAAAAAAGGGAAAGAGAACATCACTTATAAATCTTTCACAGTGTAGCAACGAAGGTGAGTAGGATAGAGGCAGGAGACTCTAGCCTTTGCTAAGTCTGTTTGATTTCATTTGGGCATCTGCCTCGAAAGGGAGCTGTGGCTTATTTTATACACAATCCACAGGAACCAGAGAACTGCCTTTGGCAGGGGAATTTCTGGCAGCATAACATCCTTTGCTAGATGAAAGTTTATCCTGACTAAGATGCTCTCCTGTTTTTAATTAATTCTGAATTGTGTACAGGAGCTTGAAAATTAGAAGCAAGCACAGAGAAAAATCTGGAAGGAGGAGGAGGTTATAGGCAGGTAACATCTGCCAGGTGCCACTCTAATGCTACACATAATTAAACATCCAGTCTCAGAGTCTTTACAGCTGATGCTCCAATGATGTCTGAGAAAAGAGATGTCTGGCACCTGCTGACTATTTATTACATTTATTATTTTTTATTCCTAAAAACATTCCATTTATTTACAGATGTATAAAAAGGCAAATTATTGGTCTACTGAGATCATGCTTCTTACAGAGTTAGGGTGGGAGCTCACTGTCCTCCAGATTCCTCAACTCCTTTCACTCTACATATTTCATAATCACATGTAATTTTCATAGATCAGTTCCTCCTGGGGTAAAAGTTAAAGGGTAGGAGTTTGGGGAGATTTTAGATTTCTGTCAAGACTGCAGGACTGTTCTGAAGACAGAGTCCTCCTCCACCTGGCCCTGAAGACTCCCTAGTCTTAAACAGTTTTGAGAACACCCTCTCTTGGGGGTTTATAATGACATCGGCAGCTTTCCCTGAGCACCTGGAATCGACCCTCATTATTACATTTTTCAAAAACACATCACAATGCTGTTATTTTACTTTCCTTCAACTAGTCTAGTTTGAATTTTCTGTAGGTTTAAGGCTCTTGATTTTTGAAGCCACTGAAATATAATTTGCTTCAATATAAATCTTTCATCACTTCTCATTATGATGTAGAAGTCTTGGCAATATTAATTTAAGCCGGTATGACAGAGGCTGAGTCCACCTCCACTTAGGATACCAGTTAAACTATTAAGACTATTAAATGAATCAGGAAGTGTTCACCCATAAAGAATAACCTGGAGATCCAGAGGGGAAAAGTGTAAAACAAAAAACAAACCAAAGAAACACTGCTGCCTGGAGAAAGCCGACTAATTGGAAGCATGTATGAAATACTCTGATACTATATTAACTTTTTCCTTCAGGGTCATGCACTGAAGCCTTGTTTTTCACGAATGTGACATTTTCTCTTGCTCTTTAAGTCCTGAGTTTAACCACATGACTGGTAATTATACTGATTTTCAGGATCCTGGCATTTATCTCTTGATCATCTGATATTTACTTTATGCCTGTAAATCTTATCTCCTAGATTCACTTGTCAGCTTTTAGACAGCTCTCAGAGGTAATCCCTGGTATTTCATTTTTATCTCTCCACAATACCTGGAATGGCACTAGGTACTCACAGCAAGATCTATATAACTGATAGAAGATTAAACAAAAGCAAATAAACTTGTGCATCATTTAGTCCAAAGAATGGTAAACAGTATGAACTCTAAATTGGGCAGAAATTTCTGAATCTTGATACCAACTTCTCTCATGAGCAATCGGATTTAGAGCTTGTATTTAAAATTCTAAGCAGCTGACATTTCTGGGAGCTTTCCCAACAGAGCAGGGGAGCAAGGTCAGTGGGAACTAGACTTTCCACCCTCTCCCATGCTCCTAAGTATCTGGGATCCCAAATCCTTCTGTAGCACCTTCCCTAAAATCATTGGGCCAAATTTTTAATCATAACACTTGAGAGCCAAGTTTTTGGTCCCAGAATCACAGTCAGTATATACTGAATACAAACCACCTGTTTTCCTACCAATGAGGAATTTACCCTAGACTTCTAAAGGCCCCGTAATTCCAGGAGATCTGCTTTTCTGCAAGGGGGCTTCAAAATGAACTCATCCAGTCCAGCCCACCCTGCCCCCCCCCCCACACCAGATGGCCGAGATGCTAGGGAAAGTATAATATGTCACACAGGCCAGCTTCAGTTTTATCTTAAAATGATAATTACAATTTTAAATCCACTATAGACAGACAATAGCTACACAGGGAGGTTCCTTGCACAGTTTGCAGAAAAGAGTGGAGCCATTAAGTTCCTTCTTTGCTATTGCTAAGCAACAGTTTTGTTAAAATCAAACTGCTCTCAGCTCTGCAACAGCAGGAAAATCCATTTATTCAATGGAGAGCACTACAGGTAGAGAGAGAAGGGAAAGATTGTTCAAAGACCTTGAAATATAAAGTAGATTTAAGCTAGAAGTTTATTTCAGGTATATTCCCTCTATGTCAAAATATTTAGTAAGGAGTAAGCCTAGGGTGATTTGTTCCACAAGGAACACCCCAGACATGCTTCTCTTTCCAAAATGAGAGGAGAAAAAAAAAAAAAAAAAAAAAAGAAAAGAAAAAGAAGAAAACTAACAATAACAACAAAAACACTCCCCAAACTTCATTTGATTATGAATAATTTGACCAAGGTTTACTGGCCACCGTGATACTAAATGTATTACTTATCTATCACAACATAACAAATTACCCTAAAATGGCTTAACACAACAAACATTTATTATCTCATGGTATCTGCAAGGCAGAAGGACTTTGGAAGCCGCTGAGCTGGGTGGCTCCAGCTCAGGATTTCTCTTGAGGTCACCGTCTAGATGTCGATCAGGGTACAGTCATCTGTACCCATCTGGGGCTGGGTGATCTGCTTCCAAGCTCACTCTCATGGCTGTGGGCAGGAGGCCTAGTTCCTCTCTCGTGGCAGGCCTCAGTTTATCGCCATGTGGGCCTCTCCTCGCCACATGCCAGCTGGCTGCCCTCAGAGCCAGTGGTCCAAGGCAGAGATGGACAAAGACAGAAGCCGCTGTGCCTTTTTATGACCTAGCTTCCAAAGTCACACAGGATCACTTCTGCTTTATTTTATTAATTAGAAGGGAAGGGAAATTAAGCTCCACCTCTTGAGGAGAGAAATATATTTTAAAAATCTGTGGTCCTATTTCTAAAACCACCAAACCATCCAATGGAAATGTTCAAGTCCCTCTTCACACAAAATGGCAACCTTGCTGAACCTTAAAGAACAAAGCCTCAGCTGCATACTACATCTGTAAGGCAGAAGTTGAGTCTGATGGTAAATTTTGTGGGCCCTCTCTTCATTTATTTATTTTTTTCAAGGTCAAGTGTCCATTGGGCCAAGGAAATAAATACTGGCGAAATCTAAGTGGGTTAGGGTGGTGGATAGGAAAGGACTCTAGAGCCAGAAGACTGGATTCAAATCTGCCACTTAATATCTATGTGACCTTAAATTCTCTGTGCCTCAATTTCTTCCTCTGAAAAGTGGGTACAATAATTGTAAATATCTTAAAACCATGCTAGGGTCATAGTAAGTCCTATAGAAGTACATAACTTTAAATTGTTATTGTCATGTTGATAACACTCAATTTGTATACCGAAATGTCCAACTGGGCAGCACAGGACAGAGGTTTGGAAGATTTGGGTGCATCTTTGGGAGCCCCTCTGCAAAAATTACCCATAATTACTATGTATGCAGAATCAATAACAGGCTAATTCTATGTTGTCAAATTGCCTCCTTAAGTACTCTCAGCACTTGTGAAGCCACAGAATACAAACGAGCAAGGGCTCAACCTGAATAACTGCGCCTGTGGCATAAAGTAAGAAACACATACAGGACCTGTAGTCGACGTGGATATTTATCTGGCAGCTGAAAAAGCAAGTTCCTCCCTTACCATAGACTGAAGAGGATTTAAGAGCCGTTTACTTGGGCTGAGCTTCTACCACTAACATTGTAAAAGCAGTATATTTCTACAGATTATTTTGACTGCCATATTTTATACTTTGACATACTCTTTTTATATAACTTTAAGCTTATTACATTCTTTTATAAAATAGCTTTATTGAGATATAATTCACAACCAGACAATTCATCTATTTAAAGTGCACAAGTCAATGGTTTTTAGTATATCCATAGATTTGTCCACCCATCACCACAGACAATTCTAGAAATTTTCATCACCTCAAACAGAAACCCTGTACTCTTCAGCTGTCACTCCAAGCTTCCCATATTTTTATCACCCTCAGCCCTAAACAACCACTAATCTACTTTCTGACCCTAGAGATTTCCCTATTCTGGACATTTCATATGAATGGAATCATAGAATATGAATCACATACTTTTTAATGTGTGGGGCTGATGCAATGTTATATAATCCCAATATTATCATTGACTATTTCTCCCACTAGAAAATTCACTGAGAAATTTCATTTTTCATTACATACTGTTGAGACTCTCTGCTATTTCTAATTTTCCAAAGTAATGATTTTCAACTTTTTGTCATATTGAGACTCCTATGGTTGTTTACTTGCTTTATTGCATTTATTACAAAGGTTCAATTAATGAAAAAATCCAGGAAAACAGAACTTTTCTAGTCTTATACCATGAAGATTTTTGTTTTATGATTACTCTGAGTCATCAGTATATAGTGAGAGCCCTTCTAACTCAAGAGAGATTATGTTCAGCATTGTTTCAGTGTTTTGAGTATTTTATTATATATATTTTTAAGAAACTTATATTCTCATCAGAGAATCAGGAGTCCTGGGTTTACGTACCTTTCTTTTTAAATTGATCTCTCCTGGTTTAAGACTTTTAATCTTTAAAATAAGGAGGCTTGTCTTCTATTCATGTGGCTTCCACCATGGAAAAGTTCTACAGAACCAGGAGATAATCCTAGAGACACACTGAAGGGCACCTCCTGAGAACAATTTACTAGAGGACCCAGAAGGAAACACTAGGAGACTATTTGGGCCCTGAATAGAATGCAGGAGGCAGGCCACAGACGTGAGCCCTGTGCAGTCACATGGCATCCCACACTTAGAAGGGCTCATGCTTGATTTCATGTCCTGCTGTCACTATCTTGAAATTCTTAATTTGTGAACAAAGGGCACCCATTTTTATTTTGCACTGGGACCCACAAAGAATGTAGCTGGTTCTGGCAAGAGGACATATCTCTATGAAACAAGTAGAGTATTCCAAAAGGTAAAGACATACGAAGGGGAAAAAAAGCAGAATGAAGAGAAAGGGAGATGGATAAGAGAAGGATGGATTGCAAAAAAGAAAAAGAAAAAAAGATAGTGAGGCTCTCACGTGGGAGACACTAAATGCAGCCACCATGTTGACCTTAGCACTCAGGCCATCATGAAAACTGTGTCCCATTATGCACGACTCACCAGGCAATGGAGAGTTGGTTTAAGATGGTGAGCGTAGCCTTTTCAGGGTTGGCAGATGGCAGAAGAGAGATGCTTAACCTTATTTCTGCTAACACACCATTCACATGTCAACACACTCCCATCAACAACACCTCTCTTTCCCGAGGTGATTCTCAAATCCGGACGGCCTGCCTTCTGGAAGGCTACTCAGAATCCCCAGGGGATAGAGGCATTTTGAAGAAGTCCACCTTGGCTGTTCTTACTCTACCTCACCTACACGCCACTGAGACTCACTGCAGTAAAACATCCACATAATGTGAAGCTTCTGATTTTGAAACATAAAATGAATTCGTGACTCCTGCCAGATGTTATGATTTTAGCTTGTAATACAGACATTTGAGAAAACAGTCCATGTTCTGTGCCTTTCTTGTAAGTCTGAACCCTGTAGATAAGCTATTTAAACGGTGCTGAGTGTTCTCTCAAATCCTAAAAGAGACTATAGACATCAGGGTACATATGTGACATCAGCTTAATTCACAGTAATCAATATCTTACTGCAGGTTTAATCCAATTCTCAACACAGAGATAAATGCTTCCTCTAACCAGATATCATTGTACTAAGGCCTGGTTTCTGCAATCCTGTGAAAGAAATCACAAATCCCTCAGTGCAACTGCTGGCCAAGTGAGAAACCACCCCCTGATTTACTAATTTCACCCAGGATCCTCATTTGTAGTTACCAAATCGCAGTAGCTGTCTCTTGGGTGAATGCCAGGTAGGTACAAAGGTTGGAAGAAGATGGAAGAAACGAGTGCACTGCAGACAAAGACAGTCAGCAAGAAAATTAAGTAATTCAAGCCTCCCAAGAACTTGCTTATTTTTAAAATAAATATGGGATTAGAGGCAGTATCAGATCAAAGAAAGGCAACCATTTGGTAGTGAACAAATCAAAGTCTAGTCCTCAGTAACTGCAGGAACCTGGGCAGGGTCCTCCACCCCTTGGGGTCTCAGAACTGCTTCAGAATCTATAAAATGGGAAAATGAAGAAAGGTGGTCCCTGCCTTCCTTCCATGGTAAGGGGGTGACAATGAGGCATTTCCCCCATCTTTGAGAGGAGATTACCCTATGAAAGCAAAAAGTGGTCAGACCACAGGGGGCAAGAAAAGATCAACTTTGTGTAAAACAGCTAAGCCAAAGGAATAGAAAATGGTGTGTGTGGGTGGGGGGGGTGGGGGGGTGCCACTGAGGTGATTCAGGAATCCATTGCTAATATTTAGGGTTGCCTCTTAAACCTTGTCTGTATCAACCTAACTCCAGCTGTAAGCTACTACAGTAAATCTTAGGTCCCACACTGGTGATCATGGCCATATGTGATCCACAGAAGTATTCTATTTGGCGTGGACAGTGTTTTTCAAGACTATGAATTTACTTCCAACAAATAAAAACAGAATATATATCCCAACATATAGAAACATATAAATATCCGGATCTCTGACTTTACTTTTTAAAAGGCAAGAAAAGGAAAGAGGGAGGGAGGGAGGGAGAGGGGAAGGGATCAAGGGGGTGGGAAGAGAGAGAAAGGGAAAGAAATATTCAGAAGATCTGAAAACACCAGCCCTACATTCCCTCGTGGCAACAGTGAACAGTAGCTCTGCATCCCCCACTTGGGTTAGCTACCTGGCCCTGAAATGGATGAAGCTATAATACAACCAAGCAGCAACTGAGCCATGGCAGTGAACTGAAGAAGCTAACAGGCACAATCAACTGCATTGTCCCTTTGCCAAGGAGAGACAGTAATGGAGAAGAATGGTCTGCACGGAGCCTAGGAAAGGGCAGCCCAAAGAAAGAGAACTTGGCAGTGCAGCACAGTCAGGAAAGAGGGTGCCCAGGCCAGCTGGAACAGGGATTTGGGTCTGCCTGGAAGCAAAGCTGGTGCTGCGTGTGATTTAGCTTGCTGCTATGTGGTGCCTTCCCAGGGAGAAAATGCAACAACCACCTGATAGCATTCCTAGCTGCTCTGTTGGGTCAAGAGTGTGCGCACACCAATAAAGATGTGGATTTTCAGTTCTAAACGTCTAATTCCAGGCAATGTGTGGGTAGCTATGTGTGCGTGTGTGTGTCTGTCTGTAGGTTTAAAAATAAGACTTGGGATTATTGTTAATATAAAGGTGGTTTGCCAATGCTCATTATGTTTCATTAACAAGAACGATAATATTTTAATTTAAAAATAGAAATTAGATACATCCTATGTACTGTCTCCAGAATTCTATTAGCTGCCTTTGATAAAATAATGGAAAAAATGTTTTTTTATATACAGGCATACCTTTGTTTTTATCACACTTCACTTTACTGTGCTTCACACATACTATGTCTTTTTTCACAAACTGAAGGTTTGTGGCAATCCTGTGTCAAGCAAGTCTATCGTTGCCATTTTTCCAACAGCGTGTGCTCACTTCATATCTCTGTGTCACATTTTAATTAAGGTGTGTACATTGTTTTTTAGACATAATACTATTGTACACTTAACAGACTACAGTATAGTATAAACATAATTTTTATATGCACTGGGAAACTAAAAAGTTCGTCTGACTTGCTTTATTGAGATATTCACTTTATCGCAGTGGTTTGGAACCGAAACAGCAGTATCTACAAGGTATGCCTGTACTGTGGAAAAAATAATAGAAAATATGTTTCTCCCACACCAGGAAATAGCTCCAGTAGGGAAAAAAAAAAGTTCTGTACCTCTTAAAGAGAAGAGTGGATGAGAGAAGAGGTAAATGCAAAAAGAAAATACCCCTTAGATGCTTTCATTTAGAAATTACCCAATGACAGAAAAACAGTCACCAAAATAAAAAGGTATAACTATCCTAATATCAAAGTCTGAATGCCAAGAGGATGTATATAGAAAGAGCTTTTTGAATTATTTGAAGGGTGACTTTTATGAGCTGGTTATGCATTTACATGATCATATATAATACTGTAAAAAAATGAGCACCAATTATATCATCAATGTATAGATCATGCATCTAACAAGGAAATACTTACAGCTCAAAACATATAGATTTATAAAGTTAATGTTGATTCTAACCAGTGCAATAAGTCAAGAAAAAGAAATTAATGGCATGTAGATTGGAAAGAAAGAAATAAAACTCTTTATTCACTGGCAAAATGATTCTATATGTAGCTATCCAAGAGTCTATAAAAAAAACTACTAGAACTACTAAACAAATTTAGCAAAGTTACAAGAAACAATATAAAAATAAAATAATTTTATTTCCATATACATATAGCAACAAATAATTTAAAAATAAGATTAAGGCAACAATTCTATTCACAATAGCACCAAAAGAACCAAATACTCAAGAATAAATGTAACAAAACACGTGCTTGACTTATATGCTGAAAAATACAAAACATTGGTGAGAGAAATGAAGGAAGAATAATTAAATGAAGAGACATTCCAAGTTTGTAGATTGAAAGATTCAATACAGTTAAGGTGACAATTCTCCCCAAATTAATCTACAGAATCAACAGAATCACTATAATAATAACACCAAGTGGTATTTGCAGTTTCAGCTATAAAATGTGAAGAACTGGAAGTTGTCACATCTGTCCTTCCAACAAGTAAAAGCTGGACAAACTGAAAATTAATAAGTTTTTAGGGGGCCCCTCAGAGAACTGAAGTTGCAGGGCAAACTGCCACCCTGAAATCTATAGAAACAGGTAGACCCAAAGAGACACAGCCAACATCTGCTCACTTGGAGCAGAAGGTGCTGTAGTCATAAACTGGGAGCAACACTTAAACGGTCCAACTGTTGCCAGAGGCTGAGTGTAGACTAGTGTGAGTGAAAAACTACTGGGAACTGCATTCTTAAGAGGGTCCCTATATTTTTAGGAGCTTTTCCTCCAGGAACTACAACAGTTCTCCAAGTAAAGATTAGAGAAAGTTCCCATCCCAACTCTTGCCGTGGGAGGGGAAGAGTAAACATTGTGAAATACACTCAGATTCTTCTCCATAACAAAGGAAAAAGACTCAGCCAGAGTCTCACTCAGCTTCAGAAAGGGCATTCCTCCCACTCCAGCCCCCTCTAGCCTTCTGTCTCACCTAAGCCGTCAGGGCTTCAGGAAAGAAATTGGGAATGCTCCAGCCAGTGAAGTAAGGAAGAAAAAGCTATACTACTGGAGAAACACACATAATTGAATATCAGAAGGAGAAGAAAAAGGGAATGCAGAAATATTTAAAGGAATAATAGCCAATAATTTTCCAAAGATAGTGGAAAAATCCCTCAAATACTTGGAATTTAACACACTTCTTAATAACACATGGATCAAAGAAGAGGCCTCAGAGAAATTTCAAAACCTTTTTAATTAACTGAAAATTTGCACTTATCAAAATATGTGGAATACAGTGAAGGCAATGCTTAAAGGGAAATTAATTGCATTAAATGCATATATTAGAAATTCCCAGCGGCCTTTTTTTCTTGTGGAAAATGCCAAGCTGATCCTAACATTTACGTGGAAATATGAAGGATTCAGAAGAGACAAAACAACTGTGAAAAGAAAAACAAAGCGGGGGGGCTTACATTACCTGACTTCAAAACTTACTATAAAGTTACAGTAATCAGAATCAGGTGGTATTGGTATAAGAATAGACCTATAGAAGGTCCAGAAATAAATCCTTACATCTATGGTCAATTGATATTTGATAAAGGTGTCAAGAAAAGACAAATGGAGAGGTTTGTGTTTTCAACAAAGGATGCTGTAACAACTGGACATCCACATGAATTAAGACCTTTATACCATATCATAATGCAACAAATCAACCCAAAATAGATCATAAATCTAAATGTATGGGCTAAAACTATAAAACTTCTAGAAGAAAATAGAGAAGAAAATCTCGGTGACTTCTAGTTAGGCAAAGAATTCTTAGATTCAGCACCAAAAGCAAAGTTCTTAAAATTAAAAAGTTGATAAATTAGACTTCATCAACATTAAAAAAAACTTCTGCTCTTTAATAGATACCACTAAGAAAATGAAAAGACAAGCCACTAACTGGGAGTAAATATTTGCAAATCATATATCTGATAAGCAGGATGTATCCAGAATATGTAAAGAACTCTCAAAACTCAACAATAAAAAAAAAATTTAATGGGCAAAGATTCAAATAGACATCTTACCAAAAAGACAGATGAATGGCTAAGCACATGAAATGACAATCCATATCATTATACATTAGATAAATGCTAGTTAAAACCACTAGAATGGCTATAATTAAAAAGACTGACAATATCCAGTTTTAGTAAGAATGTGGAGAGACTTTAATTCTAATATGCTGCTGATGGGAATGTAAAAGTTTGCGGCCACTTTGGAAAACAGTGTGACAGTTTCTTAGAAAGTTAAAGATAGGGGAGCAGATGTAGCTCAGTGGTTGAGCACCTGCTTCCCATATATGAGGTCCTAGGTTCAATCCCCAGTACCTCTTAAAAAAAAATAATAAAGTTAAACATTACATAAAACTCAGCAATTCAAAGGAGGACAGACCATTACACCAGGCCCTTGATACTGATGTTTGTACTTATGAACCTTGTTCTTCTGAAACTTAGCCTAGTATTATATATTGTCTAAGAGTTACCTCCTGAAAGCCTCCTTGTTGCTCCAATGTGGCCTCTCTCCAAGCCAAACTCAGCATATAAACGTACTACTTCCCTCTGCTGCCAGCATAGAACATAACTCCCAGGGATGAACCTGCCTGGTATCAACGGATTATTACCAAGCACCAATGAGCAATCCATTTGGAAAGAGACCTTGACCAAAAGGGGGAAATATTAAATACAAATGAGTTTTTATGTCTAAGAGATTTCAAAGTGAGTTAGAAGGTCATTCCAGAGGTTGCACTTAATGCATGTCTCAGGGGGATCTCATTGACTGCCACAGTAAAACAGTGCCTCAGAGGGGCTCCTGAGGGCTCTAGAGACATCTAGACACCATATATATATGCTCCCCAATGTAACAGAGTTAGACTCATTTATAATTTCCCTATAATGTCTCTTCTGCCTCTTTTCTTTGAACCTATAATTAGCACTATACTAGTTAAATATATGTACCAGAGACTTAAATCTTTGGTCTGTTCATATGCCAGCTGAGCCCTGAATCTCAGCAGAGTTGCAGCCAACACCACTCTCCAGTTCACTGGACTTGCCCAGGACAACTAACAAAAGAATGATGATGGACATTGCCCATCCCAAGGAACAGAGAGTATCTACAACTGCAAGCAAGACAGTTCCATCCATCTGTCCCATGGGATCTAAGCTCTCTCTCAATCAGAAACAGAGTGGCATCACCATCCCAAAATCCTCAATACTGAAGAATGAACAAATAAAAGGGGGGAATGCAACTATGGACTAAAGTAGAATTATTATTATTCTAGCAATGGAAGAACTTGAATCATTGATTTAAAGGCAGTGGTCACCAGGGAGAGGGAAGAATAGTTGTAACATGGGGGCATTTTTGGGACATTGGAATTGTCCTGCATGACATTGCAAAGACGGATACAGGCCACTATACATTTTGTCAAAAGCTATAAAATTGTGCGCTACAAAGTGTAAGCCATATTGTAAACTATAGACCATGGTTAGTAGCAATGCTTCAATTGTAACAAATGTACCACACTAATGAAAGATTTGTTAATGGGGGAAAGTAGGGGAGTGGGAGGGGGCAGGGTATATGGGAATCCCCTGTATTTTTTGATGTAACATTTATGTAATCTAAAGCTTCTTTAAAAATAAAAAAATACTTCATTAAATAGGACTGACATTAAAAAAAAACCTCAGCAATTCCACACCTAAGTATGTACTCAAGATAAAGGAAAACAAACACTTCTGCAAAAATGTATACAAACGTTCATAGTAACATTATTCATAATAGACAAAAAGTAAAAACAACCCAAATGTCCATCAACTGATGAATGGATAAACAAAATGAAGTATATATATACAATGGAATATTACTCAGCCATAAAAAGAAATGAAGTTCTAATACATGCTACTTCATGGATGAACCTTAAAAATATTATTCTAAGTGAAAGAAGCCAGTCACAAAAGTCACATGTTATAAGATCCCATTTATACGAAATGTCCAGAATAGGCAACTCTAATCTAGTGGATTAGTGGCTGCCTAGAGATGGAGGGTTTGGGTCATAAGGAGGATTGACTACTAATGGGTCCAGGGTTTCTTCTTCAGGTGATGGAAATGTTCTAAAATTGATTGTGGGTGACTGCTGTACAACTCTGGGAATATATTAAAATCCACTGAATTGTACAATTTAAGGAGGTAAATTGTGTGGTATGTGAATTATATCTCTATAAAGCTGTTATAAAATTGTAACTGGAGAAAAAATACTACACCACTTTATATGGCTTTGAGTTAATTTTTTAAAAAAAGTGTTTCTAACATGATACAGAACTCTAGGCAATTTTCCAAATGTTAAATGATGGAGAAAACTGAGGATTTAAGTTTATAACTTGGAATAAAATCAATTAAATAAGTGTCCTAAAACTACCAAAAGATAAAGGCAGAATTGTACCTAAGGTTTAGGAAGGACCCAAGTTAAGTTCTGGTTTTTCATCTATTGTCCACTACAAAGAATATGGAGCCATAGCCTTTTAAACAGGAAAGGGAGTTTAGACATTATACTAGTTCTGTGGTTTTCAAACGTTAGTATGTATCAGAATCACATGAAGGACTTGTTAAAACACAGACTGCTGGGCCCCAACCTGAGTTTCTGATTCAGTAGGATGGGTGTGGGGCCAGAAAATCTGCATTTCCCTGGTGATGCTGCTGCTACTGGTTCAGGGCCCACACTTGGAAACCCAGGAGACAAGTTCAGCTCTCATGCTTCACTCATGAGAAATCTGAGGCCCAGAGAGAGTAAATAGATTGTCCATGCTGACTAAACTAAGACTGCCTCTAGCTCTCTCACATCCTGCCCAGCAGTCTTCCCATGATTCCACCCCTAAACACTAAATCTGTACACTAATACTAGGCTGTGAAATGAAATCTATGCATGCTTACTAAATTGCCTGAGGGAGTGAGTTAAGATTACCCAACTGTTTTAACTACCTGCTTCTACTGAATTAGTCAAATAACCATATAATCTACCTACCAAGTCGTTTGAACCAACACCCAAATTTTTACCCTTAATTGGCATTACCTCAGAAAAATATTCACACACACACACACACACACATACACACACACACACACCCTCCTCCACCTAGTCCAGTGGTTCTCCACCTTGGCTCCACTTGAGGAACTTTTGAAAGTCTTGATGCCCAGAATGTACCCCAGGCCAATCAAGTCAGAATCTCTAAGATATCAGTATTTTTAAAACTGGTCAAAGCCCACCTTACACCAAGCTCAGATCTACCATTGGCTATGCAAGGCCTGACTGGTTTTGCAAAAGGGAAAAAAGATGATGAATCATCTAATTTACAAGTAACAGGCAATCACCACTAAAGAACTCACTATTTCTCTAAGCAACTGAAACTGTGCCATTAATTTTCCTATAAGTGCATTCAACCATTCCTCTAGTTTGTTAATTTACTCAGACTTGCATAGAACTGTAAAACATATAATCTGCTCACAGATAATCAAGAGTTGCCTGCAGTACCTCCATGCCATTATTTCCACTCATAAAAATAACCTAACCCATACTTTCATACTTCCTTTTAGATAATATCATAAACTCTATAAATAATCTTAGAGCTTCAGGTCTATAGTCAATGCCATGATGTGCCCTGATATATTTAGTCATTGGATTTGCATTTCTATTCATACCAAAACTATATCCAAATTGCACCTGCAGATATCCTGTATCAGCAGCCATCTGCAACATGCATTTTAATTTCTACTTTAATGCAGAGCTCCTAAATTTGAGCAGATGTGTGCATATTAAATATATATATATATTTCAACCAAAGTTGGGGGGGGCTGCACACAAGAACCCCATCAGTTGTCCTTTATTAAAGTCCCACCACGGAAAAGTGGGTTTGACACTGGAGAAAGAAATCAGGAAAACAAAATATAATTATTGTGCTCTACTCACCAATGCCAATTAACCCAACTAGTATCCACAGGAGTCTTTATTAATACTTGATCAAGAGTTCATTTTTAATTGATGGAATTTTCTATTGGTTTAAATTATACCATCTTGCTTTGGACCAATTTAGGAGAAAGACAGCTAAAGACACATGGATGAGCATCCATCCCCCACCCCCACAACAAAGTTTCTTACAGCCATTGTTATTCCAAGAATTATCTGAACTGGCCTCAAGGCAGATTAATCAGGAAGCCAATGACTCTTAAGCTTCAGGGCCTTTTAATTTGTATAGGCCTCTTCCAAGGCCTTGGGCAGTACCCTAAAGGTTTGTATTTGTAATTTTCTATTTTTTTCCTTGAGACAGGCCTCCCCAAACTGTACAAGTGTTAGGCCCCATGAATTCTGGATCCATCCGTAACTGGGCCTAATGTAACTTTAGCCTAACTTTGTTAGAGGGGAAGAAAAGCCTATTTCTCGGTGTACCACTGCAAAACTAAACCAAGTCTAGCTAAACTTCATGTTATGAAGATTTAACTGTTTATTTAGTACTTGACTTCTGAAAGGCAGAAAATACTAGGGTGGCCCTTATGCCTTGAATCCAGACATGCCTCAGGGCTTTCCAGTGTTAGCATAGGTCTTGGATCAGATGAGGAGCAAGTCAAGAAGGTTTGTTCAGGGCCCACCATGTGCTCAGCTCAGCGTAGTGGGTCTTCAAAAATGTGCATAAGAGACACTCAAAACCTGTTTGCTGAGTTGAAGAAATGAGACAAAACCCTTTGCCTCCAGAAAAAAAAGTTAGTAATTAAAAAACATCACGGCCCATGAATATATGGGCAGGTACTGTTTTTCATTTCTATACCGAATCTATTCTGTTGTAAATATGATGATTGATTCATAGATTCATTAATTCATTCACTAAACATTTATTGATCACTTGCTATGTGTACAATACTATTCTAAATATTAGGGTTACTGAAGTATATAAAATAGACAAAATTCCTGCCTTATGTTCTATTAAAGAAAAATAATAAGATAAATAAGCAAAATATATAGTAGGTCAAATAATGATAAATGTTGAGAAAAAAAGTAAGCAAGGATAGAATGTGTGTAGGGAGTTAAAATTAATGAGGTAACACAAGACAATAACACTTAAAAGATATTCTGGTGATGCACGTCTTTGTCAGAGAAACACTATAAACAGAAGGAGATATAATATTGGAAGCACAACACTTCAATCTAGGATGCTGGCTATGAGTGCATAAAAATCCATAAAAATTTCCCTTAAAGGTTGCTGCACTCACACAAAGCATATGATCTGAATCTTGAGTCTTGGGGGACAGGACTTGGAGTCTCTGGATAAAGAAAGTAGGCTGAGAAAGCAAAGGGTGGGGGAATGGGGCATAGAAGAAAGATATACTTATCAGTCTTTGGAAAGGTCAGGCTCTAGGTCCTAAAAAGAAAAAAAAATACTACGGAAATGAGGCAGGCCCAGACTCCTGGGACAGGGCTAGAATTCCTGAGCAGATCCCAGACCACCTTTCATAAATAAAATCAGCTTCCCCTTTCTGCAGAGCCAATGAAGAGCACCTTGTCTGGCCTCCTTGCAAAAAAAAATTTTCTGTCCAGCCTCTTGCTAAAGTTGAAATTTCTTTAAATGCAGAAAAAAGGCTTCTGTGCAATAATTAAAAGAGAAATGGCTTAACATGCAAATGCCTAGAGTGAATAGTTTAAAGTATAATTATTAATTGATGGTTATATTCCAGAGTTGCCAGCTTCCTGTGTATTTTGATGTGGGGGTGGGGTAGGGTGGATTAGAGCTGGAGGGAACCCGCATAGGACCCTGGAACAGGGAAGACCCACTCTGAAGACCACGTGGCTTGACTGAGTGGTACATTGTTTCCCGGGATTGACCCAGGACCGAGCAGACTGGGCCTCCAGATGTACTGCAGCTGTACAAGCAGGGAGGAAGTCTGGAGAAAAGGATGATGTCTACTTGTTCAGACAAACTTTCCTCTTGTTTGCCTTTGCAACTCACCAAGTTCTGTGGTACCTTCAGGTTGAACATTCTAGATTCAGATAGTGGATATAAAACTCGGGTGGGGAGTTAGACCATTATCTAGCGTCCCTCGCTTTGAACAGCTGTTCAGGCATCTGGGTCTAGCTGTTCCCTGGGCAGCCACCATGGTCTCTCCATGGCTTGCCAGTAAGTCCTGATCATCTTAGCATTTTCCTGTTTCTGCTCAAGTTCAGCCTTCCTCAGCTACCAGTCCTCTGCTGAGTTCTCCCAGGCAGATGGAATCCCCTGCAGGGCCAGCTCCATTGAGAGCCTGCACTCCAGGAACACACAAGAGACTTCTTTGCTTACCGTCACAAGGTACGGATACTGACCCAGGTGAAACTTGCTGCAGGCCCACGGACACTGTCAAATCCAATCTCTTATTTCCTTTACTTCTAAAATGGAATTGTGTGGCTCCAGACTATCATGGCAACATGACAGATGGTAATAAAAGAGCAGTCATGTCAGCCAGGATTCACACTAGCCTCCACCTAACAACACTGACCCCGGCCAGTTTGCATGTCCATGCGGCCCTCCTCAGGAAGCACAGCCAAGGGCCAGCTCCCTGAAGACAGTTTTCTTCCTAAGGGCATTTCAGCTGCAGGGGAGGAATACAAAGAAATGCAGCAGAAGCAATATCTGTTTAGATAGTTGGAAGCTGTGTTTGGTTAGGTTAGTTTATCCTTTGGACCCACTAAGCACAGAAAACCTGCCATAGCCAGAAAACCATTCTTAAAAGCTCACTGAAACATTCAATCTTCACCACAATCTCAGGTGAATCAGGTGCAATCTCCAGCAGGGAACAGTTTTAGGAATATTTGCAGGGCAAGGGGGGAACAACCCAATTTGGCTAAACACATCCAATGAAGCATGTGTGGCAAAATGCTGACGAAGTGGAAAGCGGTCAATCTGCAATGATTTCCATTAAGATAGGGTACAGATCATACTATAGTAGATCAAGTTCATTATAGAATATCTCTTTGTTCTTACTTCAATTTAGAAAGTATTCACACAGATAGTACCTACTAGTTACTATTGTGAATATGACTCATAAGCTTTGGAAATAGACTCCTTTGTGGTAGATGAACAATGACTAATTCAAAAACACGCCATCGCTCCTGGTGCTACAAATCATGATGATTGGAATCCATGGGGTGACTTTAGGTTAGGACACTCACAGCAGGAAGGCTGCTTAAACCACTTACAGATTTATTTGAACATAATGTCCTCCTTGCACGTTAGAGAAGAGGACAAAGATAATCATTATAATTTTCAACTATTAAAATACTGTGCTTTTATTTGAAGTACTTCTTCCTTACCCTGAAAATTAACTGAATTATGGAGCCACTGGAAATTCATGATGCATCAACTAAAGCAATAATTCCCTTTCTCCCTCAGCCCTCACCCCGCGCTTCCTCCCACTTTGCATATGCTTTTAGTATTGTACTTAATTAAAATGAAAACACGTGTTCTCAGCAGTTTGGCTGAGACGGTTAAAGAACACTATAGAACCCTACAAGAGAAAGGACACATTCTTCCCTGATACAAATTTCTCAAAAGTGTAACGTACAGAACACCTGTGTGAGAGTCATCTTATTTAGAAGAGTCTCGCCCTGGATGGACTGACTCAGAACAGGAGCTGAACATCTGCACTTTGATTAGCTGCCCAGTGCATCACAAAGCCCATGGCGGGCAGGACCACTGCTTGAACAGACATTGCCACACCTCTGCCCGCAGCTGCTCCCCTCGACTCACCTGGTGGGCTCCCATGCCCTGCTGCAGCTGTGGCGATTGCAAAAGCAGAAGCAGGAGAAACAGAGCAGTGTGCATTGTCGGGAGTCTGTCCTGGTTATTTAAAAAGAAAGGAAATGGCATGGTGAGGTGGGCAGATGCCATGTAATGATTATTCTCATCTTCATTATTGCAATGAATTGGTTGGACCAAATGCCCGGTACTGTCCTTGTTAACAGGCAAATAACAGGACTAGACTAATTCCACTTTAGGTATATACCCAAGAGCATGGAAAACATACTATGTTCACTCAAAACTATATATTGGAAAAACCCAAATGTCCATCAAATGATGAATGGATAAGCCAAATGCAGAATATCCAAACAATGGAATATTACCCAGCCATAAAAAGAAATGAAGTACTGATACATACTACAGCATGGGTGATCCTTGACAACATTATGTTAACTAAAAGAAGTGATACATAAAAGGCCACATATTATGAGACTCCATTTATATGAAATGTCCAGAATTACAAATCTAAAGAGACAGAAAGTAGATTAGTGGACCTTGCCAGGGTCTGAGAGAAGAGAAGAATGGGAAGTGACTTCTGGGTTTCTTTTTGAGGTGATAAATGTTTGAGGAACTAGGAAGTGATGATGGTTGCACAGCCTTGTGAATATACTAAAAGCCACTGAATTGTACTTTTAAAGGGTGAGTTTTATAGTATGTGAATTACAGCACAATAAAGATTTTTTTTTAAAGATTCTATATCAGATTACCAATAGAATTTCCTTCTCAAAACACCTTTAAAGTGGTGGTGGGCAAAGTGTGGCCCTTCTAAAATCAAAAGGATACACTGAGCAACCATTTGCAGTCCCTTTCACACCTCAAGGCAGCATTTTACACCCAGCATTTGATAATGCTGATGCCAACCTCACTGGTTTCCCTACTCTGGCTTTTAGTGAAAGCAGTCCACTGTGATTTGGACCTGAAGGGTTTTTACTTGTTTGCCCCTAAATTATATACAGTCATGCTTAAAATACATTAGGGGGAAGCAAAGAGCTGCTCAATGTGCCCGAGCGTGACCCACGCTCTACTGACTCCTTAAGCAGTGTCCTTAAAACGTCTTTGGAGCAAGGTGGCAAGTAGACAGGTGAACAGTCCAATTTTCAGCTAGACAGTGAGATAATGCATGATGCCAGCCCCCATTTGGGTCCTTCGTATAATCACTGATTTCAACCTCCTTCCTGTGTTACTATGTCTCTATGATTTAGTCATACCAGGGAAGAAAAGGACGGATTTAGCTAATCCACACACAGATTGAGGATTTCCAAATAATCCTTATATAAATTAAAGGTTTTTTATATGACTATAAGTACAAGAAAATTGTTTAAGAGACAAAACAGAGCACTAGTAAGAGTAACAAAGTGAATAGCAAGGAACACTTCCACGGACTCTGGCCCCAAACTCTTTCAGGTTACAATGAACGCAAGGTCTGTCCTATATGGCAATAGTCAAGGAAGTTGTGAGGGCCTGGACCGATCAAGGCTCTAAGAATAGTGCAGAGATCTGGCTAATTCCATAGTCATCCTGTGACAAGACAGGAAAACCTAGCTTGCCACTTCCACTTACCAGAACCACCTGAATGGCAGGATGACCCATAACAGATGGGTAGCCTGAACTCAGTCAAGTCCCCAAGGGCTAAGAGCCACCAAGGCAAATCCTCTGACAACAGCCTGACCCAGGCTAGCTGCTCTCAGAGCTGATGGAAAGGACAGTTGCTTCCAGCAAGCGGCTAAGGCCACAAATGAATGACCATTTGGAGCCATGCACTCTACTTGAGATCACCTTGTGCTAAAGTGTCCCACTTGAAGCATGAATGTGGGAGTGAAAAAATACCTTTATAGCTTACTTGGGTTACTTGGAGTGAATCTGGTTTTATAAATGTATGATCCTCCCTTCTGACTTGAAATAATTGGCTTGAGGAGAAAAAAAGGAATATTTCAAAGACAAACGTCTTTGAAATAAATAAAACAAATTATGGGGTAACACTTTACAATTTTGGAGTAACACTTTACAATTTTTCTAACTACTGAGAGAAAAAATGTCCCCGTTTCAGCCACTACGCAATAGTGCACTGGACTTGGTTTTAGATGTAATAATGTTATCCTAAAGTCCCCCTACTGGGGATATCCCAGCTGAACCTATTTAATATAGACAACACTGGGATTCGTGATAAGGAACAGAGTCTGGGAACATTTTGGTAAAACCAGCTTTGAGAGTCTTACACTAGCAATCATCTAAGCACATGCCTCTTGATTCATATTCTCTGCACAAAGTACAAAGCAACAAACTGAAAATACTGGTTGTATAGATGACATATTCTCTAATCATATTTTCTCCATTACTTGGTCCTATAGTAACATTTTTTGCTTCCAATGAATTTTCATAACCAAAACTAAAAAATATTTTGGGAGTGAAAACAGTGAGGCAAAGGAGATATTCAAATGCTAGAAGTCATTTTTCACCTCGATATTTCGGAGACATTTTCTGATCTCTCACCTCCAGGCTGGCGATAGCGGAAGTGCCGAGGTGTTGAGGGGGATCTGCAAGGTGAGAGTTCCGTGGCATCCACCGCTGGGGAGCTTTCCTGTGATGCTCGGTCCACTGGTGCAGACTCCAAGACTGCTGCTTTAAAACATCATGAATTTTAACAACCAGGCAATGAACCCAAGAGCTTCTTGTCAGTATCATGCATGGAAACACAGAAGTTATTCTTGTTAGCCTATATTTTAAAAAAAAATTTTTTTAGAAGGTGCCAGGGATTGAAACCAGGACCCCATACATGGGAAGCAGGCGTTCAACCACTGAGCTACATCTGCTCCCCTAGCCTACATTTTTAAAGGGCTTTAATATGAAATCAAGTCGTCTCTACCGGCAGAATGCTAACGGCACTAAATCTAAATCTTGAACTCTATCTTGCTGACCCTGGTTGATCCTGCCCAACCCTTTCTGTCCAACACAGTCAAAGTCGTTAAAGAGAACAGGGGGTATGCAGTAGGACCCCCACCCTCCAGAATGTTTCTGCTTTCTTGGAGTAGAGAAAAGTGGTCCTTACCAGATTATAATTCAGACTAAGATCAAAATAGGGACTTCTCTAGTTCTTTGCTTGGGTTGCTCCCTTAAACCAACCAAAGTTTGAATCTATTAATGTGCCCCCCACCCCAAGAAGCTCTGGGAGCTCCTAGGGATCTAGAGCTGTTTCGTCCAAAATGGCAGCATCAGCCAAATGTGGCCATGTACATTTAATTAACTAAAGCTAAATTCAAAATTCAGCTCCTCAGTTGCACTAGGCTCTCTTCAAGTGCTCAGAAGCCACATGTGGCTAGTGGCTACAGTATTGGACAGCACAGAAATAGAGTATTTCCATCGTTCCAGGAAGTCCTACTGGATAGTCCTGACCTAGAGCTGCAGATGAGCAGGAAGCAATGGAAATTTTTACAACGAACTGTTGGTAGGATTTAAGATCATTTGAGCCTCCTTGCTGCAGCCAACATCCCAAGAATAAAAGGCACATCTTTCCAAGGTCAGAATCAGGCTATTACTGATGACACTTCCATACCCTCCAATTAGATTATTAATGAGGTAAAACTGTAACTTTGTCTATGCCCTTTCAAAGAAAAGTACTAAAAAAGTTTCAGAGATTTCCTCAGACTTTTCATAAACTCTCACTGATAAAATCTTAGTGTCACCTCTGCTAACTTTGCACTCCCCTGTCAGAAGAACTACTCACAACTGATTCCCTTGCTATTCCTTTTAAGATTTCACGCAACAAACTTTACAATATCCTTAGAGACTTTATATAAAGCCATTTTTACACTTGCATGTGATTTACTGCCTTAGAAATGAGGCCACAATTCCACTCTTTTGAAACACAAAGGGGCCAGGGAAGGGAAGTGGTTAGAATCCTTTCTTGAATGACGTAATTATAGTAAAGTTGGCAATGATCCAAGATGGAGACCAAAAATCAGTGCTTAGCTGTTAGTTTTATTATTTTCTAAATAGCTCCCTCAGTAATGGAAGGCATCTGCTCTGCAAAGAGCAAGCAGAATATCAAACACATGCTCTTGATTTTATTCAACCGTTCATTCATCTGAGACAAATGAGAAATCATCAGTCAGCAATTACATTAAACCCCAAAAACTTTCCAGCCACAGAGATATGCAGGACCAGAATGACCACTGGAAGAACAGGAAAAAAGGAATAATGCTGTTGAGCTAACAGGTACCTGCAGAGAGAAGAAACCATGCCTCAAGGTGGGGGGAAAGAAGCATTTCCTTCTGGCGGTTCACTTTCAGTCAGGTTCTAGACAAACAGCTCTGCCTGCAGGACAAGTGGGCAGATGTGCGCCCCAACAAATGCTAAAATCAGGAGCATTTACAGCCCACAGGCAGACAATTTTCAAACCAAGAACACAGATACAGACACTAGTAATATGGACTGTGCAGCAAAGCTTGAGCTAAATTGCACAGCTGTGGTCTTAGTGAACATGTATCGGATAAGGGCCCAAATATAGGGAGCCTCCCTTTGGTTCCCCTCTTTTTAGTTTGATTTTCACTGAGAATCCATCCTTGGGTCAATCTGGATGTATATGAGTCAGGCTGATACTTGTGCTTTTTAAAAGCATCCAGAGTAGAAGAAGGTGGGGATGGCCTGGTAAAAAAAAAGGGGGGAGTGGGGTGGGGTGGGGGCGGTGGGGAGGGTACTAGTGAATGTTGAGTGAGCCTGGTCCAGATTTAGGGACTGGGTGTGGGGAATTAAATTGCATTATTTCCCCCTAAGAAGTTTCCTATTTCTCTTCTTTCCTTTCACTTCATTTGAAGTTCTCTTGCCAGAAGATTTTGCAAGGCGGGCATTATGATTTAAAAGGCAAAAACATTGGACAAAGATCACTTGCATTTTTCAAATACCATGCTCTGAATGTGATTAGCTGAACTTTAGGAAGGGAGACCTCTGGCCTTAGCATAGACCTAACGGGTAAAGCTGATATTATGCAATGAGGCTGTGTGGGGTTTTATCCTGAACTGAAAGCAGAAAATGTATAAACTCTTGGCACAGGAATCTTATCCAAGTTTGCCAACTGTTTTAAGTGTTAACATTATGCAAAGTACACACAAACGTCTTTCAAACTAAAGGGAGATCAACGTTCCCCTTTCCTTTGCCAATTGGAATTTTCAAGACTAGCTAGCAAGGTTAACAAAGTGACATATTTTGCTTCTAGAGACCTGACACACACACACACACAGTTTTCAGACTAATGCTGAAGTATGGTTTCTTTCATGACTTTCCTAAGACTACTCATGACCAATATCGCCCTTATACCAATGTAAATAAAAGATTGTCTACTTGTTTTACCAACTCAGAAAAAAAAGCCAAAGGGCTCTCTATAACCCTAATTCGAAGCATTCTACTCATTGTTTCCTTTTCGAGAGTACCCACAGGATATATTGTTCTCGAGTCTCAATAGCAAAAAAGGTGTGCCTGAACAGCTGAACTGTTATTAGCTTTCAATGTGCATGTTGTAATTGCTTGCATTCTTGTCGTTATTCTGTCTGCTGTGAAGCTCAGAACCAAAGTCAGGGTGACTCTAGGAACTACAGAGCACCACACACTATTCCTCTGCTTACTTACCATATCCTTGGCCTCACAATTTTTCTTCCTTTTTATCCTTGGCCTGATTTCTCTTACTTATTTTGTTTTTAATCTAGTTGTTCAACATGTCTCTTTAACTACCACCTGCAATACTTCTAAGAATAATATAGGAAATAAAAACATTAAAAGAAATTAAAAGACAGCTACAGAAATGGAGAAGTAAGATGCAGAGAAGTGGCTGAGTACAAAGTGCTAAGAGAAGGATGATGGAGGTTCATGGTAAAATGAGATATGGGGGGAATTTTCGTGGGTGGATGTGACTAGGAAGAGTGAGGAGCAGAACAGCTGACATCTCCAGAGTCATGTTTGGCTCTACCGGGCTTCATCAAGTGCCCTGGGCCCCACATGGATATGATCTTGGAACTTCCCCATCACCCACAGGGGGAGAAGCTCTGCAATTAACAGTGACCTCGAACTGCAAAATGGCATTTCTAACAATGAGCCATTTGGATAAACTAGCTATGGTGGTTGGGAGCTGTATTTACCCCAGTAAAACAAATTCTTAAACTTAATCTATTCCTGTGGGTATGAATCCATTGTAAGTAGGACCTTTTGATGAGATGACTTCAGCCAAGATGTAGCCCACTTCAAGCAGGATGGGTCTCAATCTTATTATTGGAGTCCTTTATAAGTAGAATAAAATTCAGACAGACAGAGAGAAAGCCACAGGAAGCAAGATCTGAAGGTCAACAGAATCTGGAAGAGAAGGGAGAGGCCAGGAATGGCCACCATGTGTACTGCCATGCAACAGAGAAGCCCAGGACCAAGGATCACCAGCAGCCAGCCCCAGAATGCTAGTCTTTAGGAAGAAAGCATCACCTTGATGATGTCTTGATTTGGACTTTTTCCTAGCCTCAAAACCATAAGCCATTCAATTCCTTTTTTTTTTTTTTTTTTTTTTACCGGGAGGTACCGGGGATCGAACCCCGGTCTCTCCATATGGTAGATGGACGCCGAACCTCTTGAGCCACATCCGTTTTCCTAATTCCCATTTTTTAAGCCAAACCATTGCATGGTATTTGCTTGAGCAGCCAAGGAAACTAAAATACTAGCCCTTGAAAATCTAACTCTAAATCATTTGTTTTGGGGCAATTCAGTGAGAAACAGAAACATTAAGACGTCAACTTCAGCTAATTCTCTAATGTGAAAGAGAACCTAATATTTCAGCCACATCTTTATGCACAGGCTTTCTCCATCTGATGGCTCCACGCCGCAAATGATAGATGCTGCCATATGACAAGCCTCACCAGGTGCCTCTAGCAGTGACCACAATAATCCCCACTCTGTCCAGCATCTGCACTCACAGGTCTTTGCAGGCTTCGTCAGCATCCTTCCCTGGGAGTCTGACCCAGTCCCTGCTTAATTATCTTGATCTCTTTGGGTCTAATCTTCTTTCAGCTTATTGCTCCAGGAAAAAAATACCGATTTCTACCACAGCAACCACACCTCGGTCCTAGACAGTAGCCCAAGCAGGTTTTATGACATGGCACCAGATATCACTTAGCCTTACTATATGCTGTGGACTTGGTCTACGAAGACCCAGAGCTAGGGAACTTGGTGAACAATGTGGAACACTCCCTGTACAGCATGTGACAGTGAAAGAATTAATTAGGTGGGCAATGGGCAGCTTGACTGGGGACCTCTAGAGGTAGGCCACTTATTTAGAAAGTAATACAGAGGGAAGCGGCTGTGGCTCAATCAGTAGGGCTCCCGTTTACCATGTGGGAGGCCCCGGGTTCGGTTCCCGGGGCCTCCTGGTGAAGGCAGGCCCGCCCGCACGGCGTGGTTGGCTGACCCAGCGAGCACAGGCAGCAAGGGGGGGATAAATGAATAAATAAATAAAATCTTTAAAATATATATATATATATTAAAAAAAAAAAAAAAAAAAAAGAAAGAAAGTAATACAGAAAGGAATAGATTTGCTTTTGATTTTCTGCTAAAGAAAAAAAAAAAAAACAAAAAAAAAAACCTAATTCATACTACCAGGTGTTAGACAAATTAAAATGCAATCTCTTGGAAATTACAAAAAAGAAGAGAGATTCTGAAGGAGAATTTTTTTTAAAAAAGTTTATCCTATGCTAGCAACCCCTTAGAAAACTAGTAACAGCTTCAGTTCTATGGGACTGCCTCCGGCTTCAAAATTGGGTAAAGGCTGTCCCTTCAGAAGCAATGGTGTCTCCTGCTCTTGGAAATGGCTTCGACCCCTGGGGGTTGCCTCTAGCCCTTTGCTCTTATGTTCTCAATGCCCAGAAGCTGTCCCATCTCCTCCCTCCAGCCCAGTTGCCTATTTTTCTCGGCCCATGACAAATGACACTTTCAAATTCTGCTCAAACTGAAATGATCTCCCCTTTCCACCTTCCAGAACACTCTGTCTATACCTCTTATACTCGAGACCACCTGCATTTACCATTATGTTGTGACTGTCTTATCAGCATGACCAGACTATAAGGGACAAGGACACCATCTTATTTACCTTTATGGCCTCTGGAGCCCTGAGCAGGTGCCCTGCACAGAGAAGATGGTCATTCAATGACTCTTGAATAGACATGATGATGTTCCCATTCCAGACCCAGGAACAATCAAGCCAGAACCTCAGAGCCACAGATATCTGACCCTAAAAATCTCATTTCTAAATCCCTCCTAACTCAAAACAATGTGTGAATCCAGGCTTTATCTCCATACTTCTCCTCTCCTGTTTACCACAATCCAGTAAGGGAGAAGAAAGAACTTCCTATATTCTGGCAAACTCCTATACTTCATAGGCCACCCTGCCTTGAAGGGAGGTTTGAGAAATGCATCTCTAAATCTTTCCCTTCACAGAAGTTCCCAAACACTGGCACTGGATCGAACCCCAGATGCACTTGTCAGCTTGTGCATGCCTCATTATTCCAGAAAAGAATCCATTATGATTCTGCTGAAGCTTGTTGTTCTAATGACTTTTTAATTATCTTCCCCCTTTCCTCCTCCATAGTTGCTAAGTTGTCAATTTTAAGACTTTCTCATTAAACAGGGTGCTACTTTTGATGATGACAATCTCTCCAGTTAAAATCCCATTAAGGTCTTTACTCGGGAAGCTTATTTAAATGATCTGAGCTAGAAAGTACATGGAAACTTCAAAGAGATAGAAAAGCAAGGATTTATGCTTCCATCTGGGTGACCCTCCTGGAGACCTGGGTACTTTGTCTGACTCACTGTCCTTTTTTTTTTTTTTTATGGGTTTCTTTTTGTTTGTTTGTTTTAAATATATATTTTTATTTTTTTTAAAGGTACTTAGATTACATAAGTGTTACATAAACCAATTTTGATTATGTTCTCAACACAGGTAAAAAAACAAAAACAGGTGTTTGCTAGTTTGGCTATAAAATCTTTTTTTTTTCATCACAGACCCAATGGATTTTAAAAGCAACAGGGACCATAGCCTACAGAATTGAGTGGGAGAGAGTATAAACTACAAAGCAAACTATAGTCTATGCTTAGTGGCAATGCTCCAAAATGTGTTCATCAATTGCAATGAATGTACCACACTAATGAAAGAAGTTGTTAATATGGGGAAAAGTGGGAGGTCTGGGGAGTGGGGCATATGGGAATCCCTTATAGTTTTTTATGTAACAATTTATGTAATCTAAGTATCTTTTAAAAGTAAATAAAAAATATATTAAAAAAAAAAGGCAGCAGGGATTATCTCTTCCAACCAAACATTGTATCAAGATGAGAAAAACGATGTGCTAAAGGACCTTTAATTAGCTCACTGGGTGTTTTACTTGATTCACTCACTTAACAAATGTTTACTACCTGCCAGGCACTGGCCAAGGTGCTGAGGAGCAAGAAATGAACAGACAGACAAGATCATGGATCTCGTGAGCTCACAAGGGGAAGACTCAAGGCAGAGGGAAGAATAAGTTCGAAGGCCCTGAGGCAGGAATGACCATGATATTTCTGAGAAACAGAAAGGCACCAACATGACTGGAACCTAGCAGATGAGGCGGCATGGCGGGAACAGGGCTAGAGAGGGAGATAGGCTCCAAGTCCTTTGGAAGGGAGAATGTACTTTACTCTAAGTATGATTCTAAGACCTTAAGCAGGAGGCCATGTGATTTAATCCACGTTTTTAAAAGCCATTCTGGCTGTGGTAAAGAGAACAAACACTAACCTGAACTTGCACAGCAGGATTAAATGAGCTTTCCCTTATATCTCTGTGGCAATAGAGTGTGTTACCTTGGTAACTAAACCAAAGAAGCCATCCTAATGCTTCTGGGCAAGGTCATCCTCTGCAGCACGAAGGCTGGAAGCAGAAGAGATGCTTGAGACAGACGTGGGAGAAGGTGGCTCTGGGCGTGAGTTCCAAGAAGAAACTTCCAGTAACACCTCTCAAATCTGCTATTCTTCAGTACAGAACTGAGGCTAACCCTGCTCTTTGTTCCACAAAGGCTAGCGGAAACTACCAGAATTTTCTCTTCTAACTAGCCATTACATTTATTCTACGTTCTATGTAGAGGTAGGCAAGTTATTTAAAAAGCGCACTAGGGTTCCCGAGGAATGGCGGGGAAGCAGGTGGCCAGTAAACGCGGGATGTGGCAGCTGGATAATACCTCTTTGAATACTTCGTTTTAGCTTGTTACACAGATCCACGCGAGGGTTATTTACATTCTCTTCTAAAGATCCCGGGCTTTGCTCCGGAGAAGAAAGGCCTCTGCTAAGATCCATCGGCACTTTACCCGTGTGGGGTGGTGGAGATGCCGCAGGGCTGTGGGTGGTGGTAGGGCTGCTAGATGCCGAGGAAGTGGTCAGGTCCAACGCCCCAATTCTTGAGTTCAAGGGAGAAGTCAAGGACAGCTTTCTGGCCCTCACGGGGGAGGATGTTCTGGACATAGCCAGTGGTGGTGGGGAAGAAAATTTGCGACACAGACGTGGGGATTTCCCATCCACCAAGTGTTCACTTCTGTTGTTCTGGCTGGTAGCAAAAAACAATTCCAAGGACCTAAAAGTCAGAGAAAAACCTATTAGATTGTGGCCAAGTGAAAATGATTTCCCTGATGTCATTTAAGAACACACTCCTTACATTTAAAGGCCACAATATCATCGCATTTCTATTGCTGGATTTTCCTTAGTCTAAGTGCTACATGAACACCACGCTCTTGCCAAAAGGACCCAAGACACTTTTTAGGCATTGTCTAATCCCTTCCTACTAAACTGGGGCCAGAAGACAAGCAGTGTTAGTATCTCCCTGGAGGTTGTTGGAAATTCAGGACTCGGGTTCCACTCTGGACCTACAGAATCAGAGCCTATGATTTTAAAAGACCCTCGGGTGATTCTTATGCATATTAAAGTTTGAAAAGCACTGATCTAATAAGTTTTCAAAGAAAAAAAAGGAAAAGCCTGAAACAATAGAACTGGTTTCCAATATTCAAAGTCCATTTGGAGACTTCAGGCTTCTCAGCTTTTTACCTGGGAAGCTACCTGTGACCTCAACTTACCATCTTGCACTGGAGGCCATGCTGAGTCCAAAGGCAAACCGATACCCCAGAAGTGGCTTTGCGGAGCAGCACTGCTCCTGTGTGCGGCGACAGGACATTCAACCACAGATAAGTCCCGTGCCTACCTGACGGGGATGGAGGTGAAAGGCCTCTTGTAGATGTCCGAGAGCTTCGCCAGCACCACTGCTGCAGTAGTGAAAATACGATAGGTGTGCAGAAAAGTGTTGAGGAAATCGATACTAAGAAACCGCAAGTCTGTCAGCCTCTCCAAGAGGCGCTCCACGCTGGCGTAACGAATCTGGGGCACTTTGCAGGAGTTGAGTGTTTTACTGAAGCAAATATCTGTGTCGTCTTTGTGAAGACGGGCATCAGACCTACACACAAAGGAGGATCATGGTAACAAAATCTAGGACAAGGCGTTCTCTTCAATCACTGAGTATTTCAATGTAGGGAAACAAGCTCTTAAGTGTGGGCTTTCCACTGCATTTTATAAGAGTTGGGTATCTATCTATCTATCTGTCTAGACACACATATACACAAGACAGGGCTATACAAAATTCAGGTATGCCATTAGAATTTAAGAAGGTCAGAAATAATTGTGGAGAAGGTAATCATGGTCTGTTTCACTCTGTGGACTCCCTCTCTCTTTGGTTCAATCAATTTTTTTCCTCAGGGAACTGAAATCAAAAGTCCTGTAGTATAGTCAGGATGGAGAAAGAACATTGCTTATGCCATTAAATCAGAATATCAGAAGTGAGTTAAAAAGTAATCGGTGAAATATAGGTGGTGAAACCTTCTGTAGATTCCCCTTGAACCGCCACCTGGAAATGCTCTGCCTTTATGCTTCTTTGAAACATCCCATTTGGCTGTTTCCCAACCCATCTCCAGGTGGACAACTGAACTGGGTGGAAGATTCACACAGCAGCCCGCGCAATCCTCGGCTGTCGGCTCAGAGTCCACAGCTTTATGTACAAAGGGCAAAAGAGGGCGGCAAAGAGGAAAAGCTCTCAAGCAGAGGCTGAAGCCAAGTGGGGCTTAGGGGCTCAAAGAAATTCACAGCCTTCACTAGGACTGCCCGTCGCCTTCACTGTCCCTCCGGAGATCACTTGTTGCCCTTCATTGCAACGTCTCAAAACAGGCAATGAGTCATGTGAAGTCCATGATTCACTTGATTAAAGACAGGGCCAGTGATTTTCAGTGAGGCAGATGCTTGCCAAGACCCAGTGGCTTGTCGAGAATGCCCTTAATTAGCCCCTTCAGCACTTTAAGGGATTTTAAAATATAGACTTATTTTCTTTAGGATAAAAAGGAATCAACAGCTTTCTTAGCTTGCTCTTGGAAACTCATGCTCAGTGCAGTGGAAGTACTTCATTTGCAGGAAATGAAAGAGCATTTTAAATGAGCAGCTTACCCCTGTTGAGGAACTAAGGGTAGCCTGTTAGCTGTAGTCACATTGCTGATCTTAGAAATACACAGACACATCTGAGATTCTCAAAAATAGTGTGGCTCTTTCTGCCACACACTGTGACCCTCAACCAATTTCACTGGTTCCGAACTTTCTCATTTGTAAAATGAACAGGTTATAATCATCTTGGAAAGTTTTATGACTCTATCTAGAAAATGGCTGAATGAGGTAATCCCTCATTTTTTCACCCATCAGATTCCCACGGGAAATCTGATTGCTAAGAAAGTGAAGGCTGAATATGATTAAAAGCAAACAAACCTTAGTTTACGTACATAAAATGTAAAATACCATTGGACACCATTTAAAGGGATAGTTTCACCTAATAAATGTTAGGATTTTGCATCCTAATCGTGATTTTGAGCTATGCATTTTTTACTATAATTCAATCAAAACACTAGGAGAAAAAATATGTTGCAGCAAATATGAAATTAAAATAAAACTGACTGACTAAACCATTGTCCTTAAAAACTGATTACATTTTCATTTTAAAGAAAATAAATGAAATATTATGAAATGATTTAATTTTCTTGTATTCTACTGAACAAGATCTCATTTTATTTCCTAAGGGACTCTCAAGAAAGACAATATGTTTCTTAAGCCTCCTACCATAATAGCAACTCCTTTTTTTTTTAAAATCATTTAAAAGCAGCCTTGAGATATTAAACTCAAATCATCTATTCTAATTAGTAAGTTTTAAAGAGAAGTGAGTGCTTGCAAAGTGATGCCATGTCAGTTACAAGACATAATTAAGATGGCATAATTTTTTCTTTTAAAACTGTAAAGTGTAGTCATTTTTTCATGGTATGAAGCCAGAGAGATGCACAGGGAGGCAAGAATACAGAATTTAGGGTGGAATCGGCCATAGTGGGTAGCGTTAGAAAGGATGGAGATTGCAAAATCATACTCTTTGCTCTGAATGAGGAGAACCAGATCAAATAAGTCTAGGAAAAATAGAAGGCAGAAATATATGAAAGTTCACTTTCTTGTGGTAATACATCTAGTACAGTCTAGGTGAGCATGGACAATGATAAAACTGCCATCATATGGGAAACTGCCATCATAGCAGAAAGACAATGCATTTGGGTGCTGGCCTTAACTGGTCAAAGCACAAACTAAAGTTTATATTCGTATTAATTTTTTTTTTTTTTTTTTTATTATGGGTAAAAATCAAAATTCTCACAATACATACAAACATTTGCAAAATGATATATAAATATATATGCATATATGTGTATTTGCTTACAAAAATGTTATTAATTTTTAAAGGTCAGCAACATGTATGTATAGGGGGAGTGCAGCTGCCCTATGGTTTAGGGGCTTCTAACTTGAGTACACTGTCCAGTGTATGCATTCTAATTCTAAAGCATTTTGGTTTAACCTTTAAAAAATAAAAATTGCATGTGTATATAAAAATCATTTTGTGAAATATTAAAATAAGGATCCTATGGTTGAAAATTAATAAGAAAACTCTGTAAGCTGATGGTGTGTATGCAAAAATTAAGTCATAATTCAAACTTTTGACTTACTTTTTTCATCTAAGCATCATACGTTTTCAACTAATTTGGTATTTTTAAAAAAACTATAAAAATAACTATTGGTATTTTTTAAAAACCTAGAAAGCAGAATGCAAAAGGAAACTTTGCCTTAGAGTTTTAAAACGATCCTCCCCAAAATGTTTTAAAATTTGACTAATAATTTAAAATAGTATCATTCGTTTATAAATTATATTTCTCTGTAATAACTATTGTACTAGTATTATGTGCTCTGCCTTCATCTGAGACAATAATTAAGTTTTTAAACTAGTACCACTGGGATGATGCTAATTGTAGTTAATACCTATCAGAAGAGGAAAGCCTTCCTTCTAAAGTTAATTTTACTTAATGCCATAGCATAAATAGGTTAGATCTCAAAATAGTCAGTCATACAAAGGCATGGAAGATAAACATTTTCTTAGTTCCATGTAACTTTTAAAAAGATATAGCAAAACTTAAAAAAATTCATTTTGCTCTTAAAATTTGAAATGCAAATAACCAAGGGGAAAAAGTAATGAACAATTTGGTCAGCTTTGAAATACTCCAAAAACGATTTCTTTTTCTTTTATTAAAAAAGTATTTCTTAATTTGAAAATAAAATGCATATAGAGACAAAAGCATTAACACAAGAAGTTCTGGCACATAATTATTGATTTAACTTCCCTTTTTAAACTGTAGTTTCCCAAATGATCATTTTAAGTGATAACATTTTCTTTGTTAACAAAACATATAGCGCAGGATGCAACCTTTTATGCAAACAGCCTGTGGTGCAAATCCATGTGTGGGTAGTGGGTAGCCAGTACCATGGCAAAGCCCAGTCAACTCATGTTGGGCATCTTCAAATTGAACAGGGATCTCTACAGGCAAATTCAGGGTAATACAATTCACACCTACTGAGAAGACAGCAAATAAGTCTGCTGCCCTTAGTCTACCCACTGACCTTGCACATATCTGACAATCACTATTTTAAGTTTTTTATACTGAACTTGAAAAATCTTGATAGGCTTTTGTCCTGAGTGAAGACACATTTAACAGTATGAAAAATATGATTTTTTAATGTTATGAGTCAACAAGGTAAACTGTGAATCTGAAAAACCATTTTGGTAGTCTTATTTATGATGGCATAACACAAAATATCACACTACTGAAAAGAAACATATTCTAAATAAAAAGCAAAATCCTACTGAAACAAAAATTTCTTCAGAGATTTACATTCTCTATCAATTTGATCTTGATTCAAATTGAAGAGAATGGATTAATGCACTTACTTAATCATATGTGGTACGGTAACTTTGGAATTCTCTTCAAACACTATTGTCATTAAACCATTGCACCGTATATTGTCCAGACACTGTGAAAATGAAAATAGACAACAATTATAACCCACACATATTCTGGAATTGTTGATAGCCACAAAAATAATTGAATTTCTCACCTCTGTGAGCCCAACAAAAAAACTGCAGTAAACATTGCACATTTTTTTTTTTAAGATTTATTTATTTACTTTATCCATTTTAAACACCCCCCTCCCCATTTGCTGTTTTGTGTCTATTCGCTGAGCAATTCTCTGTGTCTGTTTCCTGCCATCTCTTCTCATCCTCCTCCTCTAGTCTTCACCAGGATTCGATCCTGGAGACCTCTGATGTAGAAGAGAGGTATTTTTGCCACCTGCGCCACCTCGGTTCCTGGTTTTTGGAGCTTTCGGAGCATCTTGTCTTGTCTCTCCCCTGTGTCTCTCTTCTGTTACATCATCATCTTGCTGCGTGGCTCCCAGGGCCTGGCGGCTCACCGGTACACAGAGCCTGGCAGCCCATACGCCTTCTATATATATATATATATATATAAATAAATATTTTTTTATTTTACCGGGAGGTCCCGGGGACCGAACCCAGGTCCCTCCATATGGCAGACGGACGCCCAACCATTTGAGCCACATCCACCCCCCAAACATTGCACATTGAAGAGCAGATTCATTATACAGATATCAAAACTATGAACCAACCAAATATTTGGCAAATATTTGAGGACAGATATAAGGGCTATATTTTCTTGGAATGTGTTTCCCAAGGATTCAGACCACAAATTGCACATCATCAAATTCTTGGACAGTCTCAGCACTACTTGTAGGGTGTATTGTCCCTGCATATCTATTCTCTGCCACCAGGGGGTAGTACAGAGCAGTCAGATTAGGAATGGTGTCTTCCCTGGATGGAAGTAAGCGCTGTGCCGGCTTCTCAGGTGTTTTAGCCAATAAATTCCCATATTTTACTAGTTCCTCTAGTAGTTACTATTGGCACCACGTTGGTTTGGTGAAGATGTAGTATGTAGCTTTTGTTTCTGGCATGCATAAAACCCTGTATCATCTTTTTCTCTTTTCAGAGAGGACAATTAAGGAACCTCTGCTAATTTTCTCTGTCCTCCTTATTTATATCTAGGTCTTATTAATTTAAAATTTCCCTTTGCAATTGTTTTGGGTTAGAAGAGGATTTGCTCTAATTATACACATTCCCTTTGAACAAAACAGAAAACTTAAAAAAAAATTAAAACAATTTTTTAAATCACAAATTACTTCCAGTCATTAGGATACCATTTAGTGCTTTGTGACTACAATTAAAGGATGCCAAGAAGATGATCACTAAGTGACCTTGTACAGGTCCTGAACTCAGGGTCTCTCCTAAACCTCAATGTCTAATTAAAAGAGTGACTATGTATATAAGAAACTTTAGATCACTGACATTCCATGACTATTCAGTCTAATTGTATAGCAGCCATGTTCACACAAGGCTTTCCTTAAAATTTTATTTTTCTCACACTCATATCATTATTTCAACTACTGTATTTCAGGTATAGAGGAGCCAAGCTTCTGAAAATAAGGTAGAATATTTCAAAGTTCTCCTTCAACATATTTTCTTAAACTATAGCTTCTGGATATAATTTAAAATTATTTTTTATATATGGTTGATTATGGTTATCCAGCTATAAATCTGGTTATGTGGGTTTATATGTGAATTTATATTCTACCTAATACTATAAAGTGGATCACAAAAACACATAAAACAAAGACAAAAGTAAAGACAAGTGAGAAAAATGACAGTGGAGGTAGAGAGTGAGAATTGATAAGATGAAGCTTGGAATGAAGCCAGCATACATACCTTATCTTGAAAAGTCCCAAACACTTGCTATAGGTGGGCTTCAAAAAAAAATGGGATTTGTAACAAATGTTTCACAACAATGCAAGGTGTTGGTGGTAGGGTGATGTATGGGAGCTCTGTATGGTGATATGCATGTTTGTGTTGTAAGTTCACAACTTTTACCATACACTTATCGTTTATGTATGTTCATGTATGAATGATATACTTCAATAAAAGTTTCTTTTAATGAAAAAAAAAGATGGGAAAAGATGGAGATGAACCCCACACTCCACATTCACCTCAAGCTGATCTTGACAGGAGAGCTAAGCTCTGAAGGAGAGCACCAGCCAGTACACAGCCAATTTGTAAAGACTGTGAAAGTTATTTTTTATGGTGGTTTATTTGTATTTGTTGGCTATTGGCACTCAAGGAAATCTCTGTCATATCTCTATCTGCATACAAACTTAAGGAACAGAAAGCTAGGGACTAAATGTCAGAATCAACACTTTAAAATATTAAAATTAACAGTGTGCAACAAAAGATTACAAGACAAACAAGCAAACAGGAAACCCATCCAAAGGAACAAGATAAAAAGCCAGAACCATCAATGAAGAAGATCAGACTTCAGACATACCAGATAAAGGTTTTTTTTTTTTTTTTTTTAAATTATCCTCAATATATTTAATAAGATAAAGGAAACCACAGAGAAAGAACTACAGGATATTAGGAAAACAATGAATGAAAAATATAAGAATCTCATTTAAAAATAGAAATTTTTAAAAAGAACCAAACAGAAACACTGGAGTTGAAGGCCACAGTAACTGAAATTAAAAATTCACTAGAAGATTTCAACAGCAGATTAGAGCTGGCAGAAGAAAGAATCAGTGAATGGCTACTATTTTTAAAAATGGAAAATAACAAGTGTTGCAGAGGATATGGAGAAATAAGAACATTTAAACAACATTCATTATTAGTGGGAATATAAAATGGTTTAGCCACTGTGGAAAACAGTTTGGTAGTTCCTCAGAAAGTTAAGTGTAGAATTAACATATGACAGCAATCTGGCTATTCAGTATATACACAAAAGAATTGAAAGCATAGACTCGAACAGATATTTGCACACTGGTGTTCACTGCAGCATTATTCACAATAGCTAAAATGGGGAAGCAACCCAAGTGTCCATTAACTGATGAATGGATCAACAAAATATGGTATATACAGACAATATTATTCAGCTGTAGAAAGTAATGAAGTTCAGATACAAGACAACATGGATGAGCCTTGAACACACTGTATTGAGTGAAATTAGCCTGACATAAAAAGACAAATACGTATAATTACAATGATATGAAATAATTAGAAGAAGCAAATTCATAGGGCCAGAAACTAGAATACAGGTTACCAGAGGCCAGGATGGGGGTAAGGAATGGGGAGTTAAAGCTTAATTGGTACAGAATTACTGTTTGGAGTGGTTGAAAAATTTTGGCAATGAATGATGGTGATGATATGATGGAAAAGTTTTGTTAATGAATGGGGATGGTAGTAAAACAACATGTGAATGCAATTAACAAAGCTGAATTATATATTTGAATGTGTTTAAAGAGAAAATTTGAGATTGTGCATATGTTACTAGACTAAAAATTTTTAAAGGTCTACTGGACTGTACAACACAAATAGTGAACCCTACTGTGAACTACGGGCTATGGTCAATAGTACAATTATAATAATATTCTTTCATTAATTGCATTATAGGTACCATACTAATACAAAGTGTTAATAATAGGGAAAACAAGGGTGGGGGAAGGTATATGGAGACTCTAGTTTCTGTATGATTTTTCTATAAACCTACAAATTCTTAAATAGAAAAAAAAATTAGCTGAGCTATGAAGCAGCCAATTCATAGAGGGACACATGATCAGGTACATAATTCTGTTTACTAGCTGCTCAATTAATCCTAATCTGAGGTCAAAGAAAAATTATCCCATAGAATTTCATTAAAAAAACATTGAATATGGAAGCATATGTGGCTAAAGTAATTAGGCTCCCATCTAGGTTTGATTCCCGGGGCCTTCTGGTGAAGGCAAGTTGGCCCGCGCCGCAAAGAGCTGGTGCAGCAAGATGACCCAACAAAAGAGAGACAGTGAGAGATGCAGCAGACCAGGGAGATGAGGCAGTTCAAGCAATTGAGTGCCTCTTTCCCACACTGGAGGTCCCGGGATCAGATCCCAGTGCCCCCTAAAAGAGAAAGATGAGAAGAAAAAGACAAGCAGGCACGGAAAGAACACATAGCGAATGGACACAGAGAGCAGACAGTGAGCGCAAACAACAATGGGGGGGGGACAACAAGGGAAGGAAATAAATTAATTAAATAAATCCTTTAAAGATTTTTTTAAAATATAGTGAGCAATGTCCCCAACATCCTTAATATCACTACAAGTTTTACCCAATCATTTCTTATAACCTCCCTCAACATTGGTCAAAAGTACAACTCCAAAAAAAAACCCAACTCTGTGGACGTGGTCTAGAGGTCCATGCTCCCTTTGCTGGTTTGATTCCAAGCACAGATTTCACACTCTCCAGAAAATGTATGGGCCAGTTCTTCTTCAGCTAAATAAACATTGCTTCTTTCAACCTATATGTGTAAGTCTTGAGCAGCAGGAAGTTGGAAATGGTATTCCCCCAAAAGTCCTAGAACTATGTGTCCAGTTATGTAGAGTCAGTGTTTCTACCATACACCAGTTATATACTCCTATTTTCAGTTGACACTTGGAAACAAGTTGGTATCTGATATGAGCTTCCAACTCTTCTTTTAATTGGTCTATACATGGAAAGTGGCATACACAAATAAAAAATAACCTTTTTGCTTTTTATTTCATTAAAAGCCAAGAACCATTTTTGTCTCAAATGTTTATAAAATAGATATATAGATAGACAAATAGATAGATAGAATAATACAGCAAATGTGGCAAAATGTTAAAAGTAGGTAGATCTGGGTATCTGAGTGGCGAGTATGTTCTCTGTATAGTTTTCATTATTTTTGAAATTGTCCTGTAAGTTTGAAATTATTTCAGAATAAAAAATGTAAACGGAAAAAACAAAACAATGACGGCAAATCATTTGTGGCACTTTAGAAAAAGACTTCATGAAATAGTCAGCTTTCATGCTACTTAACGTAGCAGCTATTACGCATACCATTTTGAGTGGGGTTATTGGACAGGGTTCCAGGCCTTGGAATCAAGGGCCTCCCTGAACCTATCTTACTCCTAGTAAGTGACTTAGACACTAGAAGAACAAACCTTGAGATCTTCCTATAGAAATGTTTATAAGCAATTGTGGTGTCAACACAAATACATGGTTGGGGGTGGAAGACGATCTACTAGATGCACATAGTAGAAATATTTATTAAAAACTTGAACCAACAGCCCTTGACCAGATCCAAATAAAAGAAGAAACATGGCCTCTGGATTTGAACACAGCCTCTGACTTTGAGAATTATTCCGCCTAATTAGGGAAACAACTACCATAAATATCAGAGACTGCTATTTCCTAGAAGATCAGAAAAATGTTGTGCTATCTAAAGATTCAGGTGGCTCACTAGTCTTTTGGGGTGCCTGGTTATTCATATGACTGAGTTTCCTGTAGCCATGGAGAAAAACATCTGAGTCAGCATTCAGGTGCAAAAACCATCACAGGTGTGAGTCCCCAGGTCACAACCAACAGCCAATGTTACCCCTTTCACCTTTTTCACCTGCAGTTAAAAGTATTCTTAAAAAAAAATTATTTGAGCACTCTTCTTTATATTGTAAGGATATGAATACCTATAATCTTTTAAGAGCTTTAAAATGGTATGAAATTAATCTAGTTGAGAGCTTATTATGTTCCAGCCATTGTTTTAGAGGCTTTCACTTATGAAGTCAATGAATCCCCACAACAACTCTATAGTTTTTAACTATAATTTTTTTTTTTTTTTTTAAAGATTTTATTTATTTATTCATTTATCCCCCCCTTGCTGCTTGTGCTCGCTGGGTCAGCTAACCACGCCGTGCGGGCGGGCTTACCTTCACCAGGAGGCCCCGGGAACCGAACCCGGGGCCTCCCATATGGTAAACGGGAGCCCTACTGATTGAGCCACAGCCGCTTCCCTTAACTATAATCTTACTTAACAGGGAAGTTAAGTAGTTTGCCTGACATGGCCAGTAAATTGTATGCTCGATTTGAACCCAAGCAATGAGACCCCAGGGCTTCTATTTTTAACTATTCTGCATACTGCTTCTGAAGATGAAGGTTTATCAATTATTATTAGCCATTTTCCTTGGCAAGGATTTATTGAGTACCTTCTAAGTGCACAGCACTATCCTAACCACTATGGTGAAGACTGAAGATTTTAGATTTTAAGACATGCCTCCTGTGGCAGGGGCTGTAAATTGTCTTACTAATAACTAGTACCCCCAAATTTACCTGGGCACATGGCTGCCCTGAACAAAAACGATATTTCCCATCCTCCGTTGCAGCTGGGTGACCTTGAGACTTATGGCCGTGTGGCTAAGATCTGGCCACCGGGGCTCTGCACAAAAGTGGTATGGCCAATTTCTATGAAGTGAGCATACCCTTCTCCCCTTTTCCCATTTCTGCTGAAATATGGACATGATGGCTGAAGGTGAAGCTGTAGGCATTATACTGCAATGGGAATGGAGGCCATTCATGGCAGAACAACTGGGAATGTGGGCTACACAAGATAGAACAAAACACAAGAAATCTGGATCTTGACATCATGAAGCCCCACACCAGCCCTCAACTGGCTCCCTCCAGACTTCACATGATGTCAAAAGGACCCTTCTGTCTTATTTAAGCCACTGTTATTTTAGATCTTCTGTCCCACCCAACCTAATCCTTATGAACACTCAGAGTCCCTTTCTTCCCCTGCACTCTATAAGAAGGAACAAGGCATTGGAAATGAAGCATGTTCCTTCAGTTTCTTTTAATGTTCTAAGTAGATGGCATAAGTTGCATACACAACAGCCTTGGGAAGACTGAACAATCAAGAACACAGGTGAGGTAATAAACTGGTGAGATCAACCACACTGGCTCCAAAGGACAACTGCCCAGGTCAGGTGCATCCCAGTCCAGGTGAGCTGGGCACTAGAGGTGGCTACTCCAGACCCAGGGCACAAGGACACCTGCAAGCCTCCCCCCGGACAGGAGCTTGGAAAACAAAGATTTAAGGACTGTTTCTCAGGGAGTCATAATCCAAATGCCTAAGGAATACAGGAATTGTGTGGTACTGAGTCTAGAAACTCAGCAAACGCACCTTTGGAGATGAGTTCAAGAGGGCATTACACACCACACATACCAATAGCCAGAGAAGGGAGAGTAAAGCTATCCTGCAGCCCATCAAGCCTTTGAGATATCCACAAGCAGGGTGTCTTACGATGCAATTCTCTTAGGACTGGCTTTGCCCACTTCCCTCCTCCTAGAACTAGAAGAAAAGCAGCTCCTGATTTTTGCACAGAGGGAACTTGGAAGAGGATTCCAAGGCTAGTCTGTCCAATTCACTTGCCCAGGGAACTGTGTAGGGTTGGAATTAAGAGGCAGGAAAGGGATGCCATCAGCTTCCACAGTGACCAACAGGAGCCACGATGTGTGGTCCAAATACCAAGGGTTCAAGATGACCCCACTCCACAGAGTGGAAATAGATCTTTCTCTCCTGTCTCTAACATAAGAAGCTGTACTGTGCCAGTTCAGTGCAAAGTGATCAAGTGCCTAGAGGCTTCACAGAGGCAAACAGAAACACACAGGTATTTTTGATTAGACACAGCCTTATATCATATTTACAAATAGATTAGGTAGACTACTGCATGAGATTTAAGAGAGGAAATAGAAAATAAATTTCTCTTCCTTCTCATCTAATATGAATACACATTAGCTGAAATAATATTTAAAATAATTTTTATTTAAATTTGAAAATTAATTTAAAACAACTTTAAAGCATGTAATTATGTAAAGAAGAATTGCATTGGAAAGGGACTATAACCCTTATGTTGAAAAAAATTCAACTACCACAAAATAGTAAAACAAATGAAGGAATGAAAATTTTAATCCTATTAAGATTGATTTGAAATAAAAATCATTACTCATCTAAGGAATAAGATAAAGGGGTTCATGGTTTTTCTCACCTCTTTTCAATGTAGGGATTCATAATTAGGAATTGAAGAGATAAAGGCAAAAAGGGAATAGAGATAGACATTCTTTTTCTTTTTTTTTTTTTTTAGGAGGTCCTGGAGCTTGAACCCAGAACCTCGTCTATGGGAAGCAGACGCTCAGTCACTGAGCTACACTCACTCCCTTTTATTTTTCATTTTAATGTTTTATTTTTAATTATGAAATATTTCAAACATACAGAAAATAACAAGACACCCATACATCAGTTAACATTTAATTAACATTAACACTTTGCCATATTGTTTTAAGCATCATCCTTTTTATTTTAAGGATTAAAAAATCACCACAGTTATAGCTAAAGCCCACTTTTTCAAATTTCATTAGGCACTCTCTAACCTAGAGGTAACCATAATCCCAAAACCGATGGGTGTCCCTTCTTTCCTTCCTTCCTTTCCTTTTTTATCTTTATAATTTTACTATATATATGTATTTGAAACACACATTATTTTCAGTTAAAAATTTTACACCAATGTTTGTAATCTTTTCAGATTTATTTATGTTGATATGTGTAGATCAGGCTCATTCATTTTAACTGCTACATATTCTATTTTCTATGGTATAGACATATATAACACAGTTTTTTTAGCCAATCTTTTATATATAGGCATTTAAGATGTTTCTATTTTTCTTCTATTACAAAAATACAATGAATATTCTTATATATTTCTCTTTGTGCAAAAGTTTCAAGCTCATAAAGTATATGCATATTCAATTTTACTTATCTACTGACAAACTGCTATCCAAAATAGTTGTATACTAATTTAACTCCCACAAAAAACTATACTTCTCACATATTTACCAATATTATTAGACTTTTTAATTTTTGTTAAGCCAATAGAGTAAAATGGTTTTCATTGTTTTAAAATACACTTCTCTGACATCTAGCACTCGCAGCAGTTTTCAGAAGTTTAAAAGTCATTCATGTTTCTTTTTTTTCTAATATATGGATTTAAGGCTATAAATATCCCTCTCGAGATAAAAATCTTGAGAGGGATGTTTATGCAGCATTTGCTGCTGTCTGCAAGTTTTGATATGCAGTTTTTTCATTGCCTTTCAGTTTGAAATATTTTATGATTTCCATAAATATTTATAAATGCATTTTTACATTAAAAAAGCTATGAGGGGAGGCAGATGTGGCTCAAGCAGTTAAGCACCTGCTTCCCACATGGGAGGTACTGGGTTTGGATCCCAGTGCCTCCTAAGAGCAAACAAAATATAACAACAAGCAAACAAACGAAAAAACCAACTCAGGGGAGCTGATGTGGCTCAGTAGTTGTACTCTGGCTTCCCACATATGAGGTCCTGGGTTTAATCCCTGGCCCCCGTACCTCAAAACAAAAAAAACCAAATAACTCTGAGGAGGGTTGGCTAGTTTTGGTTGTTGATTTCTAATTATGTTGTTTCGTGGTTAAAGTTTACAGTTTGTGATGTATCAATTTTGGATATCAACTGAGCTTTGTTTTATGGCCTAATAAAGATATTTTAAAAATAATAATAAATGTTCCATATGCTCCTGAAAGGTCTGTTTACTCGAGTCTGTGTGCTAGGATCTAGCTCAAGCTTGTTAATTGTGTTGATCAAATTTTTCATGTATTTACTTCCGTCTCCTTAATCTGCGGGGGTTTTTTGACATGAAAACGCAAAACTCTAATTGTGTATTTGTCAATTCTCTTTGTAATTCTGTTTTTGCATATATGTTTTGAGCTATGTTGTTAGGAGTAGACAAGTGAAAGATTGTCTTGTCTTCCTGGCTGACAGTCCTGATTTTAAGTAATGGTACTGTTTGTCTTTTCCTTAAAATTTATTTTGCCTAATATTAATATTGCCATTTGGTTGGTTTTTGTTTGTTTGTTTACAATGTGCCTTGATTCTATTTTCCAACCCTTTATTTTACACCAAAACCACAAAATTTAGCACACAGCTGTTTTATTGTTGCTGTTAACGCAATCTGAGAATTTCTGTCTTTAAAGATTTATTTATGGTATTGATATATTTAACTTTTGATTTCTTATAAGCTTTCTATCATTCTTTCCTTTTGCTTGTCTCCTTTCCTCACTACTACTGAATTGACAACACATTCTGGTTCCCTTTTTTCCCTTTACTGGTCTCTCTTGTTGCTTGTTGTCAATCTGATTTTTTTAAATAGGTAATCTGTCTTTCCATTTCCCTCTATTCTCTATGTCTGCAAATCTCTCAGACTCACCATCTCTTTCTCCTCTTTGCTGCATTCTATGTCATTTCTCTCTATTGATTATCTGTTTCTTAATCTCTTTAGCTGTGCCTGTCCAACTGTCTTTCAAATTCATTAATTTCCAATAAATGAATTAGTAACTTTGATAGCTATAATTTCAATTTTCTGTTTGGTTCTTGACATGATTGCCTGGTCCTTTTTACATAGTAATCTATTCTTTTCTTTATGCCTTCTATGTTTTTTTTTTTCTAAAATAAATCTATAATAATATTTTACATATCCTCATTTTGCAGTCTTTTACAGATTGTCCACCTATTATATGAAGTTCTTGTAGTGATAATTCTATTGTTTACTGTGACTGATGACTCGACCTCATGGCAGATATTTACTCACAAGACTTATAATTTTTTACTCTGACCACACTATCAGCAAGCCTGAATTGTAGAAGTGTTGCTAATGGAATGACTTTGTGTTTGATTCTTCCAAGCATTCTTGGAATTTAAACATTCCAAGAACTGTTTATTATTATTATTATTATTATTATTATTATTATTATTATTATTATTATT
>JAKSZT010053785.1:3506535-3608427 GCA_026826555.1 Tolypeutes matacus
TTATTATTATTATTATTATTATTATTATTATTATTATTATTATTATTTTAAAGAAGCTTTAGATTACATAAATGTTACATCAAAAATATAGGGGATTCCCATATACCCTACCCCCTCCCACACACACACTTTTCTCCATTAACAACATCTTTCATAGCATGGTACATTTGATACAATTGATGGACACATATTGAAGCACTGCTACTAACCATGGTTTATAGTTTACATTATAGTTTACACTTTGCCCTGCACAATTTTATAGGTTTTGACAAAATGTATAATGGCTTTTATCTGTCATTGCAATGTCATGCAGAACAATTCCAATGTCCCCAAAATGTCCCATGTTACACCTTTTCTTCCCTCTCCCTCCCCTCAGAACCTCTGGTGACCATTGCCTTTATATCAACATTATAAGTCCAAGAACTGTTTGTTTGTTTTTTAACTAATTTCTCAGTTTGGAATTTTCATACTATGTACATATCATAAATCTGAATTTCAAATTAAATAGGCCAGAGGGACATTCATTATTAAAAAGGAGATTTAAAAAAAATCCAGAACCCAAAGCAGACAAAATTCCTTCTTTCTTTCCTGGGCCAATCGGTAGAATTCTTCAAGTTCGTATTTCACAAAGGGGGCAGCCTTCCAAGGTCCAGACTTTAAGCAGGAATCTCAATTACTTTCTGTGTAAATATACCTAGGTCTTGGGACCTGTATCCAACCTAAAATCATTCCCAGGCTTCTAAGGCTTCAGTTAGAAGCTTTCTGCTCTGGCTTTACACTCCCTCTTTAATTTGGCAGCTGGAGATTTCCCTTTCTATCTGTAAAGATCACCTATGTATTAAAGTATTTTTTATTATATTATTCTATATGTTAAACAGTTCTGGTTTTGTAGTCAGAAGGAATTTAAATTAGCTCAGTCCTCTACAATGCCAGAATTGGAAGCTGAGATAAATGTTTTATAGCCAAAAGAAGAGATTTATGTGACCACTTTTGCACATCTTATTATCCAATGTCAGATTTCATTCATAAATCTTTCTGATTCATTGTGTGAAGCATTAAAATTATTTTCAATAGAAAACAGAAAGTTCCACTTACACAGAAGTTTCAGTAAAACAAGATATACATGCCATTTGAACCATAGCACAAAATACCATGAAATGAAAGTCATATTTTAATGGTGCGAAAAGGTCTTTAATAAGTGGCACACAGTCTCTATTCTATTCATGGGATTGATAAATATTTATTTTCATAACTAATATAATTTTAATATATAACATATTTATATGTTTAAATTTGTTAGATGTGTGTTTTTATTACATATCATATTATATGTAAGTTAACACATATTATTGTATATTTACAATAGAGGAGGATTTTATGAGATGGGCACCTTATCTCTTAGAAGCTCCACAGACAGGGCTTGAGAACATGGGTCTAAACAAACAGGGCTCCTGGGAGCCCTGGGTCTACTAAATATACTTTAACCAGAGTATTCTGCTGTTACCTGATTTGCATTTGAGACTTTTGGTAACACTGCATTGAAGAAAGGGAAAAAATATTTTTAAAAACTGTAATAGGATCTGTGTCCGTGTGTGTTTATGATCAAATATATAGTGGAAAGTATGGTCTGTAGTCAGGATTACGTAAACTCACACCTTGGTCGTGTGGGGAGATGTGATTGAGCCCTGGGAAGATGCATACAGTTAGCCCAGTTAAGAAGAAAAACATGAAAATAAGCAGGGCATCATATATCTTTAAAAAAACACAGAATTTCTGTGAATTATAGGAAACCTTGACATTAATAAGTTAACAGAAGCAGATGCGTAGGCCAGGGACATTCTGGTTAAGTCTGAGAGGAGTCTAGGATGAGGCCTGGGAATATGTATGTTAACAAAAGCCCCAAGTGACTTCGATGAAGTTGGTCCTGACTTCAGCAGGGTGTCTTGAGGGTCTTGCTCAAGGCAGTGCCTGTTCTTAAGTCGGTGGTCCACTATGTCACCATATTTTTTCACCCTCTTAATGCTTCTAAGGACTGGGAAGTAAGGTGAAATTCATTTTTCTCTTTCAATTCATCTTTTTATGTTAAAGTAGAAAATTCCCTATTGTTTCCGGGAAGCTATTTTAAGGGAGAAAGCACATTCAGTGTGCTACAAATATGTCTACACAAGGTCGTATATTGCACAAATGCCCAAACCAGAAAGCTCAGGGGTGAATTTTAATTCTGCATTTTAGTTAATATCCATAATTATAGAGAAAGCTGCTCAATAAACCATAATGTATGACAGTGAAACAAGTACAAATGAATGCACTATTTTGAAATGCCTGGTCAAATCGCCAGCCTCAAATTTTCTCCTATAAATAGACGATAGAGGGAAGAATCATTGGTCAAGATCATTAGCCACTTGTACATTTTGTTGGAGGCGCCAATGGCTTAATTATGGCTTTACTGGTGGAACTAAAGGTGTGATTAATCATTCAAGCAATTGTTGCTTCTAAAAATTACAGCTTTAGAGAGAAGCTTGGCAAAGCCAAAAATCTTAAATCTTGTAGAGAGTTACTTATGAGAAACTGGGATTGTATTGATACTTAGGAACCAGTTTATTATGTTAAGTAAGAGCCATATGTGACTAGTCTAACAAGGTATTGTAGCCTAGTAAGGTGGCTTCAAATTAAGTCACAAAATTTTTTAAAATTTATTAAAAATGAAGTGACAAAAAATGAGAAAGACAAAACAATGGCAAACATACTCATAATTTGAATTGAAAGAAAATGTTCATTTCCTAAGTCTATAAGGACAGTTCTATTTCCAATGAACAAACTTTCATCTGGTATGAAGAGACAAGAAATAGACATAGTAAGAAAATGTTAATCTCATTGTTAATTACAGAAATGCAAATTTAAACCACTAGATGCCTAAATACTCTTTCCATTAAATGGGAAAATGTGATAAATTAGACAAAGCTCAACACTGACAGGACTTAGAAGTAAAGTCCATAGTCACCTTATTGCTGATGTAGTGTAATGATGAGTTATATATCTCTTGAGGGAATTTTGGCAGTCTCTGCAAGAATTATGAAAGTGATTGGGCTTATGAACCCATCTTAAACCTTTTGGGGACCTTGAAAGAGGGGAGCTCTCCCTGCACAGAAATGTTCAACACCACATTGTATATTATATATTAATATATGCCCAATATTTTGGGAAGAGCTACAAAAGTGGTAAGTTAATGTGGTGGAATATACATTGCTATTAGAAGAAACCAATATGAAGAGTTTGTAGAATACAGAGGACGTAAATGAGGTAAAAAGCAAAAATCATGCACAAATACACAGAGTAAGACTAAAATTATTCTATATAAACAGCAGGATTATGGAGGCTTTAGAAATGGAAACATTTGATTCTTTAGACCAGAGGTTCTCTAATTGGGCAAAAGTAACTTGTGGAGCTTGTTAAACCTGGGGCTTTAGAATTCCATCTAGAAGGTTCAGTAACCTGCATTATTAAGGTTTACTGAGTTTGTTAGAGGTTACTGACCTGATACAGGTTTTCTACGGAAAACACTTTGGTGAGCATTTAGTGTGCTGGGTGTATTTTTAGTTGCTTTTTGTCTTGATATTTTTACAAATACACAATAAAATATTAAACAGTATGTTTCCAAGCATTCTGTAGTTTCATGTTATTAATAATAAATATGTTAAAAGCATATTTGGGAGACTGACAAAGGTCTCTCAAATTCCATGGATGTATGTATAGCACAGATCTCTCATAAAATGAAAATACTTTAAGCAAAGACAAAGCCAGTTGAGGCACAGGCTGCAGGGCGGCAGGCTAGCCTCAGTCAACAACGGGGCACTCTCTTCCCACCCTCACAGCCCACACCTGCAAAATCGCTAAGTATCCCAGACGTCTACCTCCTTACACGTCCCTGGAGCACTTGACACAGGGTTACTCCCGCCTTCTTGACACTTTTTTTTTCTTGGTGTCCTCCTATCTCACTGGTGGTCTCTTCTCAGTCTTGGCTGCTCTTGCTCTTCTCCTGACCCCTCACTCAGCCCATGGCCCTCTTCGCATTTCTGTATACATCTTTATGCCCTGGGTTATCTCGACGTTCTTACAGCTTTAACTATATGATGTGGAGTCTCCCACCCAGACCTCTCCCCTAAACTCTGGACATGTATATCTACTCAACAGCTCTGCTAGGATGTCTAATAGACTCAGCACATCCAAAAGTAAACTTCTGATTTTCACCCCAAAAATCTCTCTCCACAGCAGACATCCCCATCTCAGTTGATGACAACTCCATTCTTGCTCAGGCCAAAAACTGTGGAAACCTCTTCAGCCTTTCTTTTCTTTCACATCCTAGATCTAATCCATTATAAAATTCTATCAACTCTACTTTCAAAACGAATCCAGAATCTGAACCCTTATCTCTAATCCACCCCTGCCATGCGAGTGTGACCCTTCATTGTCTCTCACCTGGATTACCACAATAGTGTTTTTTGTTGTTGTTGTTGTTGTTTTTAATTTTTTATTTATTTTTATTGTGGGTAAAAATCAAAATTCTCACAATACATACAAACATTTGCAAAATGATATATAATTATATATGCATATATGTGTATTTGCTTACAAAAATGTTATATATATATATATATATATATATATATATATACATATATTTTAAGAGGTGCTTAGATTACCCAAAATATTACACGGAACCACTGGGATTCCCATGTTGCCCACCTCCCACACCTCCCACCACATCCCTACGGTGTGAACTTGGTCTATGGTTGGTGGCAAGGCTCCACAATAGTGTTTTAATTCTTCTGTTTCCACTCCTGTCCCACATCCCACTCTTTTCTCAGCACAGTAACCAAAGTGATCCTTTTAAAACCTAAGTCAGATCACATAACTCCTTTGCTCAGAACCCTTTAATGGCTTCTCATCTGGCCCAAAATAAAGCCAAAGTCCCTCCAGTGGCGTAGATCTGGCCTCTGGCACCCCTATGACCACCTCTTTTTCTACTCATACTCTCGCTCTCTCCACTTCAGCCACACCGGCTTTCATGCTTTCCCTCAAAATACGCAGCACCCTCTGGCTGAAGAGCCTGTGCAATGGTTGTTCCCTCTGTTTGGAATGACTTTCCTCTCACCACATGGAATCTCCCTCACCAACTACAAGTTTTTATTTAAATGTTTCCTTCAGAAGAAGTGACTGCCATTTTGAAACGATACCTACTCACACGTACCTCCAGTAGCCCGATCTTTTTTATCCCACCCTATCGCTCTCTAACACAAAACAGTATGTACTTACTTACTACATTGCTTATTTTTTTGTCTTCTCCACACTAGAATGTAAACTAAGGTCATGGAATTTTTTGTTAGTGTTGCCTCTTTCATTTCTGATATATCACAAGTGTGTAGGACAGTGTCTGAAGTATAGTATTGCTTCACAATAATCATATTTGTTGAATAAAACCACCATTGTCAAAGGCACACATGACAAGTCTCGACTGAATATGGTAAAGCTTTCATGTAATAATAGTATCATTGCTTGAAAGGATATAACTTTCTCTTGGCTTCCTTCTCTGCTTCAATTGCTGATATAACCTAGTATAAATTTTTGCTAAACAACATATTTAGCCATAGCTACCTGGAGAAATGAGAAGGAAGTTGTACTTTTCTGTTTTAAGGTACAATGTAAGTTAAGAGACAGACTCCTTGGATTCTTGAGGCAGGCAAAGCATTGGGTACCTTTCTTCACAGGGCCAGGCAGAGACTCATCCATGCACATGCACCCCATGGGTCACTGTCCCTTAGCAGTGTCTCATCAGGCACCCTAGGGAAGGTCACCCAAAGCTTTCTTCAACTCTAGATCTTAGTTGCTCCAGTTACATCATAAAGTAGAAGCTAGAAGCAGCTGGAAAAACACCCTTGCCTATTCTATACTTCCCACTTTTCCTACTTATCTTGGCCTTTCAGCACCTACAAAAAAAAAAAAAATCGCTGCATTAAGTTGACTACTTCCCTTTCTTCTCTATTGACCAGTCTATCTCCTTGAAAGCAGGGACAATCGCCAGATCTTTGGTGACTACACAATACCTGGCAGCACATGGCAATTGCTCAATAAATGTCTCTAGAATCAATATATGATCCATAGTATCATAATAAGGTAAGCGATGTATTACAAATAGGGACAAAGAATTATTTTATGCAACATAGAGTTAATGAAAGTATTAATAATCACCATAAGGATGAAATTATGTAAAGGAGTTGAAGAGCCCATATTTTCATTCCTTTGCTAGCCTGAAAAGAAGTGTTCCCTTCCAGGGATTTATTCACTATCAAAGCAGTGCTGGGAGTGTACAACTAAAAATTCAGCAGTAGGCACTCCTGTAGAGACTTCTTAGAGGACTAAGAAAAGACCGGGACTAGGTTTGAGTCCTGACTCAATGCAGCTGTGGTATTTTTGGATAAACAGCCTTTCTGAGCCCCAGGCTTCTCACCTTTGAATGAGACTAATAATTATTTTTTTCTGCTTACCTTAAGAATATTATTGCAAAGGTCAAATGAGATGAGGCCTGTAAAACTTCTTTGACACATAAAAAGAATAATTACTGGCATTCATCCTCTTCCCTTGCTTTTCAGTCATTCAGAAAAAAAGTATTTGAAGAACTTTGATCCATTTCACATTTTTACCTAAGTCTTGGATATAAATTACCATGAGCTCTTCAGAAAAAGGATGACAATAAAATCTATAGTAGTTGCCTTTTCTGTTTGCCCCAATCTTCCTTGGGTTAACAACTTTGAAAGTAATTATCAAGCTTTTTTTCAATATTTTGCCCCACGTAACCTCATTTTTTACCCTAAACTGCTACTGGAGTCAAAATTCATGTGGAGCATGAATTTAAGAGTGCCTAAAGCCAATAATGACCACTCTTAACAGATTTCCAAATCATTTTATTGCCTGGATACAAGCAGCAATTCCTTAACTTGGCATTGCTGATGTGCAAATGGTAAGCAAATCTGTTCCCTAATGTGTTTCTATGTGAAATACTGGAGCTCATTTTCAGATTTCATACTTCAGACAGTAACCTCTTTTTATCTGATTCCTTAATGCATGATTTCTTACCATCGCCCTGGTTAGCTGTTTCTGTACCTTAATTCTCTCACCATTCTCCTACCTCAGAAACAAGCAAAATATCCAGTGCAGATTTCAATGAACTTATTACTAACAGGGCAATTTTAACAGCATTCAACACTAGTGGTTGCATTTGCAGCTAGTCCAAAAATGCCCAAGAACTCTTTTTTTTTTTTTTTTTTTTATAATTTAGATGATACCATTTAATAATTTTGATGATATTTACCAGGTCCTGTGTCCATTACTGTAAGGTAATGAAAAACCTTCCCCATGACCACCAAACACCCCATTAGATCTTGACTGTTCCCTTCCCCCCAGCCCTCCAGGGCCCATGATACCACCCTATCCCGACCCATGGAATGTCAAGATTCACAGTTACATGCCCTGGGAATTTGAATCAAGAACTCTTAAATTGTACAGGATTCTCATTTGAGTTGATTGTAAAGTTTTGGTAATGGCTGGCAGTAATGGTCACACAACATCGTGAATGTCATTAGCAGCACTGAATTACATACGTGAATGCAGTTAAAAGGAGGAAATTCTAGGTACTATATATGTTATTAGAATAAAAATTAAAAGTGCAGTGAACCCTATTGTAAACAATGGACTACAGTTAGTAGTACAATGATAAAAATGTTTTTCATGACTTGCAACAAATGTACCTTACTAATGCAAGGTGTTAATAACAGGGTAGTATATGGGAACTCTGCATTTTATATTTATGCATGTTTTTTCCATAAAATTACAACTTCTCTAGCAAAAAATTCATATAATTAATTAATTAATTAATTACATGCCCAGGAAGTAAAATGCAGTTACTACATTTCAAGAAAATATTAACCTTGAGAATAAAAATAGATGAACAATCAAAATGATCACAGTATATCAAAATACATAATTGTGATGGTAGTGACAATGGCAAACAGATGTAGTCTTATCATAAAATAACTCTAAAAGTCTTCCCCAAAAGATCATGTTGTCAAATTTGAAAAAAAAAAAAAAAAAAAGATGGAAAAAGCAACTTGCTTACCTGACTTATGTCGCTTGTCCAGGCAGCTTTCTCCTGACGTGATGGTGCTAACAAGACTACAGTGAAAGGGGCAGCATCCAGAGGCTCCACCACTATTTTAAAATCCAGGTGTCCAAACACTTGGCCAGAACCTTTGGCTTCAACACACATAAATCAGACAATTAGATGTGGAAACAAAAATATGAATGATAGCTGCTCTCTGGTAGTTCTACTAAAACGATCAATATGCATTCAAGTCCAGAATCTCCTTCCAGCGATATCACATTTCTCAGGCCTGGGGAAGACTTTATTAAGCTCATAAGTAGATAAGAAACTGAGGTTAGTAGGTTACCCAGGACTAGGACTCCTGTCTCCTTACTTCTCATTTCATGTTGATTTTTTATTTTCATGATGTACAGAATTCTGTCACTCTAATCCAATTCCTCTTTCTTCTCTGCCTTCTCCTGAAAAGCCACTATCACGAGGCAAAGTCAGTGAAATGGGATTTACCAAAGATGTTTTAACAAGGCTCACAGGCTAAATGGTTAGACAGACTTTTTCATATAAAAGTGACTTCAGGAAGTTTATCTTCACTCTCTCTCCTACCTGCCTGAGCAGCTCTTCATAGCTCTAAAGAAACCCCAATGATGGGGCTTCTTTAAAATTCTAACATAATGCTAAGAGATAGAGCATAACTTACGGTCATCATCGCTTGCATCTGGCTCCTCAATCAAGGTGCATTCTATTAGAGACAGAACCCCGCCTGTCTGGACACAAACCAATGTTTCATTAAGAGGGTGAGGGTCTTGCATAGGATGGGAAGCTCTGATTTGTAAATCTTATATCCAAGTTGCCACAGAAGAAAACAGCAATTCTGCATCATAAATAATGTATCAAAGAGTCCAAAATTAAATTTAGATGTATAAAAGAATTGAACTCTGTTAACCTCATGATTCTTCTACCCCATTCCCCTCTCACTCCCAATGTTTGTAAAATTTGACAATTAATCAGTTCCTGGAAGATCAGATGGCACCTTAGTGACCTGAGACAGCAAATGCAGCTCAGCAAAGGGCTGAACTCGACAACCTGGAAGTGTTTTAAGCAGTAGAAAACCTTCATCATGATGCCAGATACTGTTTTTAAGCAATAATAATCTAGAGTATAGATAATATAGTAGATAGTACAGATAATATTTTTTACAGATAATACTTTAAGCACTAATAATATGGAGTATAGTTAGGCAACTTTTCTTGTAAAGGGTTAAAGAATACATGTTTTAGTCTTTGCAAGCCATATGATTTCTATTGCAACCTCTCAACTCTGCCATTGTAGCATGAAAGCAGCCACAGAAAACACATAAATCAATGGGTTTCTGTATTCCAATAGAACTTTATAAACAAAAACAGGGGCAGTGACCTAAAGGCCATTGTTTTTTGAGCACTGGTATAGAGCAAGATAATATAGCATTTAGCAAATATTGTATCAGTATAATGTAGTGATTTGGAAAAAAAAGTTTTTGTAGCTTAGTCATCACCAACTCGTACTAAATCTTAGTTGTCCAGTTGGTGGTTTTTTTGTTTGTTTGTTTGTTTGTTTTAGGAATCAGGGCTGGGGATTGAATCCAGGACCTCATATGTGGGAAGCCGACACTCAACCACTGAGTCACATCGGCTTCCCTGAGTTGGTTTTATTGTTTGTTTTGCTTGTGTTTGTTTTTGTTTTTTCAGGAAGCACTGGTAACCAAACCCGGGGCCTCCCATGTGGAAGGCAGGCGCTCAACTGCTTGAGCCATATCTGCTCCCCCAGGGTGGTGGTTTTAGTTGTATTTCTTTATGGTAATGCACACTTAAAGTAAATTTGAATCCAAGTGACAACAAAATAAATGTCAGTAACCGTACATGTTGGTAACTGTATATTATCTATCTGTGCAATAGTGACAGTCTACCTTATGATAATACCAGGAATGGGAAAGTGACAAATTCACCTAAATGCCTCTTAAGTGCATGGAATATAAATGGAATAGTCATGTAAAACCAGTACCTTGAGCAGATGCAGCTTTCCTCCTGAACTTCTTGTACAAATTAAAAAGTGTTTTGTAAATAAGAAGCATTGTCTTTCTCCTTCCTTTTTCAAAGACAATGAACCCAGGCGAACTTTACTAAGTTTCCCCCTCTCAACGGAAGGTACTTGAATAAGAGAACCTGGTGATCACAAAAGTGAAGAATACACAACAATTAAAATGCTGCCAATTGAGTGTCGTACCCATGGCAATAAACACTAGGGCCTGCTTCTCAAGATACCAAGTACTTAGCTGATGCACAATCAGAACAAGTAAATCCCCTGCACTCTGAGCAGGGGAAGCAAAGTGTGTATTTTAGCTACAAGTTTTAGAACTAGTTTCTACTGTTTTTGTAAAAACATTTTAGACCTGATTCTTCCTCTATAATCTGGAAAATAAATTTGAAAGAAGATCAAGTTTAAGTCAAAGAACAAGGCATTTCTGGCATCTGTTTGATCTGATCCTACTCAATATATTTACTTAATAATAAGATACATATTCTATAATTACATATAGTAATGCAATAATATAATAAGAAGCAAATTGATTTTACTTTTCCTGAAACACTGATAGTAGATAAATGGCATGTTAATATAATTTATTTTGTATTTTAAAAAGTGGAATATACAATATGTTTATTAAAAAATATCCACTGTACAATTCAGTGTAATTTAGTTAAAGACTATTTTTAAAGGGCAGCTATTTCAAGTTACATTTAAATTATGCATAATAAAAATTCCTTTTGGAACCCTTATTTTCCTTATGGAAAATAAACCACATGAAATCTAAACCCAGACCCTTTCTATGAACAAAACTATCTTCCATTCCAAATGAGAAACTATGCACAGACGTCATACTATTACCTCTGATTATTTCTAGATTTGACCTAAATAGTAACCACCCCCCTTCTCCCCTCCCCTAAAAGAAAATTCCAAACTTAATTAAATGTTAAACCAAAATACATTTTTAAAAGATTCTTGCAAACACCTTGGCTTTAACTTCTGAAAGGTCCTGAGCCAGTAATACTTCTAATATTTGCTGGATTCACCATCTACCCCAAATGTAGCCTTACACTGCCTCATAAACCTCATAAGAGCCACTAACACAGGGGTTCTTAACAAGGGGTCTGTGAGCTTGAATTGAAATTCAAAAATACATTATTCTTGTGGGGACGTGTTGGTGCGGGTGTGAATATATTTATTAAATAATACACAGTACAGTGTGGACTTAGTAAGGGGTCCGTGGTTTTCACCTGACTGGCAAAGGGGTCCATGGAACAAAAAAGGTTAAGAACCCCTGCTCCAGAGTCATAGTCAACCCATAATATTAACAGTAATCACCACTATCAGTAAGACATGAGATTGCAGGCAATCTTATTTTCCTCTTCACACTTTTTCTATTTCCTGATTTTTCTCACTAAGCACAGATTACTTCTATAAAATGGGGGAAAAAACAACACAGATGTTCTTTATATAAAGAACACACATATATATATTTAAAAACAGGAAAACTATGCTTGTGAGTCACAAAATGATCACATCAACATATGAATATTCAAAATAGTATACTTTTCAACAGAGTTAAATGAGTGCAGGGTGGGAAAAGGCCCCAGGTTTCCGCCCCTGACTCCATCGCTTTAGGTGAGTGCTCAGGTGGACAGGCACAAAGTAGACAGCGATCCCGGGCCTGCAGAGCAGGAAGCAGCCCTGGAGCAGCGGAACAGAAGCGCCCGGAGAGGCTTGACTCCACAAAGCATATGGGCAAGAGGAGAGTCAATAAACGAGGTGGCATGGGTGGGAGCAAGCTGGCAGACAGCCACTCAAAAAGTAGCTAAATCTGAAGAGTAAAGAAGTATGGGGGGGAGCTGGAGCCAGAAAGGTTAGAGAAGTAGCTGATCAAGGAATAGCAACCAAAGGATTGCACTCATGGAACTCACAGGGATGGAATAAAATCCAGAGGAGACCTTTCAGCTGGCCTGGTTCAGTCCCCTCATTTCACCAACGGGGAAACTGAGGCCTGAGAGGCTAAGTCGCTTCCCACCTAACTGAGTGGCACAGCCGGGAGATGGCAGTGGTTTTACCAGCAATATAAAAACCGAGCCTTGGAGCAGGAAAGAATGGGATGAGACAGCTAAGTTCTCGCTTTGCCCTGGGAGGCTGGGAGTCATCGGAGCAGGTACGTTAGGGCCCAGTGAAAGGCTGGGGCTTCCACAAATGTCTTGGTGGACAAATGGCTTTGGGTGTTACTTCCAGAAAGCCTTTAACCAATGCCGTGAAAACGCAATAATAATATGTGCATTGGAAATGCTTCTGGCAATTCAGTGATTTTGTAAGTCAGAAATTACAGAATACACTGTTAGCTCATGTATTATTAAATACTGTGAACTTCAGCTTCAAGGCAAAAAATAGATGTTTCCTTGGCAGCTATATGCTAATTTGCTTAATCCATAACTGTTCATCTCATATCCATCTAAGAGCTAATGTATGTTAGTCATGTACAGGAATTCAAACACCTGAATTAAAAGTGAGACATTTCAACACTTTGGTTTGTTTTGTAAAATAATCATATCTGGTAAAAAAAAAAAAAAAAAAAAAAGTCAAGTGGATTTTTTTCACATTTCATCTTATCACTGACATGTTGTTTCAACATAGCCATGAGAATTAAGGAAGGGGTTCCTCTCTAGTTACTACAAATTAGAACAATATTAGTATTAAAATAGTAATTTCTCAGTATCAGACCATGGTCATATGGTCCTTTGCATATTGGGATCAATTTAGAATAATCACTGAATTCCCATGGAGTGACATTCAGTACTAGCTGATGCCTTTATTCTTATTTCCACTCAATAGTGAAGAAGGAAGAGCAATTTCTAGGTTATTGGGCTAGGCACTTGAGAAGGATCTAACTATTTCTAGACCCCATGTTACAATTTCAAAGAATACTGGTACATTGGAGGATGCATGATTTACAGTCTGAAAATGATTAAGATACTGGGGAGAGCCATGTCTTATTCTCAATGCATTGCACTCTGTATTCATGCACCTTTAATTAATTTTCCTGATTTCCATTTCTACATGTTGTGGACAAGTAATGTGTTTTGTACAAAATGTCAGAAAGCCATTATCGTCTAATAAATATTCTCATATATTTCATGTTAGTGAAAATGGAAACTCATTTCAAAATGTGGATCTTGATTTTTAAAGCTTATGTCTCAATCCCAAAGGCACCAGTCTAGGTGCTTTGGGGACTAGCTCATTTAATCCACACAGCAACCCTATGAGATAGGTACTACTATTAATTCCAATTTTAGGAGAGGAAACTGAGGCACTGAGAGGCTAAGTAAATTGCCCAACATGAGACAGCAAGGAAGTGGGGGAGACAGGATTTGACCTTCAGTGACATGACCATACTGTCATCCTATTAATCCCTCTGACACTTACACATTTGTTCAATTCACTTTTAATAAAATTTTAAAAATAAATGACAGTATAGACCATTGCTATGATATGGTCCTTTGCATCCTACTCACCAGGGTATCTAATCACTGTAACTAATATCAAATATGTAACACATAATGAAATGTGTGATATTTCAATCACTAACTTTCCGTGAAATGGCATTCAGGATTGGCTGATGCCCTTATTCTGAGGAGACCTTCCAGAGGATCTGGATGATTTATCTTCTCTAGTCCTCGGAATAAAAACACATTTAAGGTTGAAACCATGCATGTATGCACAGGTGTGCACACACTCACACACTCACATACACCAAAATGGACCTTTTATCAGCCTGAACAGTAAATGACACAAATTCTTGCACACCGTTAGAGATCATTTATAATCCATTTCATAAAGAATGGAATTCCTCAAAGTTTAAAGGAATAACCAAGACACTTCAATAAGTTTTAACATGTGTTAAGGGTATTTAGTAGAAGTAACAACAGGAGTAACCAAATCAAAACAAGACAAACTCTTCTCAATTGTCTCTATTTGGATTGCTTTCTACTTTCAGCTGAAGGTCTGATTGTTTTAAAACCACCTTTATTGAATAATTCCTGAACAATCTAACCAAACCAAAACAATAATACAGAAAAATACTGTTGAAAGGCAAATCACTATATCAACATCAATACAATAACATCAGAAACATTAACAGCTGGCAGAGTGCCTAACAAGGGATAAATCATATAGCAGCATGAATCAAAGGAAGAAATGGCCCATGGTTGTTTCTCCTCCAGATGCAATGAAAAAAATTACAACTTATTCAATATGTTTTACCTTCCAGCAGTTTCCATTATAGATGTTTTTTCAAACATACACCAAAATAGTCTAAGTTTGCAAAGTCTGATTAAATGTTTACAGATAACAATACTCTTCAACCAAAAGTCCTTTCAGAAATTGTACACTAGTTATAAAAACTTTCACTTCCACTTTCCCATATTACAAAGCCCAAGTCCATTCATAGGTATTTATAGTGAACTCCAAACACAAGAAAAAATACAAAATAAGCCAGCTTACAATCATAACGGCAATTCAGCAAACAATTCGAGTTAATTCAATGCTCAATTTTCTGAGTATCTGTAACATGGAAAGCATCATAGCAGGCAAGGTGGGGCAGAGAATACTCAGAAACACTGCTCTTTAGGGTTTATAATTACTGGGAGAGACAGGCATGTGAACAAATGCTTCCGATCCACAAGAGGATGAGTTACAGGCACCCAAGGGCAAAGTGCCTTGGGCTTGAGTAGCAGAAGGTGAATTCATTCTAACTGGAGGGGAGGGGACGACGGATGAGGAGGGAATTCAAAAAGGCTCCTTACAGGTGCCTGACCTGAGCCTGGTAAGGGAAGTGGATAAGAGCATCCCAGGCCCCCCAGGCTGGGGAACGGCACAGACGAAGGCACAGAAGCAGGCAAAGGCCGGGAAGGCAGGGAGCCGAAATGTGACGCAGTGTTACAGGGAGTTACGTGAGAGGGGACCCCAAGAAATTAGGAAGGCCTGACTTTGTCAGCATTATGTACCACTATTCTTTAAAGAAAAATTAATGTCTAAAGGCAAGAAGGAGCAAAGGAATTGTTTCCTAAAATACATTTCCAGACTTTAATATGTGTGTTTTCTCTCCTTGTAAATAAATAATGGAAAAGAGAATGGCATGTGTTAAACTTTTTTACGTATCCTTCTGTGCAAAAATTAATGGGCATGGCACAAATTATGTCTTATTTAGTGAGGTTAAATATTTTAAGCAGCCCTTTATGGTAGGCAGCCGCAATGCAGATATCTTCAAACGATCTTGGCACATTATAAATGGAAATGACATTAAAGGTTAATTCTCGTTCTAAATTTATGTGCCATTGTCCAATAAATTCCCATTTATAAATGCATGCCGTATATTTTCTCAAATCAATTCCCTGGGGCATGCTTCCCTCCCCAGAATACCTAAGCACTAAAAAGTAAGTTGGAATGTTGTTCATTTCTTGCGCCTTGGAATGATAGGCAAGTAGGACTTGTACTGTTAGGCTGCTACTTCTCCACTGCTTCTTGTGCTAAAATCTTCAACTCTTTTGGAGCTCAAAAGCTTAATTTACTGGGCAATTCCCCCCAAACCCACTCCACAGACATGATACCTTCGCCATTACCAAAGCATGGCAGGGGTCAATCGGAAACATTTCATCTGGCAACTGGAGCCAGATTGGATCAAATCATATCATGTGGGGCTGATCTGGAAGTGCTGATGAAAAATGGGAACAACAGACAGCTGTTCTCACTTCGGACATTGTCCCCACCACTATGGGAAAGGGCTTTGAGTAATGCCAGTTTCTCTTGGGCCTTTGCCTGGATGTCGTCACCACCTGGCACTGCCACTCCAATTGGCCAGACCGACCTGTCCTCCTTGGAGCTGTAGAGAATGTCCGGTCCACTGAGGAGGAGAGTCCAGTCAGAATGTAATTTACTGTCCCACTTGCGCTTTACTATTATTGTGTTGCTGTTTTTCATGGCCCCTGAAAAGAAACAGCACAAAGGTGGGCCTCAACCACAGGCTGGCTCAAGGCCATGGGGGTGTCCTGCACGAACGGTAGTGATTACACAGCTAAACTAGGCCTGCTCCAAAATGTTTCCCTGGATCTGTCAGTGATAATGTGACCGTCACAGCGATCGCTTAGACCATGGGTCCATTTCACAAGGACTTACCTTGGCGGATGAAAGTCTGGCTGGTGTCCAGCAAAATATCACAGCCCTCTACGATCATTCTCTCTATGGCTAGGTTTTTCCTTATGTTTTCAGTGTCACTCACTTCGTCGTGCATTATCCTGTCAGACACGACACAGATGAACTCATAGTAAGAGAGATTTCCTACTGCCCTAGCAGGTAAGCAGAGAAGAGTTCTATCTGGGAAGCTCACTTTTGAACTTGTATCAATCTAATTATGGGCTAGGCTGTGGGAGAAGCAGACTGGGCCTCCAGGCCTCCACAGCTTATAGATGCAATAGAGAAATGACATTATTTTATGTACAGACCGTTTAGTTGAAAGTAGAATGCCATTTCTTGGAGGAGGAGTAAATTAGAGAGCTTTATACCATTTAATCCATATAAGCTAAAAGAGTAGAGATGTAAATAAGTGACTGAAACACTGAAAAATCACTGATAAACCCAAAATATACATTCTCTAACTTCTTGGCAAATATGAATACATAAATGCAACTGAACATCATTTTTCTATTATGCTGAAAGAAATGTGACCATTTTCAAATGGAAACCAAAATACACCTTATCTCAATTATATAAATTCACATACCATGAAAACATTTCCAGTGATACAGTTTTTTCTTGGTTAAAATTAATGTGCAAGATGATTCAATACCATCCCAAGAGCTACTAGCATTGAACTTTTGGGAGAAACTGAGAAGCTGAACTTGTGCCTTCTTTCTTGCTCCCTGAACATATAAATCAGGCTTCCATAAGAGACTGACTAGCAAAAGGCTTTCCCATCCCAAGCCTTTATCATAAGTTCTCTGCATACCTGGACAGTTCCTCTAATTTTGACTTAGCAAACTCCAGACTCTTCCTCTCCACGTGCTCATGGGGTGTATGAGCTAGAAGTTCATGGAGTGTGATGATATACCTGGGGATCTAAACACAAATGTCCAGCATGAACAGGAGGTCACCACCTCTGAGAAGTTTATCTCTGCTCTCACAGTTTTGATTGTTTTATGAATATATCTTTTTAAGAAATACAATTAAAATGAACTATGTTTCAAATTTCACACACAAAAAATCTTCATGAAAAACACACGAAAAGGTAGTAATAAATAAAGTATTATGTTACAAAGAAATAACATTCTTTAATTTGTATATTACATAATTGTATTACATAAATAATTATACATAGACATATTACATACATAACTATATTACATAATTATGGGGAAACAGATGTAGCTATTATCAAGTCACTTGAGTCTGTATTTTAGGTGTTTGTTTAAAATGTAAACAATAAAAATTGACAATCCCAGGGCAATGTTCTCTTTAAAAGTGAAAGTTTGGGAGAGGATGATACAATCATCCTTATTACATCGGAATCTTATTTTACCTCAACTCACTCCTACAGCAGTAAAAAGTACTGCTTAATTAAATTATTGATTTGTAATTCTGTTTATGGACAGACTACCTAATTCTAACCAAATTCTGTCAAAGGCAGAAACTCTACCATCCCTATGAACGTTTTAGTAGGCCGCAGTACAGAATTAACACAAGAATAGTGATTCAACACATTTATTTATACCATTTAACCCATATAAGCTGGTTATAAACTGAGTTGTCCTTAGAAAGCAGGGTTTAATTTCAATGATAACAGGCGTGAACATGACACCCACTGCCCACCACGGATCAGAACACCTGCTTGAGACTTTGTATATGGTCCGATCCTCCAGCAACACAAGGATTATTTCTCCGTTACAGATGAGGAAACAGGGTGTGAAGAGGTTCACTACTTGTCCAAGGTGGCCTCAGAGTAAACGGCAGAGCCTGCGAGCCGGCGCTGAGCACTATACTACCTGCACCCCCTTCAGAGCCACCCTCATGGGTCTCTTCTGTGGGGACCAGGGTCTCCCTCAGAACTTGAAAGGACCTCTGAGAATGAAAAGAGTAAAAACAGCTTTCCAGGACCCCCTGGGCAGTTCCTTCTGTCTGTGCTGAAGTGCTGGCGGCTTCATCTGTGGCCCTATTTTTGCTCTTTTGCAGGCAGGGGCCTCATTCAGTTGTTCAGTAGTATTTACTGAATGCCCACAAGGCATGTGCTATGCAGAGAAGTAGCTGCCAACAGCTCAGACTTCAATTTGCAGCTCATATGCTGGGATCACATCCTAGGGGATGTCATAAGTCAAGGTTTTGGGAAGTGCAGACAGGCTCCTTACTTATCTACACGTGGGACAGTGGAGACAACTTCCTTCGCAGGACACATGAAGTTTCTCCATCCCATAAACTTCTCACTAAGACAGCCTAAGCCTGTCCTTCTTGGTGCAGGCTCCTGGGATAAGTGTGCTTTCAAATACCCCTTTTGTTGGCACAACCCCATGATCAATAAAAGTTTGCCTCTACATTAATAGGACTACAAGCAAACCAAGGCAATCAGCACCTGATGTACTCAATTTTTCATAACATAAAGGGGGCAGGAGTGGGAGAGTCTGATTACTTATAATGCACTGACAACCCACAAAACTAGGTTTAGTCAATAGCTTCATGATCCTCCCCCATTAATTAAATCTATTTTAGAGAGCTGCCTGGCTAAGATTCAGATGGATGGATTTGAAATTCAGTAACTGGTCTTTTTTGCTTTCTGGTGAAGGAACTAACATGCACTCAAACTGCCAAAAAGCAGGCAAAGGAAGTTCTGCACAGTGTTGGATGGCCATCCAAAGAACTCAACAGCATATTCAAGAGCTGATTATAAATCTGTTCAAGAAACCAAAGAATCATAGTGAGTACTGTCTGAATAAATCATAATTCTGCTTTCAATTATAGAACAAATATTTGCCACTTAATAGATGTTAGTTAGCTTGCTCTCCAATTACAGTAAATAGTGGACGGAGCAGCAAGTGGGTACTTTCTGGAGAATACCTAACAGTGCAGTCCATGTCAGAAGCAAATTTCATGACTGGCTTACCTTTGGACTCTCAACATATATCCAAATGAATAGACAAGAAGCTGAAGGCAGTTTAAACAGTACCAGCCAAGCCACTGTCTTTGCTAAATACAATTTATATGAATGACTATTACTTTCCAAAACAAATTTCTTGCCAACGCTTGGACCCACTGGTCTGATAGTTCAATTGAGCATAATTTCACTGCATCATCCAAATTCTACAATTTCTCCATATCTCCATAGCACAATATACTTCAATTATAGCAGCAATAAACTTATTGACAAAGGGCCCAGAAGGAGGTAGAATACAACACCTTTTCTCTTCTATACATTTACCTGCTGAAGGTTTCCAGTCATCTCTCTCTTCTTCCCTCAGCCCCAAAATCAACCTCTGCACCCATATCTAGGCTCATGGAAAAGTCTGGGCCAGAGACTGTTGGTGGTATGAACTAGGGCCACCACTGCCATTGTTGCCCTGCAGCAAAAACTGTAGAGCCCAGCCTCATGCTGAGACATGCAGTACTACATGGGAGCAAGGTGGAGGTACAGAAGTAGAGCTGCTAATTCAATATATGCAATGCAAAGCAAGCTCCTCTAAATTTGACGCTTCTCCAAGCAATAACTCTGATAAGCTGAGACCTTTGGTTACCCTGCTCCAGAAGAAGAGAGAGAACCTCTCTCTAGGGTTTGGGACCACATAATTTTGGGGAGTTCTTTACTAATGCCAGACTCCTTGCAACACCACACAGTTAACCCAACTCAAATTTTCAGAACTCGTCTATTTCCCAGGATCAGAGTCAGAGAACTCTAAAGCTCTGGAAGATAACTAGAGTTTAGCTACCTTAATTTAGAGATTAAGAAATGAAGATTTAGACTGATTCAATTATTCCCCCATGCTGTAGTTGAAAGGTGAGCAAGGCATTTCAGTCTCCTAAAGATTCCCAGTCCAATGCACTTTTTCTGACATTATGAGAATTCCTTGGGGTCAATCAAAACACAAAGTCTAAAGGTCTGTCCATGGCTTCAACTGTGTTTTGGACAACTCACTTGGAGTGCAAGTTCACTTCTGCCATTTTAAATCATTTATTACACCAGGAAGGAATTTGGTAGCAATTGGAAAGACATCAACAAACTGCTCAAAGGGCAACTAGGGCCCTCTGAATGACCAAGTGTCTTTCACAGTTCTACCACTGTATATTCACCTGATTTAGGGGTTGCTGAGCAGATACAATTGGTGCATTTAATCATTAGCTAGAGGTAATGGCCAAAGATCCAAATAGTACCTTAGAAGAATATTACATTTTATAAAATTTGCTTTACTGTAAATAGATCTTAAATTACAATTTAGAATACAATAAAAAAAATTCTTAAGTTTTCCTTGTGAAATATCTCCTCAAAGAGGCAAAGAGTTCAAATGATTTAGCTCCATGGAAAAAACAATAACATTACAAAATTTTGCTATAATTAAGTGGTTTCAAATGGATCTTTGGGGTTGTTTTTTTTTTTTTAACCTTAAAAACTGCTCTGGGGGAAGCGGCTGTGGCTCAATCAGTAGGGCTCCCGTTTACCATATGGGAGGCCCCGGGTTCGGTTCCCGGGGCCTCCTGGTGAAGGCAAGCCCGCCCGCACGGCGTGGTTAGCTGACCCAGCGAGCACAAGCAGCAAGGGGGGGATAAATGAATAAATAAATAAAATCTTTAAAAAAAAAAAAAACTGCTCTGGCAACTTTCAGGGTTTTGAGTAGGATTGACAAACTTTAAGACAAACAATTAAGAATCAGAGCAATGTTTCATTCTCTGACCCATTATCCAGGGTCAGAGAAGCCTGTTCAGGAGGACAAAGCACTCCTCAGTAACCATAACACACATGATTAGTGGAATTGGTTTACCACATGACAATTTTTTTTGGCCTGGCCAGAAGCCCCATAAATTCCAAAATGGGAACACTCAATGCCTGTCCAAAAGAACAGGAGATTCAGTACACAGTTTGGCCTCCTCAAGGGCTTCCTAATGGTAAAGCCACAGACACAGGAAAGAACACAAGTCTCCTTGGCCCCTTGGGTTGCTACAGTTCCCAAATGTGACCATCAGGACCAAGACCAACTTCCTTGTCTTGACCTGCCTACGTGCTAAGAGTCCCTAGGTCCAGCCAATGTCCTCTGGCTCCTACGTCTGCCCTGTGGCTGGTGAGGCCCATCCTCAGCTCTTCGGAGCTCCAGCCACGGAGACTCAACAGCAATCACAACAGGGCAGGGAAGATGGGCAGGAAAACAAAAACCTTACCAGAGGTTCCCCTCAGTCCCCAGGAACATTTTATGCAACAGCATAAACTAGAACATTTGCACAGCATCCTATTTCTGTAAACCTAATAATATTTTTAAACATGCTGGAGGAGGAAGCTCCATGGAAGAGGCCTGTGTGGAATCCTTTTGTGAAGAGAAAATTATCCTGCTTTTCAAAAACTCACTCGATTTATTTTCTTCAAAAATACCTGGTTTTCTTACATATACTAGACAGAGAGCATGTGGCATAAGCTTTGTTCATCTCAGGATCAAGCCCAAGACAATGGGAGATGATGCAGACACACAGAAATTCCTCACAGGCGAGTCCTATGCACCTCACTCTGATCACATTGTGTAGCAGGATCATGGACCTGGAACAAATGACTTACAAAATGCATTCCAAACGGTTTACCTGAAACATTGGATAGGTCAAAAATGTTTCCAGCATCCTCCCCTCACAAGCAGGGTTGGCTTCATACTGTTTTAGGAGTTTGTCAAAATCTCTGTTTTGCTTACAATTGGCAAGTACTTGGAGGCTGTATTGGTGATTACGCACAAATTCTTGATAAATGTTCAGCATGGGGAGCAAAATATCAAACAGATCAGCTGGAAAGAAGAAGTAAACATGGCAGTTTCCCTTGGTGCTTGGTAAACTATCTAAGGGACAGGGAGAGCTCATGTACATCCCATATGGCAACGGCAGAGGGTGGCTCCCAGCACTGGGCCCCAGTCCAGATGCCTGAATGACTGATCTGGTAAAATGTACCCTGGGGAGAGCCTGATTCCAGCCCCAGAACCATGACAGGGCAGGGGAAAGGACTGAAAGCTAACTATGGAGGCAGCACCCAAAGGGTGACAAGATAGATTCCCAGTGGTTGAGGAGGCTTGCAGGTTAACAGGGATATTCACACCACTTAGGCTGAGGAGGGGAGAAGTTATTTTTCTCTACTTATAGCCACACTAAAAAGAAAATCTTATATTTCAAAAGCATGCACTTACCTAAAATTAAAGTAGGCCAGTTAGCTATCCTTGCCTTCAGTCCTTGATGAAATATTTCATGAAGAAACATAATTGTTTCACTATAAAACATGGAAAAATAAGATAATTTAGTCACTACAGAAGGTTTATTTTGTTAAAGAAGTCCACTGAGTCCATAAAACCTTAACATACATGTGTCTTGTAGGGCCTCCAAAATCCATACCCACTAATTGTATGGATTGTGTCCACTAAGAAATTTATCTTTTAAACAACCTCAAAAACCCAAAGAAAATTCTGAGCTTCAAAAATTGGGGGATAGAAAGCATCAAATCACTGTAATATAACTCTCTTCACCAGTTTAAAAGTGAGTTTTCTACCTGTTAGAATGTAGCACTTCAATGGATAATCAGAAAATTTAACTTACAGTCTTTTTTTTTTAATGATTTTAGATGGTAACTCAAGGAAAGGTCTCTCTGTCATTGAATGAGTTTGTCAGAAAGAGAGAGGGGGAAAAAGCCATAGCAAAGATTTGACAGAACTCTACTGCTGCCGCTCCTAAGACATGCAAGACAGAATGTAAAAGAATCATCTCAAAAGGGCAGAGCCTACACAGAGACAATAAAAAACCATGTACAAATTATATATATAAATTCCTAAAAGAGTCAACAAGGTTAGTTACCAAAGTTAAAATATTTTTTGATTTCCCCCTCATTAGAATTAGCCTTCTGGAATAAGCCTTTGAAGCCTTTTTTGAAATAAGAGATGGACACAAACACAGAATAACTCATCCCAATAAGATCCCATGGTTTGTTACAAGTCAAATTCCATTACGGAAAGCATTAAGGGAAAGGTCCTTCCTACTATATCCAAAAGGTCCATGAACTAATATAAATACTTCTTTTATTTTTTTATTCTTATGTAGAAATTTTAACTAAGTAGCATGTGCTGTTCAGGGATTTCATCCAAATCTAGTTTGGTAGATATTGTGGATTCATCTTTCAATCTCCATTCCATCCATTTCTCTAGGTAGAGAGTGCAGAGATCTAAAACTGCATGTTCCAGACTCCCCTGCAGCTAAGATTCTGGATTTGAATCCAGTTTCACCAATAGATGCACCTGGTAAGACATGGAAGGTGGAAGTGGAGGCCATGTTCCTGCTGCTGAAAGCCAGTTACGAAGATGTGAGTTTCAGAGGCAATCGCAGCACCCAGTTTCTAGGCATCAGCTTTGGGGCTCTGAGAGACAGTTTGCAGGCAGCAGTTTACTAACCTCTGGACCATATCTATGGTGCTGTGTCCTTGAACTCAATGGTCCTGGAACAGGTCCCCAAGTTTTATTCCTCCAGCCCTTCAAAGGATTCTATAGGCAGCAAATTACCTCCACTCAGGGGGTCTTCTCTTTCCTACACTGAAAACTTGAGTTGATACATCACCCTTCATATTTTGATACCTGGATATTTAGAAAACAGATGAAAAAATCTTGTGTGTAAGTAGGGAGATTGTATAAACTCTGTGTTGAAATTCAGAATAATTGACCTACCTAGAACTTCAGTTTCAAAGGCAAGGAAAGGGAATCTAGTTAAACAACAGCAATAACAAGCACGCTTTGGGGCTAACCTTTGAAACCGTACCTTTTGAAAGCTCTGTCTTGGAACTAGCATAGTAAACAATTGCTGCCCTTTATGAAGAGTCTCCAGCCTCACCTTCCTAAACAGCTAGGCAAAGTCAAACAATATGACGAACCTGGCCTTTCATGTTTCAGATCAAGCAATCCAACAGAAACAAATCCCCCAAAGGCAACCTAAAACTGATGTGATACAGGCTTCAATAGCATCATTACCAGAGGGTGCAGTTCACAATCCTGTGCACTGTTGTCAGAACTTTTGAAATTGCATACTTGGGTGACCAAAATAAAATGCTAGCTGAGAATCAAGAGCTACCCTGAGGCCATTTGGGATGTCTCAGTACTTGAGTGGAGCCAGTGCCAGACAATATGGGGAAATCTCCCTCCTTCCCCTCAACAAAAAGCCTAGCTTTTAATCTCATGTTATCAGACTACCACTCATCACTCTTCCTTATTGCAGCCATCTACAGATGCCCAGTTACCCTTCCTCCTGGCTCGAGACCCTAACTCGCAGCTCATGGTCAGGCTTCTCACCAACACTGCTCATTAATTTTGGTGGCTCCATTATGCATGCAATCTTCCCATATCCTTGCCTCTAAGGTCTCTGAACTCCTCTTCTCTATAAAATCTTGTTCTCAGTCAACACCTCTTGATTATACTCTAGACCTTGTCATTGTCCTAGTTTCAAGGACACCATTCTCTAATGACCTCCTATCTTTCAGTTCATTGCCTTCAGAATCCTGACTCCAAAAATTCTTTCACCCCACCAGGACCTAAATCCATGGATCCTACCACATTTTCATAGACCAAAACCCCCTCATACCATCACTTCCCTCAATACACAACTTAGATTCCACAGCTCTTTGTAACAATCTCTTTCTTGCATACACCTTCAAATTCCTCTGTTCTTCTCACTTCATCCTATTAGCCTCACACAACACCAACCCCAGTTAAATCCTACCATTCCAGCTACTCTGCACCTGCACTCATGAAGCTGAAGGTGGCTAAAAAACACCCACAGCTATGTTGACTGTTCACAGCTGTAAAATCAAGACCTCGAGCCAAATATGGGGTCTTAGGGCTGCCTAGCAATTATACTATATTTCCCTACTCCATTTACTCTCCTGCTCCCCTTGATCACTCTTTCACACTGTGGTGGACTGAACTGTGTATCCCAGTTTGCACAGGTTCTTGGTCTTGGTCTTGGTCTGCATCCTGGGGGATTTGAACCCACTGTAAATAAGATCTCTTCCAGATGTTACTTCAGTTGAGGTGCGACCCAACAGAGTCAGGTTGGTCTTTAATCTGGATTACTGGAATCCTTTATAAGCAGAGTGAAAGTCAGATGGAGAGAAAAGCCATGGGGTGCACCAAAAGCCAAAAATCAATGGAACCCGGTAGAGAAATGAGAGGACTTTGCCATGTGCATTGCCATGTGACAGAAAAGTCAAGCAACCTTAAAGATTGCCAGCCATTCCAGAAGATACTGGTCCCAGGGGAAGCTTTCGAAACTGTGAGCAAATAAATTCCTATTAAGCCAACCCATTGCATGGTATTTGTTTTAGCAGCTGGGAAACTAAAACACACACTTTCTCCTCTCTTCTTTAACTCTTAACTACTCTTCTTCCATCCTCACTGTCAGCTGATGTCCTTGCTTCCCAGCTACAAATGTGTCCATGCTCCCATCGAATGTAAATCTCTTGACTGGTACACCAGCTTCTATTCACTTTTGTATGATTTTTAAAAGTTTATTTCAGTGTAAATATGCTTACAGAAATTCACTCATATCAGTTAATAGAATGCAATTTAAAGTTTAACTTATGCTTCACAATTTGAACCAAAAACTTGGTACATGGTTTAAGATTTTTAAAGGAAAGGATTTGCAATTGGGTTTATTTTTCATTTATTACAATTGAATAAAAGATTCTCCTTCAAATGCTGCTATAGTAGACAGCAAGAACCATGAGAAATATACCTTTGGTTTGCTTCAGAAAAATAACACATATTGCACTGTAAAAGTTTTAAAAATTGGTGCAAGAAAACATTGTTGTAATGTCTCAATACCAGCTTACAAAGGTCAATAACTAATGGATGTGACATGGGGGAAGGGGAGCGGGTACCTATGTACACATGGTAAAACTGTAAAAGCTATCTTAATATTGTATGTAGATTGCAAATCTACACAAACCAAGATTCAGATGAGTCCTTGAATCTGAATTAACACTATCAGCTCAGTTCATCTGCTAAGGTCAACAAGGAAACTCAGGACACTGGCTGCAAGTGTTACTGATTTATACAAATAAGAACAAAATTAAATTTATCCCCAGCTTTTCAGTACAGAACTGAAACAAATACTACAGGAAAGGTATTCCTTCCAGAGTCATCATTTCATGGGGTGACATGACATTGATCTACTTAAGTTTAAATCTGTATCAGCACTCATATGCAAAACAGTCCCCAAAGTTCAAAGACCACGTGACATTATAAGTGACTCAAAAATAAAAAGGATGGGGAGCTGATGTGGCTCAGTGGTTGAGCGCCGGCTTCCCACATACAAGGTCCTGGATTCAATCCCCAACCCAGTACCTCTAAATAAATTAAATAAAGAAATAAAAATAAAAATAAAAATAAAAATTAAATAATAAAAGGGCCTTTCTCAGAAGCCTATAGCAGAATATCCACCGTTATAAGAAGTCTTATCAAAAAAAGAAGAAAAAGAAGCAGCAACAGCAGCAGCCACCTTAACAAAAATACTTAGCTCCTTGTGAATTTCACTTAAAAAAAAAAAAGAAAAGGCTCTTTCTGCCTAGAGGAGCCCACACCGAATCCCAGTGTGTATTTCTGTCCTTCTCTCCCATTTCTCAACAAGCTCTGTTCTTTTTCCCCATTTCCCAATAAATTCTTTTACCTGACTAAAAAAACAAAAAAAAAAAAGAAAGAAAGAAAAGCAACCCCAAAAGGAAGACGCAGCTCTGAAAAAGAAGAAAACACATAACTTAAAATATCTTGAAAAACAATGTGACTACATGCTCAAAAGATGGCTAAAAGAAATACATTTTCATAAGACTAAGATTAGGCTTATAATATATTCTAGTATTTCAAGTTCTCAGTAATTACTAAACATCAATTTTCAAGTAACATGCTCATTTTCTTGCTCCTTTATCGAACAGAATATTCTAGCTTCAGTTCTACGGGAGGGAGACTGAGAAAATTTCCATACAAATATCACATTTTTCAAATGGAAGAACTCTCAACTGGGCCAGAAGTTCATATTACCAATATACATTTCACTAATAAAATTTTCAGTAAGTACAAATACATGGCATTAAGATTCAGATCCTAATATGAGCCTCAATCAAGTCCTTATGTTCTGGAAGAAAGGCCTCAAATCCTGCTCAATTTCTAGTAACAATGTTTTTACGATCAATAATAATGGGTTTAGTTTCCTGCATATTTTTGTGTTTAACATTCTAGTCTAAAAACTAGATTAGAAATTCATCAAAATTCTCAGCATTCCCCAGTAGCCAATTTTTAAAATTTTTCTGAAACAATTCACAAAAACCTCTTCCCCAAACTGTGATTCCCACTCTCCAATTTATGCAGAAAATCAATATTTTTATATATATCATAAATGGTAATTTAAGAAAAATGTGCTTATGAACATTAAAACTAGGTGTTGGATTTTACTAGCTTTATAATAATTTATGTCTTAAAACATAAATATCTGCAGCTTGCTATTCTGTTGATAATGATTGTCAGAGCCTAGAACACATCTTTGATTCCAATTCATACACACAAAACACACACCTATCACACAGCTTATTTTCATGTCTTGAGAATCTTCTGTTCCCTTAAATCTTTGGCCTCCCAATCAATTCCAAACTCAAACATCTTACATCTATTCACTTTTTCCTATGCAAATTTACTGCTCCAGAAATTCTCCCTTCTTTTCTACATCATTTATTTCCCCCTCTTCATTGTTGTACTTTTTTAGCATCTTTAAAAAAAAAACACTTTCTTTGATCTGCTTCCAGCAACCACTCTGTTTCCTTGACAGAAAGTGTTTTCTATACCCAGTCTCTCCAATTTCTAAGCCCCATGCTCTCCCTAAATCACTCCAATTAGGCTTTGGCCACTTATCAACATTACCAATAAGCCTCAAGTTGTTAAACCCAGTGGTCAATTCTCAGTTATCTGATTTGAACCTTTTGTCATAGATGTTCATTCCTTCTTGCCCTGGTTTCCAAGACAACCCATTCTCCTGGTTTTCATTCTATAATTCTCACTGATCTTCTCCACGCTCCTTTGCAGGTTCTTCCTCCTCTCCCTAATCTCTCAATGTTGGGATGGTCCAGGGCTCAGTCCTTGATCCTCTTTTATCCATCCTTACTCATGTCCTTGGTCATTTCATTCAGACTAACAGCTTTAAGTACCACCTATATGCTGCTGGACCCCAGGTCCACACCACTGAACTCCAGACTATTATCCAACTCCCTACACATTTGATGTCCCCACTTGGATAACCAATAGCATCTCACACTAGCAAGCCAAGATGAAACTCTTTATCTTTTCCCCTAATCCTTTTCTTGCCTCAATCTTTCCCATTTGGTAAACAGCAACTCCATCCTTCCAGATGTTCAGGCCCGAATCCTGGGACTCTTACCTGTCTTTTCACTTCCTCGCAAGACCTGCATCAAATCCATCAATAAATCTTACTGACTCTATCTTTAAAATGTGCCCAGCTTCCAACTACTTATTGCTGGCTCCTTTACAATCATTTCTTGCTTAGATTATTGCAATAGCCACCTAACAGACTTCCCTGCTACAGTCATCTCTCACCTGATTTATTGAAATAACCATGAAACTGATCTCTCTGATTGCACCCTTGGACCCCTATAGTCTATTCTCAAGAGAAGACAGAGTGAGGCTTTTAAAATGTACAGCATATCATGTCACGTCTCTGCTCAAAACCCTCCAACGGCTCCCCATGTCAATCACAGTAAAAGCCAAAGGCTTTACAATGTTCTTCCCATTACCTCACTGACCTCCCCTCCCCCCCACATCCACACTGGTCTAGCCACACTAACTTTGCATGCTCCAGCCTCATGGGAACTGGCAATTCCTTCTGCTTGTATCACTCCTCCTCCGGATATCCCCGTGGCTTGCTTCCCCACAAACTTCCACTTCTTTGTTCAAATTTTACCTTATTTTTATTCTGAAGACTGGTTATAAAAAGCTATGGGGAGTGGATGTGGCTCAAGCAGTTGGGCTCCTGCCTAACACACGGGAGGTCCCAGGTTCAGGTCCTGGTGCCTCCTAAAGAAGATGAGCAAGACAGTGAACTGACGCAACAGGATGGCACGGCAAGCTGTCTCAACGAGATGACGCAACAAGGAGACGCAACAAGGAGGAACAATAAGAGACACAACAAGCAGGGAACAGATGTGACTCAAGTGATTGGGCGCCTCCCTTCCACATGGGAGGTCCCGGGTTTGGTTCCTGGTGCCCCCTAAAAGAAGACAAGGAGACACAGCGAGCACACAACACACAGACACAGAGAGCAGACAGTGAGCACAAACAATGAGAGGAGAGGGGAGAAATAAATAATAAATCTTAAAAAAAAAAAAAAAAAAGCTATGGTGCATCTGCATAATGAAATACCATGTAGTGATTTTTTAAAAATAAGAATGCTCTTTATGTATGGATATGGAAAAAAATCTCCCAGGTATGTTAAATGAAAAAAGCAAGTCTATATTAAAGTATATTGCCTTTTGCTAAGAAAGGGATAAATTTCTATATTCATATTGGGGTCTACATCAAGAAACAATGGAAGGATACATAAGAAATTAATAAAAATGGTTGCATACAGGAAGTGGGAAAAATGGAATGGACTGAGGCAGAGTGGGAGTGAAACATGCAAATGTTTTTTGATGTTTTTGTGTTGTTTTGATTTTTTTGTTTTGATTTTTGACCTATGTGAATGTATTAACTATTCAAAAACAAATAAATAAGTAAAACACCCAAGTACTTCTTCCCTTCTCCCTTTCCTTTCTTTGTTTTTCTCCACAACACTCATCAGCATAAAATATATTATGTGTTTTTCTTTTTCACTATTCATTGTCTGTCTTCCTCCATCAAAATTTAAGCTCCATAAGGATACGGATTTTCTGTCTTGTTCACTGATGTATCCTGAACAGATAGGACAGTGAAAATATTTATAACCTTATAATTATATATACTTACATATATTTATATATTGATATATTTAATGATATATGTATTGATATATAACACTATAAATACAACTCTGTTGGTTTTTGGTCTCCCTGAAATACTACTGTATAAATTACATGTAAAGTCCCATTAACTGCTCCATTTCCCTCACTTTATGAAGGAGATTATCTTCTCCAGCACACACACACAATGACAAGAAAACATGTCAAATAGAGAAGGAAAACTGAGAAAAGTAGAAGGCATGATGCAAGGTATATGCAGACTGTGGGCTAATGATTAAATACAAATGAGAGCTTCGTTATTTTCATCATCTATAAACTCATAAAGATGAATTTCCAAGATCTATTTTTTTTTTTTTTGGTAAGGTAAAAATCCTTTAGGAAATACAAATGGGCTTTTCACATGACTCTAATCCAGGCAAAGACTAACCTGTTGAGAAAAATACTGCTGACATCGTCGTGGCTGATGGGGGGCTTCTTGGAGCTGGCTGCCATGCGCAGAGGCCGGAGGAAGCCATTGACCAGAACATAGAGCTGGTGGACATATTCCGACTCAGCCTCCACCATGGTGAACACAATCTGATTTCTCTTCCTCATGCTTTCAGCATGAGGAGAACAAATGTAATCCTGCACGATGGTCTTCCATTTCCTTCTACACAACCATCCTCGCATGAAGCTCTGGACCTACAGAGCAAAAGTTACAGGAATCTCAGGGAGGTGTGAGGCCAAGTTTCTTAAGCATAACAGTAATCAGTGTTAGATGAAATGCAACTCTTCTCATTAAGTTTTTTTTTTTAAATAATATACAGACATTGCAAGAAATTTAAGTGACAAAGGAACTTTTACAAAAATGTGAATGTGCACAGTGAAAAGTTTTCCTACCTTTCCAGACTCCTAATGTGATCAGATTTTACTCATCTGTCTGATAATATTCTATGTATATGTAAGTATAGCTACATAAGAATATAGTCTCCTTTATATTCAAAACAAAAACATGCACAAACAGCTCGATACCTTGTTTTTTTATCAAACTATCCTGGAGAAAGTTCATTATCAGGACATGTAACTGCCTCATTTTTTAATGGCTGCATGATATTCTACCATATAGAAGTACCATAGTTTTCCTGCCAGCCCCCTATTGTTGGATATTTGGATTGTTTCCAGGCTTTTGCTGAAATTTTTTAAATGCTATAACGAACAACTTTATATACTTCACAATGCGCCTTTGAATAGAATAATATTGGACAGGCTTCAGCAGTATCTCTTGTGATTTTTTTGGAAAGTGGGGTAGGGTCTATGTAGTAGCAGAAAGTCCTCAGTGCACAATACCTAATCTTGATACAAACACACACACACACCCCTATTTGAGATAGGTCATGCCCAAAGACTTAGTAGGAAGAAGTCTAGGTATAGCAGGTATTTTGGAAAGAGAACTAGAGGAATCTAGCCCCAACTCTGCCACTGACTGATGGAAACACCAGTCATAACCTCTCTGTACTTTCAATTCTTTCATCAGTAAAATAAAAAAGCCAAACTGGGTAAGTGTGGTACAGAACACTGCTTTCATTGGTGTACTACTGATTGCCCCAGAACAATCAATAATGGCAGGTTTTCTCCAAATAGTAGGAAAAAGATGATTTTAAAAATAGTGTTTTCCCCACCTCAGGTTCACAAGTTTCTTCCACAAATACTTCCTAAGCTCTTTAGGCCTGTCTATATGGATTCTAGACTATACTAATATATATTTAGTTATTAATATTTCAAGAAAAGAATAAATGAGAGGTTTGTTTCTTAATATAGAATCATAATTTTTTTGTTTTGGCTTAAAAAAAGAAGTGTTAGAGGTCAGCTCTTCAGACCTCCCCTTTCATAAACTAAATTTTATGTTAAGTCATATAGTTATGAAAAAGGAAACCTTACTCAGTGCTGTTTTATTTTCCTTTCTTTAATAGTAAGGACTCTTTCCCAGCCACCTGGGCAAAACATACGTTAACTATTTGCAATGGTGATTATTTTGTGAAAAGGGACATGAAATACTATTAAAAATCAATGTTACCAATGTTGTAGAAAACATGACAGCCTCTAAAATTGATCTGAATTCTCTAAGTATTATTTCCCAGAGGTAAAACTGGGAAAGTGCAGAAGGGTTACAACGGGTACTGCGGGGGATTATTGGGGGGGGGGGTGTGTCTGGGGGGTGTTTCGTGGGGATTGGTTCATCCGAATATACATGAAAGATATACAAAATCATTTAAAGGATCGGGGGATGGGGCATGGTCATGATGGGTGGATAATCACACAATAAATGAGGGAATCTGAATTCCTAGCCTGGAGAGCTCTGCCACAGTCTCCAAGGGAGCAGCAATAGTCCTCTGAGTGTAGGGACAGTGCCTGTCAAAATAGGATGACCCACTGATGTTGTTGCTTTTTTTTTTTTATTTTTTTTTTTTATTGATGACCACCCTTGTGAGTCTTTGCTCTTGTAAATGAGACTTAGCCTGCAGTTGTGGGGTGCCTAAGGGTTGCCACCTGAGAGCCTCCTTGTTGCTCAAATGTGGCCTCTCTCTAAGCCAAACTCAGCATATGATTGCATTACCTTCCCCCCAACGTGGGACATGACTCCCGGGGATGAGCCTCCCTGGCAACGGGGATTAATACCAAGTGCCAACTGGCAACACAACTGGAAAAAGACCTTGAATAAAAGGGGGAAATGGTAAAGACAAATGAGTTCTAGTGGCTAAGAGACTTCAAAGAGAGTCGGGAGGTCATCCCAGAGGTAACTCTTACGCACACCTTAGTAGGAGCTCATAGAACATCTAAGTGCCTATCACCCCACTCAGTGGGGTTCCTGAGAGCTCCGGAGACACCCTGGTCCTATATAAGGGGGGATAGCCCCAGAGACTGATGCCTTATCAGTGGGTTCTATTTTGGAATCTGTGCTCCTGAGAGTGACAGAATTAGACTCAAATAAGTCCTCCCTGCACATGGTTCACCAGTCCTTTCTATTCAAACCTATATGCGATGCTGGAGTTTTTAGGTATACTTCCAGAGACTGGAGCCTCCCGCCTACCTATGTGCCAGGTGTGCATGAAATCTAGGTGGAGCTGCAACTCCTACCCTACAGCTCAATGGACTCATCCAAGTCACCTGGTGAGGAGACAACGATGGGCAATGGCCATGCCAGGGAATGGAGAGGGCCTGCATCTGTAGGCAGGTCATCCCACCCACCATATCCATGGGATATAAGCCCTCTCTCACTTGGAGTTGGAGTGGACATCACCATCCCAGTCCCCTCAGGATTGGGGGAAGAACTATGGACTAGAGTGGACTTGATGGTATTCTCTTGTTCACATATGGTGATTCTAGCAATGCAAGAAATTATAACAATGAGGTGGAGCCAGTGGCCACTGGACACTTTAGGGGTAGGGAGGGGATGAGCAGTTGAAATACAGTGGCTTCTTTGGGAGTTGGAGGTTGTCCTGAGTACTGTTGTGGCAACGGATGTAGGCCATTTTAAATCAGCACACACCACTCAGAACTGAGTGGGAGAGAGTGTGGTCTACAGTGTGAACTGTGGTCTATGGTTGGTGGCAAGGCTCCAGGATTTGTAAGTTCATTGAGGTTGGTGGGCCACACTGTGGGAGATGTTTGTGTGGGATGTGGTGGGAGGTGTGGGAGGTGGGGAACATGGGAATCCCAGTGGGTTCCGTGTAATATTTTGGGTAATCTAAGCACCTCTTAAAATATATGTATGTATATATATATATATATATATATATATATATATAAATAACATTTTTGTAAGCAAATACACATATATACATATATATTTATATATCATTTTGCAAATGTTTGTATGTATTGTGAGAATTTTGATTTTTACCCATAATAAAAAAATTAAAAAATAAATAAACTGGGAAAGTGCACTGGCCTGTGTGTTTTACTAATCAACAAACATTGACTGAATACCACTGAAATGCCCAGGAAAATGCTGAGTGCTGAGCAACAGAAATGTCATGCCATCATCCTTAACCCCAAGGCTCTGTCACGAACCTGCTAGGGACCTTGAGCATTAAACCGCCCCAGGTGTCTGTTTCCTCATCTATAACATAATCAGCCAAAAAGTAACTGACTGATGCCCTTTCTATATACAAAAAAAAAAAAAATTATATATGATAATTTGTTAGGATTTGTTATATCTACATGGCAGTTTCAGCAACAAAGCAGGTTGCAAATTCACATATAATTGAAAGCATCAAATCACTACCAAATCCTCTTTTGGTATCATTGTTACCTATTCAGCATGTTCTCACTTTTTTTTTTTTTTTCATAGTATTTCACCACATGGTCTAAATTGTGATGCATTTAAACCACCATTCCTCTTTGTTTAAAATTCTATGATTTGTTTATCAATTTTGTTAGTATACTGTCAATTTTCATACAAGCACTAAGTCCCTGTACCTCAAACAATAAACATTAAATGCATTTTAATAGAATGCAGGGAATTTTTATGCATATTACTTAGGGAAATGTAATGAAAAATTTCAGCGAATTATAAGCCATTTCAATTTTGGTCTCTTCAAGTAAAAAAATTAAGTTGACATTTGCCATGCTCAAAATAAGGACATTAATTCATTTGCACACATCCTATTTCACATAGGGATTATGTGAATTTGGGAGATAAAAGACAAACGTTGATTCTAAAACCTATTTAGCAAGTTCAAAAACAGATTTTCAAAATAATTACTTCCATTAAGAAATAGGAAACTAGAAAAATATAAAAAGTATTGATTTTATCATTATTCTTTCATTTAACAAAAGTATTTTCAAAAATCAACTTAATTGAATTCTGTGTCAAGTAAAACCTTTCTCTTTACTTTGGCAGGTATTGCCTGCTAAATGACAAAGTCTACTAGTTCACTTACTTACTAATAGACTATTTCTGTAATAGAACTGAAAATAGGATTTTATTAATATGATTTTTACATGTAACTGTACACAATTAAAAGAAAATCAATAGCATTAATCTTATAACACAATTACATAAATCAAAATCAATTTTTTAAAAAAATCTTTATTTCTAAGAAAGGAACAGCGCTATTTTGCTTTTTTCCTTTCTTTTTTTTATTAAAGAAGTTCTAGGTTTACAGAAAAATCATGCATAAATTACAGGGATCCCATTATTTTATGTTTTTATTTCTTGAAAGCTGAGAACATGGCAACCTAGCCCTAAGAATCATTGAGTCAAAGTCCAAGCAATATTTAGATAAATTTCTAACACAACTAAAGGGAAATAATTATTTAGCATAGAAAAACAGGAATAAGAAAATGATATTATGAAATAAAAATCTGAAGATGGATATCCAGGAAAAGTTTTTCCAATATGAAACATTTCACCTAATATAAACAAACCCAGTAAGTGCTTTACACAGGGCAAGTAGGATTGTGGAAAGCAAAACCTACACAACACAAAGTAAAATGAAGTGGACTAGAGTGAGTGCCATTGTTTGGTTCATTGCAAAAGTTGTGCAGTTATAAATGACAGTAAGATGGAAAGATCTATTGATTATGTGAATGTCGAAGAAGAAAGAAACAATAATAAAACAGAAATATGAACAGATTTATTGATTTACTCAATCTTCACACGTTTAGAAAAAAAACCACCTCTCCTAAATAACACTGAAGACAATGCTGAAAGAATTATTTTGAAAATGTAATTTAAAACAATACGTCCCCAAAATATGAAAGTAGCACAAAATTAGAAGGTTCAAAAGCACTTAATTAACCCAATTGGAGAACAATATTGTCCTAATGTCTGGTTTCAGCATCTTTTCCAGAATCTAACAGGGAATTCCTAGAACTGGAAAAAAATCTCAAGATGAAGCTTCTGCAGAGATATAGCTGTTCCTGGAAGTCTTTGAAGGGCAAGTCTGAGAGCCATTGGTACAGAAACACCAAGGCTGTCCCGGCTCAGGGAGAGGTTGGCAAAGACGTCACTACAGTATGGATAACTGGTAGCCTTGGCCCCTCCAATGCCAGAAACCCTCAGTGTCCTACCTTTTTAATCTTTTTGATGTCTGGGTCCTCATCTTCTTGGTTGCTTCGGTAAGGTCGCATTCGTTCCTTGGTTTTATTAAGAGCAATAATCTATAACACAAAATTGGTCCATTTCATGATTTGGGAAATACTCGATCATAGCCATAACTCATAGGAAGTTTTGCCTACTAAGGTGGTTCATGAGACCCTCACGAAACACTCCTTTCTTCTACACTCTCTCTTCCTTTGGTCCCGAGGCAGAGAAAACGTGAACTCCTCTCTGAGCCTTGGTGTTACTAATCAAAGTGCTTATAAGAAGTTGCTGAGGAAATCTGAACTGAAATCTGAGGTTAGAAGATTGCTAGTCCCAAACTCAGTCCTGGCTGCCAGTGATAACCAGGCCAAGCCCTCCTCAGGTGTTCACTAACAGGTCAACCATCCTTCCTGAAGGCGGAAATACCTGTGGTGGCTAAATGCAGGGACACTCGGCTCAACGCTCTTATTCCCCATAATTAGCCTTTGGCCATTACACACACACAGTAGAGCAGACTCACAGCTTTTCTTGGGAAAATGGAAACTGCCAAGGGAACCTCAGAGCCTTGAGGTTGGTGTAGACCTCAAAAAATGTAAAAAGGACTGAAAACTGGCATCTCTATAGCTCCAGCTCAGTTCTGTGACCTGTGAGGGACAACTCAAGACCAGGTAGGTCTCTCAACTACATTTAGCAACAAATTTTACTAAACTACCACTCATTTGTGAGGTCTTACAAACATAAGGACCTACACAGGTTTACTAACAAGCAAGCACTTAAAAAGTTAAGAGATCATCATCGCCCCCTCTGACCTGTCTTTACATTTTTGTTCCCAACACCGGGTATACTCCTCTGTCATTTTCTGGCAGGGAAGTGGGGAAAAAAAGGAGTAGGAAATAAATTATGGTTCCTGTCAAGCGACCACAGAAGATATACCTGCTACTGACAGTTTTTAGCTGGAATCTATATTCAGACTGAAATAGAACATAGTGAAGACAGATAATCACAAATAAATATTGTGCAACATTGCTTGGTGCTGAGTTTCTCTCATAGAGTAAATATCAACCTCTTTCACTTAGCAGACAAGCATCTGCTGTAGCTTATTGTGGCAAAGAAAGAACACAATAATTTTGTTTTAAATTACAGTGCCTGATATAGTCTTTTCAAATGCAGGTTTGTTAAGTTTTCTGTTGTCGTTTTTGCTATATCACATTTCAGGGTCTAATCAAGAAGTTAACAACTCTAATGATATGGTGAACAAAGTCTGCAACTTATCAGGAGAAGCTAGCACATCACAGTTGGATCAGCTTACACTCGTGTTCTGTACAATGGAAGTGATGTACACAAGTGAGAGGAGGTGGAAACCCTCAACAGTATTCGCAGACACTGTCTTAGAGGAAGGTGTGAGAAAACGAGGGGGAAAACCTTGTCCAATGACAGTAAAAATGGTCCAAAAATTACCAAGGCTGAGACGTCTGAGTTGTTTCTGTCAACAAGGACACAATTAATGGTAGAAGTCATTCTGTCCTATTCTTTTCTTTGACTCTAAGAAGACACTACTAATGCATCCCTGGTCAGAGAGGGGGGAAAAAAATCTCATTCTATGCATTCCTCTTCAATTCTCCAGGTATTGCTCACTTCCCTTTGTTGAAGAGGACAGCAAAGAAAGCTACAAATACATTTCTATATATAGCCAAAGGTGCCCGGGCGAGAAGGAGGACCTCGGCAAACCACCATGGCTATGGAGAGCCTGAACACCCTTTCTCTCACTTGGCATCAACCACACTACCTGGGGTGCAGGACCTGAGAAGTTCATACTCTGAGAGAAGGGGTGGATGGAAGGGAGACGGGAATTCCAATTTCAGGAAAAATATGCCCTAGCAAATGTCTTACACTTTAACTCAAATGTGTTTTTCAAAATTCCAGATGGGAGAAGGCTAGAAACCTTAGATGTTGACAAAGTAAAGTCTATCTGAATTCATTTCTGGTTCTTCCTTCCTTGTCATTTTGGACTTTAACTGAAACTATGACAGACTCACAATTGTCATTACTACAGAGTCCATGTGAAAACAGTGAAATATTATAGTCACTTCTTGACTATCTGATCTAAAGAAGGACATCAGGAGCATGAATAATAAAAATAATATATTAACCTGATAGTTGCTGGAAATTATTTCCTTAATCCTAAATACATTAGGTTCATTTCTAGCTAATAGCCCAGACATGTTCATGTTGACAGTAGAGGAACTCAGCTTGGGATTGAGATTTTGCCCTGAATAGGATTTAGGTAATCATGAAAAGATGACAATAAATGTGAAACATTGAGAATGAATCTATTGACTGGGAAATACCTCAGATTTAAGCCTTTCGATTTCTGTATCTTGATCTTCAAGTTGATGTCGGAGTTGGTTAGCTGCAACTTTTTCTGTCTCTACGATCTGAACTAGATGAATGTACTTCTGCATTAACACTTCCCTCTCAATCAAAATGTCTGCATAACTTGAGAAAAAATTACACAGTTAGTCATCAAGATATTGTTCTACTACAGTTCCACAAAGTTCCAATATATACAACGTTTTAAAAAGCCATGAATAGTTTGTTTTGCTAGCTCTACTTGTTGTAAATATTAATTTTCAGTTTATACTTGGTATCCTTCAGCTATAAAGGATATATCCTTTACACATATATCCTTCACATATCCTTTATTGAGCCCATTTAGTGATGCCTGTCACTCACAGTTTTATCACGTGAGAAAAGTGCAAAGGAAATCTTAATAGTTTTAACAAAGAACATGGTCCATCTCCTTTAATAAAGAAACTGATGTATTTTGAATTGATAGTATACACTTTGTTTCCAGGGATGCTATTCAAAATATTTCACCTGGTAAAAGGACAGGCAAGACTCCTGCCACCAAGCATCACAAATAAAGTGACCAATCAGAATAGGTGCTGGTTGAAAAGCCCCATTATGTCTGTATTAAGGATCACCAGTGCACAGCAGCTAATTATCAGCCCTGCTTGCACTCTTTAGGTTTGTGAGACATTTGACTATTCTCTTTTCAAAACCAATAGAATTATAATTTCACTCTAGAGATAAGTTCAGATTTTGTAGTGCCTAACTCCAGCAAACGAACCTGTGTCCATTTCTTTGGCCAAATGTAGCAAAAATAAAACTATTTTTAGATTTTTACTGATTATGCAACTTTGTGGCATCTGCAATCTTGCCTCCAGATCTTCTTGCAATATTCAGGGAAGTATAATTCCTCCATTCATACTGTGTTTCTCAAATGGTATGATCACGGTAATAATTCATGACTTACTAGATATCGAGAGTGTAGTATGTGTCAAGTACTCATTTCATCTTTCCAGGAACCCCGGGAGATAAGCTTTGTTATCCCCACTGTACAGAAAAGAATTTGACCCTCATAGAGGCAAAGTACTGGCCTCAAGTCACACAACTAGTAGCGGGCAGGGCTGAGATTCAAATCAAGGTCAGTCTGATCTCATGCTCTTAACCACAAGCTAAAATGTCTCTTTAATAAGAAACAGCACATGGGATATAAACAAGAATTTTGCAACTGAAAAATTTTGAGCTGTCTTCCATCTACTTATCTCTTCTTTGGGCCATGGCAGCCATGTTATACCATAAAACCTATCCTTAAGACCATATTAAACTGGCCTAACAAGAGACAGCTAACCAAAACTCAGTCAATTACATTCTTCTGGGAATCTGGGATTGGACCTCTGACCTATTTGCTCCAAATGAGATGATACGGACTCAGAAACTCAGGTTGCCATTGTGGCACAGCCATATTTGGCCACCCTTTGCCAAAGAGGTCAAAGTCAGTCTGCAGAGAGAGAAAAGAATAAGAAGGTATCCGTAAAAGCAGAGGCAACAGAGACAGAAAGGCTGAGTGAGAAAGGCAATGATTACCTGGGTTCCTGTCAGCTTTCTAGTTTCTGGTTCCAAACCCTTGTGAGGCCTGAATACAAGTTTTACCCTTGGGTTCAATGAGATATTGCTATTTCTTTCTTCAAAAATTCCCTTTTTGACCAAAACTAGTTTGAAGTAGGCTTGTGTTACTTGGAACCAGAAGAGTCTTAAGACAATTCTAAAATCACAGTTTTAGTTCAATTATCTCAACATCCTCAGCACTTACATCATGCGTGCTATTAGTGTTAGGGAAAAAACATACTGTTGCTGGCGATATTTTAAGTCACTTGTTCTAAGAAATCTCTCTAAGAGAAGAAAGGCAGTGCAAGTAGGAGGAGAGGAAGGAGAAGGAAAAAAAGAGCAATTCATAGAAATGTGCTATTGGGAAGCTTAAACGGAAGAAAATATCACATGAGAAAAGGAATTATAAAAATCCTACCTTTCCGCATCACTTTTGTTAAAAAATATGCCACACATTAGGAATATGTGAGATAAGACAAAATGTGTTTTATTTTCCCTTTAAGAAAAAGAAAAGGCAAGTCCCATCCAGGGGTCAGGCTGAGTTCACGTGGAATCACCACTGATATATCTGCCCACCTTTGCTTCCGAGTCCCACTGAAACATAACAGCATTATAAAGCAGGAAAATATGCCATGAACAGATGAGGCATTTTAAGAAATTCCACAAAGAGAAAAACCAAATAGTATCATATTGGTGGGAAAACTGGAGTGGAGGAAACCACAGGCACAGATGCCTTGCATAAGCATGGTTCTTGCCACGGGTGGTCCAGAGAAGCTCAAGCTCAGAATCAACTACTATAAAGAACAAGAGTAGGCAAGGGGGTGATTATCAGGATATTTCACTAAATGTGTGCCTCCAGACCAGCTGGAAGTTAGGTCCCACCTTTCCCATCCCCCCAATATAAATAGATAAAAGGCACAGCTGGCCACAGCGACATGCCCTCAGGCCACAGCCCAAGACCTGCTCTCCGTGGAAAGGGGGCCCCTGTTGCTAAAGAAGGTTCTAACCACGGACTTGGACGCTGAGAGAGAGGAACAGAGCTTGGGTTGACTGCAGACATCCACAGTAGACAAAAGGGAGAATACTATACTACTATTTTTTTTATTGCTGCGTAGCAAATTACCACAAATTCAGTGGTTTAAAACAACACATCTAGATTATCTCACAGTTTCTGTGGTCAGGCATCCAAGTTTGGCGTAGCTGGAGCCTCTGCTCAGGGTCTTATGAGGCTGTAATCAAGAAGCATCTTCAGCTGGAGGCCTGAATGAGGAAGACTTCTCTTCCAAGCTCATTCAGGTTGCTGGGAAACTTTACTTTTCTTCTGGCTATAGAAGCCACAGCAGCTTGTCTCTCTGACCTCAGGGAGGCCCCAGTCCCTCTTTCAGGGCTTTCACCTGAAGCCAAGCCCACTCAGGATAACATACCTTTAGATGAACTCAAAATCAACTGATTTGGGTGGAGTGGGTGGGGCTCAGTGATTGAGCTCCTGATTTGCATGTACAAGGTCCCAGGTTCAATCTCAAGCACCTCCTTAAAAAAAGGAAGAAAAAAAAAATCTACCGATTTGGGGTTGTAGCTACATCTGTAAAATCTCTTTTCCTTTGCTTATGCATAACCTAATCAAGAGAGTGACTATCCCATCACCTTTGCCATATTCTAGTGGCTAGCAGCAAGCCACAGGTTCTGCCTTCACTAAAGGGTAGGGAATTATACACAGGCACGGCACACTGGGGATCACCACAGGTAGTATCCACAACATACACTAAACCACACAACCTCAGAACAAGGTCTTCCTTGCCTTGCTATCTGCCTGCCTAATGTCTGCCCACACAACTGAAAGAGACGCTTACACATGCTACACAGACCCCAGATCCACAAAGTAATCCCACGCCAGCTGCCTCTAATAACCCACAGGGTCCCTCATTTAGAAATAAGGATCACCAGACACTTGAGAAAAACCAATCTCTAAAAAAGAAAGGCCCCTGAGGTACACACCATTTCAAGTGGCCCCAACGATTGCTGTCTTCTGGCCCCTATGCAATCCCTTCTCCTTGAGTGTGCTCTGGACCTAGTTGGCACATTTTTAATGAATAGGATATGGCTAAAGTGCTGGATGTCATCTCCAACTTTAGTCTACAAAGTGACTCTGACTTCCACCTTGTTTGACTTCTCTTGCTGTCCTGTCATCTGCTCTGCGGGAAGCCAGCTGCTATTGTTGTGAGCTGCCCTGTGGAGAGGTCCATGTGGCAAAGTCCTGAGGGAAGCCCCTGGCTGACAGCCAGTGAGGAGCTGAGGCCCTCACCCACAACTGGTGAGGAAGTAAATCCTGACAACAACCCCACGAGTTAGCTTGGAAGCAGATCTTCCTCCAGTTGAGACTTCAGATGAGACTCAGACCCAGCTGACATCTTGCTTGCTGCCTTGTGCGAGACTGTGGAGCAGAGGCACTGGTTAAGCTGTCAGGATTCCTGACTCACAGCAACAGTGGGATAAGAAGTGCTTATCTCTTAAGCCACTAAAGTGTAGTGCAGCAATAGACAGTCCCAAATGAACAAGCAGCATTGACTGACACTAGAGAAAACAAGAAATTTCAGGCAACCCAGATTTATTATCTTCAGAGAGACATGGGAGGATATTACAGCCATAAAGCAAAAAGAGGCTGCTATGGAAAAGAAGCAATCAAATAACAAGATGAGTTCTTGGAAACAAAAAATAATTACCAAAATTTTACAGGTCAGTGGATGTGATAACCAGTAAACCAGACATGGCTGAAAACTAGGCTAGGTAATCTGAGAGAGAAAATAAAGAACACTCAACAAAATACAAAGAAATTGGAAATGTGAGAGAAAAATTGAGTGATATAGAACATAGATCCAGGAAGTCTAATATCTGTCATTTATGAGATCTGTCTTTTGGGAGTTCCAGAAGGGAAAAAATAGAGGCTGTGCTGGGGCGGAAAAAATAAAAAAACACAAGAAACCTTGCCTGAACTGAACATGGCACAGTTCAAAGAAAAGGGATAATCCAAATGCAGGGCAGGATAAATGAAAAAATTCCATCCATGTCCTGACACACCCTGAAGAAATATCAGAATTCTAGAGATAGAGCAAAATTATAAAAGCTTCCAAAGAGAAACAACAAGTTATCTAAAGGAAATGAGAATCAAGCTTTTATCACACTTCTCATCATAACCCAGATGCTAGATAGCAATAGAGAATTGAAGGGAAAATATTATGAACCTAAATTTCTACTCAGACAACCATACCAACCATGTATCATGACAAGACAAAGTTTATCCCCACTTACCATAGGGAAAAATTATGAGGATGTTTTCCAATGAAACAATGACATAAGATGACATGGAATGCAAGAATACAAGCCAGATAAAATAAAAGAAGCTAGAACAAAACTCAAATTTGACACATGTGAGATTCTCCTTCAAGGAGCAAATATTCAATTGCAAATGATTACATTTCATTCTCTATGGGACCAAATGCCAACCTTGGGGCTATGGTACATAATATTTGTATAACCATGATATAAATGCCCCTTATTAATTTTTTTTTTTTTTAGGTACCCAGGCCAGGGATTAAACCCAGGACCTTGTATGTGGGAAGCTGGCACTCAGCCACTGAGCTACATCGGTTCTCCCAAGTTGGTTTTCTTGTTCATTTGTTTGTTTGTTTGTTGTTTTTAGGAGGTACCGAGGATCAAACCCAGGACCTAGTATGTGGGAAGCAGGTGCTCAACCGCTTTAGTTACATCTCCCCGCCCCCTTATTATTTTTAACTTTCAGAATCAATTTATGGCAAGCACAGACATTTAATTAAGTTTAGGCAACAGAATGTAAATGTTTTAAAGTTTATACAGAGAGAATGAATAACAATAAAAGTAATAAAGCCTATGTTTAGAGGAGAGAAAAAAACAATAAAAACACACTAAATGTTTCAATTTCCTTATCTTTCATAGCAGAACGTCAATATATACTGTTTAAAGTAGATAAATCAATAGAAGATTAATTATGTTCCTTTAAGACATAAAGTCAACCAGTTGAAGAGCCAACAATATGTAAGTAACAAAAACAGGGAGCAGAGGGGAGAGAAGGTAAGAGGTGTCACAAGGGTGTTAAATTCTCTATCTTTATAGCAAGGAGTCAATGATACTGACTAAAATACATAACAAGTCAAGAAATAGACAAAAGAGCTTCCTGGAAGATAACATATGAATGACCAATAAATGAGTAAAAATGGTCCTACTTAATCAAAGTATCAATTACATAGCAATACTGGTCACGGTTTTTAGAAAACAATACTCAGAACTGGCAAAGGTATGGTGAAACGGGTACTCCTGTAGTGCAGGCATACTGGAGTGAGCCATTCTAGAATGCAATATCACAACACATGTCAAGACAGGTTAAAAGCTGGCATCCTTTGTCTTAGCAATTTCACTTCTAATCTATCCCAAGGGGAAAAAACCAGAGGTTTGCACAAAGATGTTCAAAGAAACAAGATGTCCAGTCATTAATACAAATATAAGAAAACTGAGACAATCTAAATATACATACTTTATTATGGACGTAGTTAAACAACTAACAGTGCATCTACACAATAGAATGGTAATAGTCCTTTGAAATCATGTTTTGAAAGAATAGTTAACACAATGGAATATACCCAAGGCCTACAGATAAATGGAAAAAAGCAGGAAACCAAAGACATATGATGTGTGCATTCACATGCATATGTGTTTATATGAAGAAAAAGTGTATATATACACAGAAAGAAATGGAAGGAGAGGAAAAGAAAGCTAGGCATTCCAAGTCAAAAGTATACATCAAAACACAAATAGGAGTTTTCTCAGGCTGGAACAATTTTGGGTGATTTTTAACCACTTCTTTAGTTACTGCTTTTGTGTTTTCCTCTATTTCCCACAAATTTATAATATTAAGTGGAAAGAAAAAAAGAAAATACACAAAATCCTAATGACAGTTCTTTACTCTGCAAGGTAAGATTTTAAGTGATGCAAAATTCCTTCTTAATACATTACAATGAATCTAAATTCATTCTTTCATTCAGTAAAAATGTATTGAGTGCTGCTACATACCTAGGAACTATTTCAGGCACCAGATAGAGCAGTAACCAAAACAGAAGGGGAAAAAAATGTGCCTCGTGGAGCTAACGTAAAAATGGGAAGAGAAATACAATAAAATTTATATGAAAAATATTAAAAATAAAGTATGTTACACTGAGATTAGTGCTATAGAGAAAAAAAGGGGGGGGGGACAGAATAGGAATTGATATGGGGTTTACAGTTTTAACCAGGGTGTGAGAGAAAGCCTCATTGAGAAGATGGTATTGCAGTCGACCTGAAGGAGTGAGTGGTTTTGAGTGTAACTCGACTAGCAAGTGTAAATGCCCTGCACTGGGCACAGGCAGCCAGTTTACTGGAGGGAAGTGAGAGGGAGAAGAGGAAACAGGGTTCTAAAGCGTGTAGGGCTGCGTAGACCAATATAAAGTCTCAGGTTTTCACCATGCCTGAGATGCCAAGCTTTGGGTAGAAGCATGACAGGATCTGACTTTTTGACAGGATAGTACTGGCTGTTGTGATGGGAAAAGTTCGTGGGAGGTGGATGTGAAAGGGGCGAAGGAGGGAGAGCAGTTGGAGGCTGCCGCAATAATCCAGGCAAAAGATGAAGGCTTAGTCCAGCCCCTGGCATGGGACTTGTCACAAAATAATCATTCAAAGTTGCTGGTCACAATTTTAAAAGGTCACAAATTATTCTTCTCCACATAATATTTTCATTGCCCATAATTTTCAAGTCATTCTGGTTTTTCATTGGGGCTCCCTGGTTTGTTACTCTTTCTGGTATATCCCCTCAACTTTCATCACAAAGCTTTCTTTATGGAGCCTACTAGTAAAGTAATCTACACAGGACTGCATCAAAACAACTAAAATTCCACATGGCTTCCCTTCAATGAAAGAATTTTCCAAACATCAGTTTTTTCTAAACTATATTTCCAATATATGTTTTACATGATTATAGTTTTCATTTAATAGATGACACTCAATTTTAAGAATTTTTGCCTAATCTCATCATTTCAATTTTGTGTTTGATTATTTTGTTTTTCACTTCTACTCCCACAAAAAAATGGAGGAAGGGAGGGAGGGAAGGAAGGAGGGAGGGGAGTTTTCTTACTGTCAAGGGAAATAATAAAATAAAGCCAAATTATTCATGATTGCCAAAAGTTGGAAACAACCCATCAACTGAGGAAAGGATAAACAAATTGTGGTGTATACACACGATTAAGCAGCAGTAAGAAGAAATGAAGTGGTGAAGCATATGCCAGCATGAATGAACCTGGAGGACATTATGTTGAGTGAAGCAAGCCAGACACAAAAGGGCAAATACTGTATGCTTGCGTTATTATGAACTAAATATATTGTGTAAACTCATGGAGTTAATAATTAGAATATAGGTCACCAGAAAATAGAAGGAGAGTAGAGAATGGAAAGCTGAGGGTTAATCTGTGCAGAACTAGTGAAAAGGTTGTTTGTAAACCTTTGGAAATGAATAAAAATGGTGAAAGCATATCATGGTGTTTGTAACTAGCAGAGCTATTATTGTATGTGTATGACAATGATAGAAAGGGGAAGTCTAAGGTCATGTATATTACTAGAAGGAAAGCTAAAAACTGTAACATGGGACGGTATAAGATAGTAAAACCTCACGTAAAACATGAATATGGGTAATATTGAATATGTAAGACTTTTTTTAAAAATACAAATACAAATATACTAGAGAGAATGAAAGAGAATAGCAGCTATGTATGGCAGGGGAAGCATAGAGAGATTGAGAGGTGATGTGCTTTGTTTATTTATTACTATCATTATTATTGGAATAATGAAAATGCTCTAAGAATGACTGAAGTAATAAATGCACAAATATGTGATTACATCGAATATCACTGATTTTACACTTTGGATGGATTTAAGCTTTATTAACACATATCAATAAAAGTGATTTGTTTAAAAAAATTGATTTGATTTTTAAAAAAATTTAAGCCAAATAAATCAATGTGATAAAAGCCAAACTAAAAATTCATCTGTCAAGAACAAACAGATGACAAGTTTGGGGTATATATGGAAATTAAATATTGGCAGGTAAGATTTATAATCAAAACCAAACCATCACCACTACTTATGGAAGAAAAGGAAACATTCAAATCAAATCCTGAAGAGTCCGAGAGTCCAGAGAAGAGGCACAGTATAGAATGGCAAACCTTAATGTCATAGAAGGGTAAAATTTATATTAGTTTAAGCAAGAAGCTGTTAAATGGACCAAAATCCCAAACTAGTTATTTTGATTGAAGACATATTTGATAATCAGACGAAGAGAACAGAACCCAAGCTGAAAAGTCATATAACAGGTAACCGAAGAAAAATTCCCATTAACTCTAGGGTTATGCCCAATTTTATTGAGAAGAGTACAGAATCAGCATTCCTCATCTCAGGGGAGTCAAGGTGTCTTTGGGAATTGGGAAAACAGTTCTGGATGATAGTAGAATCTGTATCCAAGCTATGTTTAAGTATTGCTTTACTTTAGCTGGGTCACTTCAGCATTACTATCTTCTACTTTTTCTCATCCTCAAATTCTCTTACATCAATATCTCTCTCATTGGCTAATCAATATTTTTTGGTATCACATCAGTATAAGGTTGTAACACTCTGTCACCCCCCACCAATCTTTTCTCTCCCTACTGACGGGCTCTCCTCTCCTGTCAATAAAATGAGGAATAAAACTTAAAAGACTAAAATCTTCTATTCTAAACATTACCTTCTTTCCAGTTTCCAGTTAACAGCTCATAACATAAATATTTGACTCTAACTTTGGGATGTGTGGAAAGTTGTCAATCCTTTCCTACCCTAAAGCATAATTAAATTTAAAAACAGGCAAAATATTGTCATAGGGAATATGACAAAGTCAATAATGATAAAATTTTCCTTTGGGATCATAAAATTTTAAGGAATGCTTCAAAAAGTGAACACATTTTATAGTACTATGTTATAAAACTGAGAAAAATGTTATATTTCACAATAGATCTTAATGATTCTTTTCTAACATTGAGACTTTTCTTTCCCAATGCATGATTCTTCAAATCACTAAACTTTCTTCAGCAAGAGTACATATCCAACTATATTAATTAAACCAAAATAGATTAAAGAAGTTTATAAATTCCTATTTTTAATTTCCACTACAAAGGAATCACTAGTGTGCTGAAAATGTATTGCTTATCTTGATATTAGGAACATAGAGGCTGCATGTAAATATGCCAAAAAAAAAAAAAAACCTCCAGATATTCAACCACTTTATATTCCATGGAAAAACTGAACAGAATTATTTATTTTAAAAGATAATTTTGAAAAATAGATGTATTCTGGTATTAACATAATATTTTAAAGCTGATTATCACCTTTCCTTTTTCATATGACTAAAAGTAAAAATCATTCCAATAAAAATATCAAATAAGTAAAGATAATAACTCCCACCGAAGAAGACTCATGTCCCTCTTTGTTATAAAACAATGAGTTGAATGGGCCATTTTCACCTCCTGCCATTTTCAGTCATGATAGTTCATTTATTCAAAAAGTAATAATGAATACAGCTCTCTGATTTAGTGAAAAATAGGAGATGGACCCTACCCTTGGAGAATTTGGGAAAGAAAGAATACATAAGACAACGGAGGGTTATTTCCAAGACACTGTAGCAAGATAACTAAATTAAAATGATTCGGATTAATGTTAATGGGAATTGACAGTCTGGTCTTTACCTCGTATGTGGGAAGCCAGCACTCAACCACTGAGCCACATCAGCTCCCTTGAGTTGGTTTTTGTGTTTGTTTGCTTGTTGTTGTTTGTTTTTTAAAGATTTATTTATTTACTTTTATCCATTTTAACTCCCCCTCCCCTCCCCCCATTTTTGTTGTTTTTGTGTCCATTTGCTGGGCAATTCTCTGTGTCTGTTTCCTGCCCTCTTTTCTCATCCTTCTCCTCCTGGTGATCCTGGGAACCTCCAATGTGGGAGAGAGGCGTTCTGCCACCTGAACCACCTTAGTTTCTGGTTTTTCGGCGCATCTTGTCTTGGCTCTCCCTTGTAACCTTCCTGTTATGTCATCATCTTGCTGCGTGGCTCAGCAGGGCCTGATGGCGTGCCCACTCACGGGGCCTGGGGGCCTGCGTGCCTTCCATATTTTTACCCGGAGGTCCTGGGGATCGAACCCAGGTCCCTCTATATGGGAGATGTATGCTCAACCATTTGAGCCCCATCTGGCCCCCTTGTTTGTTTTTTTGTTTTTAGGAGGCACCGGGAACCAAACCCAGGACCTCCCATGTGGGAAGCAGGCGCTCATCCACTTGAGCCACATCTGCTCCCCATTCAGCCTGGTCTTAAAGAAAGTAAATAACTTGGAATAGCAGCAATTCTAAGACAGAGCACTTCCCAGAGGACAAGTGAAACACATGATTCAAGACTGAGAAATGAATTAGCAAGAGGCATGCAGGATCATAACAAGAAAGTGTTCTTCTGTGGGGGCATTGGTTATCCTTCTCCATTAAAAAGCTAGTTATTATTGTTAATGCTTAAAGAATTCTTCCCAAGTCAATGTAGACACTTATATCAATTTAGTGAAAATCATTAAGGGTGTTTGGAAAGAAAGACTAGATAGCCCAGAAATAAAAAGTAGTGTGTGTGCATGTGTTTGCATATCCACGTACGATAAATGCAGCATTACAAATGAGAAGCAAAAAGAATTAGCCAAAAAATAATGTTAGGACAATCAGAACAACACATTTATGCTATTGCAGTATAAATGAAAAAACATGGCTGGTCTTTGTCCTCAGTTCCTGGGGAAGCATCCTCTGAATTTCCTGTGATACCAGTGCCTTTTGTGCTTCATGGAGAGGCCCAGGACCATAACTAATAGTTCATGTGCTAATGGAATGACAGGGAGCAGCCAACCACACTGGCAGCCTAGCGTGGGGGGGGTGGCCCACAGATAGATCAACCATGTGATTAGGGGGTGGGGCTCTGAGCCTCCTCACAATGGGCCACCTCCCTGACCTCTGGTAGGGGAGGGAGGCTGCAGATTGGGTTCAACCACGTGGCATTGATTCCATCCACCATGCCGTCATAATGAGACCCAATATAAACTCGGGACACTTGAATATCCCATGTGCTTCCATGATTGAGAAAATGCACTGCTGCTGTGCGGGGCAGGTGACATGTTCTGACGCCACAAGGAGATGATTGGGAAGCTTGCGTTTGAGACCCTCCCGGAACTCGTCCTATGGTTTCTTCTTTTGGCCTCTTCTTAGTTGTATCCTTTTACTATAATAAAACTATAATTGTAAGTATAGCACTTCCAGGGAGTTTTGTGAGTCGTTCTAACAAGTTATCGAACCCGAGGGGGTGGTGGGAACCTCTGACTATGCAGCCGGTTGATTAGAAGGGCAGGCGGCCTGGGCCCCCAAATATGTGACTGGTGCCTGAAGGGCAATCTGTAGAGGACTGCCCCTAACCTGAGTTTCTGGCCAGCTCTGGATAGAGTCAGAATTGATTTGGCTTGAGTGACTTGGCAGTCTTTGCAGTTGCTATAAAGGTGTTTTGGTACCCTTTACAGTTGTTAGTGAAGAAATGAGGCAAATGTAAAAAATGAAAATCTCTGGACATCTAGAAAAAGTATGGGTAACTATGCATCTAATATGAGGAAGGGGAAAGACTAAACAAAAAAGCAATGAAAACTATTGGTGAGGACATGAAAAAACTGGAACCCTCTTGCACTGCTAGTGGGAATATAAAATGGTGCAGCTACTGTGGAAAACATTTTGGCAGTTCCTCAAAAAGTTAGATATAGAATGACCACATGATCCTGCAATTTCACTCCCAGGTATATACCCAAGAGAACTGAAAACACATGTTCAAACGAAAACTCGTACCAAATGTTCACAGAAGCATTATTCATAATAGTCACAGTGTGGAAACAACCCAAATGTCCACCAACTAATGAATGGTTAAATAAAATGTAGAATATCCATACAACAGAATATTATTCAGCCATAAAAAGGAACGAAGTTCTGACGCATGCTACTATATGGATGAACCTCAAAAACATTATGCTAAGTAAAAGAAACCAGGCACAAAAGGCTAGTATGATTCCATTTATATTAATTGTCCAGAGTAGGCATATCCATAGACACAGAATGTAGATTGGTGGTTGCCCGGGGCTGGGGAGATGGGGAAATTGGAAGTGACTGCTAATTGGGTATGAGGTTCCTTTATGGGGTGATGAAAAATTCTGGAATTAGATAGTGATGGTGGTTGTACAACCTTGTGAATATACTAAACATCATTATATTGTACACTTTAAAATAGTGAATTTTATGGTATGTAAATTATATCTAAATTTTAAAAATAAAGATTTTTTTAAGCAATGGAACAATCTTTCCCACAAAGTAATGTATTTTGGCTGCATTATAATTTTAAAACTCTTTATGTCAAAAAATTCCATAGCTATAATTACAAGACATATGAAAAAAATGGCAGGGCAAATTCACAATAAATATTTAAGGTAATAAATAGTACCTTTGTCATACAAAGAGATCATAAACAAATTGATAGGAAAAACACCAATAGAAAGAATGGGGAAAGGACATGAGATGACAATTCATAAAAGAAATCTAGACAAATATTAACAATAGCAAAGAAATGGTCTCACCAATCATCAAGGAAATGCTCCGTACACTGAGATACCACTTTTCACCCTTCAGTATAAAAAGATTTTTTAAAAACCAACTCCCACTTTCTCATGCCCCAGGGAAGAGAGTACAAATTGGAATACACATTTCTGAAAAACAATTTGGAACTGTGCCAGGGGCAAGGGACAAGCCAGGAGGAGAATATAATTTGCTTTCAAGGAATTCAGGCTGACAGAGACAGAGATTGAAACAAATCAATGCAATGATTTCAGGCACTTTCACAGTGTGGACACAGTGGGGGCTCAAAGAAGGAAAAGGTCAGTCCTTCCTGAAGGGGGAGGAAGAGGATCAGGGACCTTGGTGCAGGAGACTGAAAGCTGAGACCTAAGAGATGGGTCAGCACTAGTTCAGCCTGGAAGCAACATCCCAGCACATTCAAATTCCTGTGCGCAGTTGCTGGAGCTGGAGCCCAGCACAAGGTGAGGGGGTGGCCTGAGACGTTCTTAAAGGTCAGGCAGGAGGGGCCTTGGACTGCCTCCAGAACTCAGGACAGAGCCTGAGGCTTGGTAGGGAAGTAATAAATATCAGTTCAATGAATGATTTTTTTTTCCTTAAAAGTAACATGGAGGACGGTTATCCTAATCTTTCTACCCTTGCACATGTTTAAATTTTTCTATAAGAAGTAAGTTGGATATAATCCCTAAAAGCAGAGTTTTTTCAGCAGATCAAATATTCTTTTTAGAAAGGGCACTTTGGTGCCCATGGAGGATGGATCAGAAGGAGGCAACTTGGCAGAGAGAGAGGTGAGGCAGCTGAGCAAAAGTCCAGTGACAGATGGTTTACTTTTCCTAAGATAGGAAGAAGAAGGCAAGAAGAAATACAAGTTTGGTTTTGGACTTGAGTATCAAATAACTCTGAGGTCCCACGGGGAAACGATATATAGATAGTCCGATACAGAAAGACACATATTTGTGAGTTTCTGTACATAATGCTGCCAAAATCTTAGTGGTTAAGATTCCAGCTCAGTCACTTACTAGATTGGTGACCTTCAAGAGGTCATTTCATCTCTCTAAGACCCAGATTAGATGGGGATGGTATCACCTACTTCATGAGCTCTGTGACTATTAAACAAAATGAGGTACATGGACCACTTAGCATGGCACCCAGCATAGAGAAATTATGGAGAAAGGGTGGCTTTATCCACACTGTCGAAGCCTTGGGAGTGGTTGTTGGTGAGGAGAGAGGAGGAGCAATGGTGGAGCACTGCCGAGCAGGGACACTGAAGGAAGGGCAGGGCAGAGGAACAGTGAGAGAGGGTGAGAAAAAATTACCAAAGTAGTAGTAGGAGAATCAGGAATGAGTGAGGTTGTAAAAACAACAGGAAGGAGAATTTCAGGAGAGGGCTGTGATCTATATATGCTGATGTTAAAAACAACAACTCCAAATCAGTGAAAAGGGAAGGTTAGGAATAATATGAATAGCAATTTAAAATGAGTATATAAAACAATCCTCCCCCTCCTCCCTCCCTTCTCTTCCTCCTCCTCCTCCTTCTCCTTCTTTTTCTTCTTCTATTTCTCTTTCTATTTCTCTCTCTCTCTTCACATATGCAAATGTATAGAAAGTCTGAAAAGGATTCACACCAGGCTGTTACCAGTAAATACCTCGGTGGAAGCAAGTGGGCTTGGGGAAATGCAATAAGAGATGTGAGTGAGAACTAGGACAACTTTTTACTCCATATACTTTTGCAATATTCAAATTTTATTTTTTTGGAGGAAGCTTGCCTTTATTTATTCCCTGTATAATTCAAAAATAAGTGCTAAACATAAACCAACAGTTCAAGTTACATAAGGAAAGAAAAGCTTCCACTGGCTTTGGACAGTCGCTGACCCAGGAGATAACAGCTGCAGTGGAGTCAGGACAGAGACTCTCAGGAAGGACTGAAAAGAGAGCAGCAGGGGCGGGGCACCTGGGGAGAAGGAGCCCGGCCATTTCTTCCAGAAGTCTGGCTGTACATGCAGGAGAGAGAGGATGGTAACAGAGAAGGATCTAGGTTCAAGGGGGGGGGGGGTTGTTTTGTTTTGTTGTTGTTCTTGTTGTTTTAAGGCAGGAAAAGTTAAGGAGATTCAAAGAAAATAGGAGAAAAAAAAAAGTCAAGGGGGGAAGAGGGTGGTAAATAACAGATTGGAAATATAGGAGAGAATGGAATAACTAATGGAGTAAGAAAATCAGAGGGAAGAGGCTCAAGGTAGAGATTTACCTTGAACCAGAAGTGAAACAACTGCTCCTGGGGAAGAGAGGTCAGTGAGCTCTCTCCTGCGGGCGAGAAGGTAAGCAAGTGAAGGCAGGTAGCCTTCTCCGTGAATGAAGAGGGAAGGTGGTAAGCAGGATGCTTAAGGAGGGAAACAAGCTTTTGAAGCAAAAACACTGTGAGGAAGAGGAAAAATAGCTGGCAGGTAGAAGTATTAAATAAAGGCTGGATATAAGACAATTCCAGCACATCTTTTCTCCACAGAAAGCAAGTTCTAACCATCAAATCAAGTGAACTCTTTCAGTGTTTGTAAACATACCTTTACTTTTCTCTCACGCTGCATTCTGCCATCTAAGGAAAGAAAATTTTGAATTCTCTTTCATGATGGTGAATCTGGGGGCAAAGGCCTGCCAGAGATTCTTACGAAGAAAACAATATCTCACATGAACAAAATCCGTGTGTTCAGCTTTAAATTAGTGGTAGTCTTACTGTTAGAAGAATACAAAATGTGGGGGATGGATGTGGCTCAAATGGTTGGGTGTCCATCTCCCATATGGAGGGACCCGGGTTCGAGCCCTGGGATTTCCCAGAAAAAAAAAAGAATACAAAATGCAGCTTTGGGTTTGCTTTAGGCTATAACATCACTGCCCATTTCTGATTTTCTAGTCCTCTGGCTTTGCTGTATCACAAGAAGCATCTTCAATTTTTCTATGTAATCACTATTTTCTGATTCTTGAACGATTTCTCCATCCACATTCTATAAAGTGCTGCTTTTATGGGGATGATATGATATACACAGCAGCCTAGGGTTTCACAGATTTTATACTACGCACCTTGCTCTAAATTAAGCCTCTATCTAAGGAAAAAGAATGAGGTTACAAGCATTAGATGTTTGGTGCAGTTACTATGTGTGTGTGTGTGTGTGTGTGTGAGAGAGAGAGAGAGAGAGAGAGAGAGAGAGAGAATGAGAGAGAGAGAGAGAAGGAACTGGGTGCCTCAGGCACATGTAAATGAAAGGACTATAGATTTAAAAAAAGATCCAAGAGGCTGGGTTAGAGCTTTCTTTAGTGGAAAAGAGAACAAGGCTTAATTGAAAGACTTAACTGGAGGATTCGTCATCAAGTTAGGGACTGGCAAGGTGAAGGAAAGGGTTAGGTCAAGCCCTTGCCACACAAAATCAGACGTGTGCTTTATGGAATGGAAGGACATGTCCAATTACTTTAGCTCTTGCTAATGCCCGACCCTTAGAGGAAAGCCTAAGACTGACCTGCAATAAGGCACACCCTGGAGAGAGGAAAGAGAATACGCATGGGGTTATGTACAGCACTGCAGTTGAGAAAATTGGAAAGCAGGGAAAAAAAATAGTGGGACAGCCTCAAGCACAGAAAGAGTGCCAGACAATTGGAGAGTGAACAAAGCAGTGCACATTTGATGGTGCACCATTAGGTACAATAGTCTCAACCTTTCCAACTTTAACAAAACACCACCCTCTCTCACCCAACGTTTGGCAGAAGCCCAGCTCTCCCATCAGGGCACAGCTTACTTTTCCAGTAGCCCCAGGATACTCATTCTCTCACACCTCACCTGCCAAGGGCCTGAAGCACCACAGCCTCTCCCAGCTCCTCACCACCCCTTCCCGGCAATCAGACTCTTCCAGTTCCCTGCAGAAGCCCTTCCTCGCCAGTGCTCATCATCTTTGACCCCCACAAAACTGCTGTCATACATCATTTTTTCTCCCAGTAAATGACACCTTTCAAACCTGGTACCTGAGAGACATGTTAGACGCTACCTGTTCTAACAGTGCCCACATCCAGGTGATCACAAAGTCCTTTGAAATCTACCTCTTAATCACTTTCCAACTGTCATAGTCCAGGTCCTGTGGGTCTTATGATGAGGCCAGGTGGGAAGAGCCTTAGAAAGTGTCTACCTGCCTCTTCTATGAGGCCATTCTTTCTTCTAACTGTCAGGGCTTCATGTGACCAGAGTTCCAGCAGGTGAAATGTGGAGAGAAATTGCTGTGGCCATTGTCTTTTGCCTAAGTATTTCAGCCAATGAGCCCCAAGGGGCCACCATTAACTTGGTCAGTGTTTTTGATTGTCTAATGTCTACAACTAAACCAACCATGGCAGACAAATATGACCAAGAGAACAGAGAAGAAATTCTAGTTATTGGCAAAGTTCCACACCCAACCAGCAAATAATTTATAGAATAAGCACAGACTTAATTGCTCACAAAAGCAAGACCGAGTCTATCATATCATAAAATGTGTTTGGCTTCCCATAAACTGGTGCCAGTAACACATGATGGCATGATATCTTAAATGTACCAGTGTTTTAGAAATGTAGTATTAGCCCCAACAGGCAAAAATATAAAACAAGTTTCCAGACCAGGTTAAAGCTTCAAATGAATAACGCTAATTTCCAGAAAAAGATTTTTTTCTGGACCATACCTGAAGGAAAAAAACATATACCTGGACAGCCTAGAAAATGACCCAGAGAGCCTCTGACGGCAAACTGGGGTCCTGAGGCAAAGACGCCAGCAACAAGAATGGGACTGTCATGACATACAAGGACAGTACAACCCAGCTGGTACCAAAAAGTCATTCCAGGAAAACATCAGTGACCAAGAGACTGTGGTTCTGAGCAGTCCCTGTGTCTATGTAGTACCTATGAGGGATCTGTAGCTCATGAAAGACCTAGTCTCATGCTAAAATAGTCATCTGCTAACTAAAAGCTCAAACTTTTAAAGTAAAAGAGGGATCAATAAGACCTTTATTAAGCATTTAAAACTTTTCTATGAAAATGGTAGCAGTGCCAAAATGAAACCATCAGACTGTCCTCTAAGGGTGAAATGTTTAGTAAACCATTTGATTATTCCATTAGCACAATGCCAAGGAAAAATGCCTGACACATTCCTCCTAAAGTCAGGGTGAATAATTTTACTAGTAAGCTGCCACAGCTTCAAGGTTACAAGAAAAACTTACTTGACTTAATGAAACTAAATGATTTAGAAACCAAAACTTTAAGATAAATCTCAATGCAAAATGTCAAACTCAAGTTTTATGGGTTGAAAATTGTGTCCCCCAAAAGATATGCTCAAGTCCTAACCCCCAGTCCCATGAATGTGACCCTATTTGAAAATGGGGTCTTTGAAGACATGATTAGTTAAGATGTGTCAAGCTGTATTAGGGTAAGCCCTAACCCAGTATGATGGTTGTCCTCATAAGGAGAGGGAAATTTGTACCAAGAGACAGACACAGGGGAAAAGGCCATGTGATAGCAGACACAGAGACTGAAGTGCTGCAGCCACCATCAGAAGCTGGGAAGAGGCAAGGGAGGATGTTCCCCTACAGGTTTCAGAGGGAGCCTGGCCCTGCCAACACCCTGACTTTAGACTTCCAGTCCTCAGAACTGAGATGTGGTAGTTTGAGGCTTTTATGGAAAAATCATGTCCTTAGAGCTAATCCATTCCTGTGGGTATGAACCTAGATGAACCTATTACAGGTGGTTATTAGATGGTTTTGATTAGGTTATTTGGTAGGGCATGACCCAGGCTGGGTGCTAATCCTCGTATGGATTCCTTTATAAAGGGATGAATACAGAGAGAGACACAGAAAGAAACCCACAGAGGCTGAGAGGAAACCAAGAAGCCAGAAGCTGTGGGCAATGGAGCCCTGAGGAAAAGGCAGAGACCAGCAGACGGCACCATGCGCTTTGCCACGTGACAGAGGAGTCCAGGATCACCAGCAGCCAGTCTTGAGGGAGCAAAGTATTGCATGACGATGCCTTGATTTGTTCACTTTTCTCCTCCTCAGAACTGTAAGCTTAAACGCCAATAAACCCCCATTGTAAAAGCAACTCATTTCTGCTATATTGCTTTCGGCAGCTTTAGCAAACTAAAACATGGAACAATAAACTTCTGCTGTTTCAAGCAACCTAGTCTATGATATTTTGTTATAACGCCTCAAGGAAACCAAGACATCAGGCATACAGTAGTCAGATTAAAAAGAAGTCATCAAAAAAGAACCCAGTCTTAAGGCCTCAAGTCAAAGGAAAAGCAAATCTAGTGGACTAAGATCAAGGAAAAAATATCTATTATTAACCAAACCTTCAAGTACTAAAGAGAAGAGGCCTTATCATTCAATCACCTTACTAGTTATTTCTAAAGTATGCCTTTCCTGACAAGATCACAAGTGCCCGGGTCTTGATCAGATATCAATCAGCACCAAATAGTTGCCTAACCACTTCCACATATATAACAAAGTGTTGTCATACAATGGAAAGAAGATGTCTTATATGAAATGTAACCATCTTTGAAGCTATTCACAGCTTGTTTTGTTGAGTTCACCAAGAAACTCACTTGGCAACTACAAAGGTCTTTTAGACTACTGATGTTACCCGCTCTTCCGGAATTAAAAAGATGGGCAAATAGGTGGTCAGGTCTCAAGAACACAGTAGGTGACACGTGAGGATGCTCAGCCCTGTTGCCCTACCTTGACCCCTCACTCCCAAGCCCGGCCCCAACCACACTATTATTTATACCAACAGCCTCAACAAGAAGATCAAGAAGGATAAGCTGCAGAAGTCCCTGTACGCCATCTTCTCCCAATGTGGCCAGATCCTGTATATCCTGGTATTCCAGAGTCTGATGATGAGGGGCCAGGTCTTTGTCATCTTCAAGGAGGTCATCAGCGCCAACAACACCCAGTGCTGCTTGCAGGGTTTCCTTTCCCTTCTACAACCAGCCCATGTGACTCCAGTAGGCCAAGACCGGCTCAGATATCATTGCCAGGATGAAGGGCACTTTCATGGAGTGGGCCCACAGTTGGGAGAAGTGGAAGCCCAAGAGCCAGGAGACTCAGCTGCAAGAAGGCAGAGTAGGGTGGGGCAGCTGCCCTGTGGTGGGAGCCATCCAAAGGCCGGTCCAGGGCATGCCGCTGAAAACTCGGGCACCCCTCATCACGCACCAAGTGCCGGGCCAGCCCCCTATGTGCCTCCTCTTCACATGATCCCACCACCAGGACATGGCCAGGATACGGCCTTTGTGGATTTTGACAATGAGGTGCAGGTAGGGGTGGCTTGCGACACCCTTCAGGGCTTCAAGGTAACCCAGAATAATACTATGAAGCGCTCCTTGGCCAAGAAGTAGCACCTTTCCCCCATGCCTCCCCCTGTCCCCATTCTGGGGCCACCCCTCCCCCTTGGCTCAGCCCTCTAAAAATAAGACCCCTCGTGGGGAGGTCTTCCCCAAGTCATGTGTGAGTGAGTGGTCTCCACGCGGCACTGTACCCCAGAGTCTGTCCCCAGACATCACACCTGGTGGTGTTTGGCCAAAATTAAAGTGGTGTTTTTGAAGTTTGGTTTTTCACAGACACACACAAAAAGACAGGAAAATACACAGGTTTTAAATTATTTACTTCATTTTAACTCTCATGTAGAAAGGAATAGAAATGGCCACAAAGACTGTGTCTGGAAATGATCCAAGGGATCTACTTTGCCAACCTGATCCTTCTTTGACCTTTCTTCTACAGAAAGTCATTCTGCATTAGTCCTAAGACTGGAGTAAAGCTTTCAGACAGAGGGCAATGGAAGCACAGATGTCAGAGCAGTGTACCTGGATCACTCTATCGGCAAGCTGCCCCTGCCCCTGCCAGGAGAGAAAAGGAGCAGAAATAATTCACAAATAACATCCACTCTCCACCCTGACCTCTTATCTGTCCATTTTTATCTTTGAATGGAGGAAGAGAAAAAAAGAAACAGAAGAGGGAGAGACAGAACAGATTGAGAGAGAAGAGAATGAAGAGAACTGCAGTACAGAACACTGGGTAAAAGCTTCAGAGACAGGTGGGCTTGGGTTTGAACCCCAACTCTGCGGCTTAACAACTGAGTTGGATCTTGGCCAGTCTGTGGAATCATCAAGAGCCTTGGTTTTCTCACCTGTAAAGTGGGGTTATAACAACTTGCTGGCTTGTGTGACAAAACAAGATAAGTATGTAAAGCAATTAGCATGCTGCCTACCACAGAGGAGGCCACCAATATAAAAAAAAGTAGGTGGAGAGGAGAGGAGGGGAGGCATTCAGACAAAAATCTCAAAGGTTCAAAGAGCAGCCAGAACTCACTCAGAACAAAAGCCTCATTCTTTTTGTAAGCAATCTGAAAATATTTCCTGATCATCTACTACATAATCAGTACTGCCCTTCATGCAGAAATGAATGTGCCCTAATCCTCCTCCTTATTCTTAAGGTGCGTGCAATCCAGTTTAGGAGAGAGAGATTACACACATGAAATAAGTTTTTAAAAAAATCTAAATTATATTAAAGTGTTAAGTTTTTCACATGCAGTACAGCATGCTTGTCCTGTAGTAATTTGGGAGGGAGTTAGTGAGGGCTGAATGGTGGCGGAAAGTTTCAAGAGACCAGGTGGTGGAGAGGCAAAGGGACACGTGGGGGAAGGGAGGGTATGTTAGGTAAAGAAAATAAGCAAGGCACGCTGGAGGCTTGCCACTGAAGCACTGAGAGATCAGCAAGAGGAGAGAGCGAAGAGTTGTGAAGTGATGAAACCTGGATTATGGAGGGGACAGGCACAAAGCAGTGAGCATGGCAGCCACCTGAAGCAAAAATGGGCCGAACAGAGGAACTGAATATGGGAAATAAAAGAGGGTCTGCCGGCATCCCTTTAGATTTCTCTCTCCCTTTTAGGCCGTGTGCATGGCTCTCCACCTTCCCGGTATTTCTTAGAAAGAAGTGAAATCGCCCTCTTCTATTTCCCTGGAGTGGAGTTTTGGCTGTTACCTTTCTTGATAACGAGACGGTACGGGGTTTGACTCTTGATTCACAATGCAGGTTTGTGAATGTGCACCCAGCTGAGTTGAAATACCAGCTCTGCTGCATACTAGCTGTGTGACTTCGGGCAAGCAAACTCACCTCTCTGGGCCTCAGTTTCCTTATCTGTATGAAGGGCAATTATAACATCCCTCTCACAGATTGTTGAGAGGATGAGTTAATGCTTTTAATAAACCCTTAATTGAGAAGTACTTAAAAGAGTGCCTGGCATATTGGATAAAATCTACAAAAGTGACATTATTATTATTATTATTACTACTACTACTACTACTACTACTACTACTCCTACTCTAGCTATTACCTTTAACTTTTAGCTGGAATAGACACAGAAAGCTCAAAGGATCATCTCCTCTACGACTAAGGAGGAGGTATCAAGGGGAAACCCATCTTAGAATTTCAAGTTCTTCCAAACTACCACAACAGCAACAACCCCAATGCAAGATTGCCAGACAATCCAGTGTCACACGAGGACAGAGCTGGTACCTGGCTTGGTGAATGGCCTCCATCCACTCTTTCCCATCCTGCTCTTCCTCACAGCGCAGCTCCAGTGGTTTTTGACCTTCATGGCCAAAAAGAACAGTAAAGTAATACTGGAAAGAAAAACAAACAAAAATATTTAGTTTTACTTTTGAAATGTACCAGATCAACAACACAGTCTTTACCTACAAAGGTACATGTTTACAAAATGCATCAACATTATGTAAATTATATTTCAAAATGTAGTATCACTCCCAGTCCACTTGGCAATGGCTCTGCATCGAGAAGATATAATAGGCTGCATCCTAACACCCTTCAGTAAGAGTCAACCTACAACCCCTCTGTAATATATCTTTTTACACAAGTACCAAAAAGAACATTCCAGGAATCTGGCTATCAGATAAAGTGAAATTAGCATGATACTTTCCAAAAGCTTTCCTTTTTGGAGTATGATAATCTATTGGGACCTACAAGTCTATGCACTGGTTAATACTCTTTTCTCCATCCTGGAAAGCAAAAGGCTCATAATTACAGAGCCCAAGTGCTGCCATTTGCTCATCCTGCAACCTTAACAGACGCCACCAATTGATTACCTCACTCTTTTCCATAGCCCCGAGATGGCCTTGCAATCCTTATCAACACCATATTCCTGAGTGCCACTTCTATCGGATTATAATTGACCCAGGAAAGCAAACCTAGTTGCCATCCTGAGGGCTAAGAAATGATCAGAATTTCTTTTTTGGGAGAGGTGTAATCTGAGTTATTGTTGGACTAAAGGAACTGGATTTAAAGAGGGAAACAACTGAAACTAATTAGGGGGAAAAAAGTGGTTTCTCTAATAGGAGTTCTATTGGCAATCACCAAAAATTGGAAACATGTCCTTCCAAGGGTGAATGGATAAGTAAACACTGGTACATCCATAAAATGGAATACTAGTCAGCAATAAAAAGGAACAAACTCTTGATACAGCCTCTCAAAAGCATTATGCACAGTGAAAGAAGCCAAGTTTCAAAAGGTTACATTCCATTAACATGATATTCTTCAGAAGAACAATAGTGACATAACGACAAAGAACAGATCAGAGGTTGCCAGGGATCAGGGTTGAGAGGATGTGACTACAGAGGGACTACAAAGGAAAGGGAGTTTTGGGAGTGAAGGGACTGTTTGTATTCTTAGTGTGGTTACACAAATCCATACATGTGATAAATTCATAGAACTATGTACAAAAAGGGCCAATTTTTACACTATGTTAATTTAAAAAATAAAAATTAAATTAAAAAATGCTTTCCCTATGTTCTCATGAGGATTTCAGAACTGAAATAACCACATAACCAAGATTTACATACTCCTGGACGTACACTGGTCTACCAAATGACTCTGTGTTCCAACAAAGAAAGATATGAAAGTCAGGAACTTTTACAACAATAAGCTGAATTCCCAAACAACAGAAGTAAACCAGATTAGTAAAAAATAATCTTGAAATAATCTCTGTTAAAATACAGAGCACTATCATATTAAATACATAGAAATACACATGTATATTTTGTTCAGGGTCTACTCTGAATTAGAAAAAGGAACAAATGTCTCAGTTGAAAATGCATTGCCTTTCAACAATACTCATGAATAACAATATACTCAATAGATCACCACACTTTAGTACAACCTCAGAGATTTTTAAGTTGTAGTTGAACAGATGGCACTTCTGAGGATCTGCTCTAGCCTATAAGATTTTTAAATGCTTGGGCCAAGTTGCTAGGTCTAGACAACTAATAATACTTTCAGAGAAAAATATTCTTCTCTATCTCATTTTATTTCCCAGCCCCTTGGCATAAGTCCTCTCCAACTTCCTACCACTCTGGCCGATCTAGGGCAAAGTGGTGGTCCGAGTGGATGGGGAACCTCAGCCTAGGCCAAACATGCACAGCCAGCTTGAGTGGAAAAAAGTGAGACAGGAAGAAGGAAATCCTAGGTGCTAGAAACAAAGGGGAAAGGCAAAACTAGCAGAGTTAAAAAGAAATAAAACAAAATAGAATTACTGTGGCTAAGATATTTAAAATGACGTCAGAAGGTCATTCTAGAAGTTACTCTTAGGCACACAGCAGCCAAATATCACAAACTGCCACAATATGCAAAGCCTCAAGCAAAAATGTTCCTCAAAAATCCTATGGACATCCGGATCATAAAGCAAATCATGAGATAAAGAACTCAGTTAACTATCTAACCTGAAGGACAATTAAAGTACCCCAAATATCCACCAACCATAAACAGCTTGTAATTTTCTTCTTTTTCGTTAAAACCCATTGCTTGGAAATGCCGAGACAAGACAAGATTTGGGTTCCTACCTGATTCTGTGCTCCCCAAACTGCAATTCTAAGGCCCAAATAAATGCCTTTGTTGCCTTGCAGCTTAGTTTGTTATTTCTTAGTTGACAACAGAAAGCATGGGAACTGAGGGTTAACATACCAGTGCCCTAGCAGCTGAGAGATAAGAGTTCTAACATCCAAGCAGGATCTATACATATATGGTCTTGGGCCTTGCAAGGCACTGAGTTGAATCAAAGACCTCTGCATCACAACAGGGCCAATGAACAGCTATTAATTTTATGTAATAGAGACTAGAAAAATTCTGCCCCAAATTCTGGGAAGATAAAAGGAAGCATGTCATCTCCCCGGGCTCTGAGCCTAAATGAACAAACAAATCAAGGCCCCCAGTGACAAACTGAAACAGCAAACCTGCATTTCATATGGATTTGAGCAGGTGGGTTGAGAATGGTTTACAAATGGTGAGAAATGAACATTTAAAAACAATGGGGAGTAGTCTAGGGATGTAAATGTCAATGGGAAGAAAGTAGAGAATAATCTAGGGACTGAATAACACAATAAACCCAGAGGTGGATGAGAATAGTGGTTGATGGTACAGATGCAAGAGTATCCTTTGTGAGCTAGAGCAGATGTAAGTCACTAAAGCAGAGTGGTGGGAATGTGGAGAAGCATGGGAAAAATACATTTGGTGTGACCTATGGACTGTGGTTAACAGCAATACTGTAATATTCTTGCATCAATGCCAAAGATGTACTGTGTTGATAATGGGGAAGAATGGAAAAAGTGTGCCAAATGTACACTATGGACCATGGTTGGTGGTAATAGTCTGAGATAGTCTATCTCATAATCTGTAACAAATGTTCCACCATGGTGTGGTGTGTTGGTGAAAGGGAGTTATATGAGAAATCTACACATGTGCATGATTGTTTATAAGTTCACAACTTCTGGTAATAAAAATATATTTTAAAAAATCAATTGGCAATAAAGTCATCTTATGTCCATCTTTAACCTGGACATAAGCTCAGGTTAAAAATGTTACAAACCTCACAGGCGGAAATGAACCACATAAGGCAGAGACAACAGACACAACAGATTAAGAAATGAGCATCATGAAATTTACAGAAAGTAAAACAATCTGCCAAAGGCTATGAAATAAGTATATTTAAGAGAATCAAAAAGATCAACTTGGGAGCTGATGTGGCTCAAGCAGTTGAGTGCCCACCTCCCACATAGGAGGTGCCCAGTTCGGTTCCTAGTGCCTCCCAAAGAAAACAGACAACGAGCAAAAACAACAAGCAGACAACGAGCAAAAACAAATGAGCAAACAAATGAGGAAGCCATCTCAGGAGAGCCCATGTGGCTCAGTGGTTGAGCACTGGCCTACCCCATATGAGGTCCCGGGTTCAATCCCAGTCTCGGTATCTCAAAAAAATAAAATAAAAATAAAAAGATCATCTTAATATAAGAAATAAAATCCATAATAAAAACCTGCAAAGTCAAAAGAACAATCGTATTTATAAGAACCAAATAGAATTTCTAGAAATGAAGGAAATAGCCAATGAAATTTACAACTCTGGATCGGTGTCCATAATGTATGAGATGCAGTTGGAAAAAGAATTTACAAACTAGAAAATAGATTTAATTAATAACCCAGACTATTGTACAGAAAAGTAAAGCAATGAGAATTAAAGAGAAAATAAGAGATATGGGAGACAGAATAAGAAGTAATCATGTGAAGGGATAATAGCTGGAAATGTTCAGCTATTCAGAGTAAAAACACTGAATACCACACTTAATAAGTAAAACCTAAACCTAGACATGTCTCAGAAAAATTAGAGAAAACTAAAGACAAAAAGAATATCTTAAAAGACAACCCGAGAGAAAAGACACCTAAGTGAGTGAGGACCAGCAATTAGACAGATGTCAAACATCCCAGCCATGATGACAGAGGCCAGGAGTGACCACTGGCATAATGTCCTCAAAATACTGAGGGAAAATATCTCACAAGAATGAAGGCAAATATAAAAGAGATTTTAGTAAAGTTACTAGTTATAAAATCAACATGCAAAAAAGTAATACATATAACAACAAAAACCATTTAGAAAATATAATGGAAAGGAAGATTCCCATTCATAACAGCAAAACAAAATAAAATACCTAGGCTTTATAAACTTAGGAAGAAATGCCAAGAAACCTTTATGAGGAAAACTATAAAATACTTCTGAAAGACATATAAGTGGACCCAAACAAATGGAATGGCATATCATGGTCTTACATAGGAAAACAGAACAATATAACATAAATTTATAAATTTAACTCTATACCCACCAAAAAAACAAACTGGGAAAAAACTTCAAAGTTTTTTTTTCCCCTGGCACTGAATAGATTGATTATAAATTCATCTGTAAGTTAAAAAAAAAAAAAAAAAGAAGAGGAGCTAGTCCCATGAGATATTAAAACATTAGAAAACCTCTCTAATGAAAACAGAATGATATTTGTGTATGAATAGACAGACTAACAAAACAGAATAAGAAAGGCAAATATAGACTCAACTATATATGGAAATTTATCATAAAGGCTGTATATCAAACCAGGAAGGAAAGTAGAGTTTTTAGTAAGTGGTAGTATAAATATAGAAAAAGATAAAATTGGTCCACTGATAGCTGAGAAATGTGCTTATAGAAATTTCTTCATGTAAGTAGTTTTAAAAATTCTAAAATTAATTGAACTGATTTTCTATTAATCTAATTTTAGAAGTTTACTCTTTGCAATTAGACAGACGTCTAATTAACCAGACCTTCTCAGATTTGCTTACAGGAATAAGATAACATCTCAAGGCAAAACCAGACAAAATGGTGTAAATCTGTAACTTTTCTCAGAGACAAAAAGGTTGATATCCTTGAGTGGTTGTCTAAGAAAGGAGCCATGAAGGCCTTGCACCTGCACAACTATATCTAAACTAGTTTATTAGCCGCAGAATTCAAGGACAAGTTGGATGTGCTTGAGACAACACAGGACTGAGAAATTGCACGTACCTCCTCACAAGACCTCTGGCATCGCTTGATTTTACTTGTTTTTCTTCTCCCCCTACCCTCTCCTTTGCCTTTAAATATCCTAGCCCCCATTCTCATTTTGTACTGGATTTGGGAAGATTCCCCCGGTTCCTTGCTTGTGCACTAACAATAAATCACCTTCTCACTAAAAGACATGTTTGTCCTTTGTAGCGTGGGACCAGGTGGGCCTATCTATTGGAAACAGCTGTCCTTCTGGTAACACCATGCCTCATGCAATACATCAGGATTATTTCCAAATGAATCAGAGGCTTTAATGTAAAAAAATTAAAAATTAAGCCCTACAAGTATTTTTAAAATATGAATGAATACCACCATTCCTCTGAGTGGGAAAAACTGTACTATCATCAAAATCCAGAAACATGAAAAGATTGATCAATTTAATTATATAACAATTTAAAACTTCTGTTGCTTTTGAAAATTAAGGAATTAATTATGAAAAAGGAAAACAAAGGATTCAGGAAACCAGGGTCCCAAAGCAGGAAGCAACAAAGGGAAATCTCTGAATGACAGCTATGTGGCAGGCAAGAGGGCAACCAGCAAAATTAGGGTAAGAAGATGGAAGCACCTAGAAGGGAAAACATTGATAAAGTACTTGAAATAGATATATAACATCTTTAAGTATTTGGGGGGAAATTACAGTTAGAAGTGGCACATATAGAAATATTTAGTGAAAAATAAGGATATGTACATAAAAAACTAAACAAATGGGGGAGGGAGGTGCAACCATTAACCCAGGAAAAAATATAAACTTCAACGGGAAAGGAAAAGTAATCATAGTATACTATTTGGCTTTTCAATGAGCAGTATTTACAAAGCCATTAATATTAACACTGATTATTGATTTAACCGAAAACAGTGATAAAATTTTAGAGAACAGGGGGCAGAGGCAGAAGACAAGACATCAGGGAGAGAAACAGAGCAAAATCTTCAACAACAATATTAAGCAGAAAATATTTTAAATTGGCAATTCAAGAAATAACACCATAAGTATATTATTTTAAAATATGGAGGTAAATGCCAAGGGAAAAAAAAGGCCGAAGTGAAAAGCTGTTGCGTCCTTTTTCATTTACATTTTTCAGACTTAGCGTAGTTACTGTTCAGAGTATTCTTCACAATATTTGTAGTTACATCACCTCTTCTGTTTCTAACATTGTTTCTTTTTTTAATAAAATCTTATTGAAGTATTTCATTCATACATAAACAATAAATGTATAGTAAAATTTGTGAATTTACAAAACAAATATGCATATCATCATACCTCTTCCCACCACCAATACCTTGCACTTTTGTGAAACATTTGTTACAAACTATTAAAGAGTATCAACAAAATATTACTATAACTATAGCCCATATCTTATATTTGGTATAGTTTCCCCAAACCCATCCAATTATTAACACCCTATATTAGTATTATGTATTTGTTATTGTTCATGAGAAAATGTTCTCATATTTGTCCTGTTAACCACAGCCCATCATCCACCACTGGATTCCCTGTGTTATACAGTCCCATGCTTCGTACAATCCATTCCAAGTGTACACCCAGTAGCTCCCATTTTTATCATAGAGTTGTGCTGTCATCGCCTCAGTCAATTTTAGAACGTTTTCATTACTCCAAAGGAAAAATCCCATATCCCCTTATAACCCCCTATTGTTCTTCCCCAGTATTGAAAAGAAAATCTTCCATTGCTGCAAAATATTACAATACTACTGTTAACTATCGTCCATAAATTACATAATTTTCCCATGTATCACCATATTCTTAACACTTTGTAATAGAAGAACATTCTTATATTTACACTAACCACAATCTTCATCCACCACTGAAATCACTATTACACATTCTCTGGATTATTCTCTAGTTTCCTTTCAATTGACATTTACTTCCACAATCTTTTTCACCCACAATCACATTTATAAACCAGCAGTGTTATCTAACATTGTTTCTTTGTGCCCTTTTAAAAAACCAGTCTTGATGAAAATTTATCTTCTCAAAGAAGCAGGCTTTCTTGATCATGGCTCTTTATTTTATTAATTTCCTTGTTCAATTTCTTTTTAATCATCTATTCTTTAGGTATTTGTTCTGTGATTCTCCTAGCTTCTTGAATTCAGTTCTTGAGTTCTTAACCATAGTCTATCCTCTTCTTCTGTAATTTCCATTGGATGTTTGTTTGAACCTTTCAATCTATTGTCCATATGCATTAGCGTCAATGTACATTCAAATTTTCATTTCTTGATCTCTCTGCCCAGTGTTCTGATTTATTTCTTTCTCTTCTTTTTCAAAAACAGTTTTACTGAGACATTCACATACCATACAATCCATGCAAAGTGTACAATCAATGGCTTTTAGTATATTCACAGAGATGTGCATTCATTACCACAATCAATTTTTGAACATTTTCATTACTCCAAAAAGAAAAACCCCATGCCCATTAGCAGTCCCCTCTCAATACCTCTATCCTTCCCCAGTCCTACATAACCACTGATCTATTTCTGTCTCTCTAGATTTATTTAAATTTACATTTTATATAAATGGAGTCTTAAAATACGTAGTTCTTTGTGTTTGGTTTATTTCACTTAGCATAATTTTTCATTTAATTATTATTATTTTTAATTAGAGATGTAGATTTATAGAAAATCATGTAAAAAATACAACATTGCCATATAGTCCCCTATTGCTGACACTCTGCATTAGTGTGGTACCTTTATTATAATTGATGAAATGATATTAAAATAATACTATTGCCATGTGACAGAGGAGCCAAGGATCACTGACAGCCAGCCCCAGAACACCAAACTTTGGGAAGAAAGCATTGCCTTGATGAGACCTTGATTTGGACTTCTTCCCAGCCTCAAACAGTGAGCAAATAAATTCCCCTTGTTTAAGTCGGGGGGGGGGGAAATAGTACTATTAACTATAGACCATGGTTTATATTAGGAGTATTTTTCCCCATATACCACCCTATTATTAACGCCTCCAACTATTATTGCAGAGATGTCTGTTTTTTCCTTCAGTTTTGCCTCAGGTATTTTGGGGGCATAAATATTTATGATTGTCATTTCTTCTTGGTGCAGTGCCCCTTTTATTAATACATTGTGTCCTTCTTTGTCTCTCATAATAGCTTTTGACTTAAACTCAATTTTGTCGGTAATTAGCATAGCTACCCTAGCTCTTTTTTTTGTTTACTATTTGCAAAGAATATCTTTTTCATCCTTTTGCTTTCAATCTACTTGGTCTTTGGGTCTAAGGTGAGTCTCTTGTAAACAACATCTAGTTGGACTATGCTTTTTTATCCATTTTGCCAATCTGTATCTTTTGATTGGGGAGTTTAATCCGTTAAATTTCAATGTTATTACTGTAAAGGTAGTACTTACTTCAGCCATTTTGTCCTTTGGTTTTTATAAGTCATCTTTTTTTGTCTCTTCTCTTTTATTGCAACCTCCTTTTTTGCAGAATTGATCTTTTGTGATGTATCTGATCCTTTTCTCATTTCTGTTTATGTTATTTTTTAAAAATAATTTCTTTGTGGTTACCCTAGGATTTATATTACACAACCTACATCTATAACTTACTAATTTGAAAAGATACCACCTTAGCTTGAGTAGCATACATGTTCTCTGTTCTCATATCCCTCTGTTTCCCCTCTTTACGTTGCTTTTGTCCCACTTTACCACTTTATATTTTGCACATCCGTTATCAGGAAATATGCCTTTTTCCTGTTCAATTGTATTCTTTTTTTTTTTTTTTAAAGATTTTATTTATTCATTCATCTATCCCCCCCTTGCTGCTTGTGCTCGCCGGGTCAGCCAACCGCGCCGTGTGGGCGGGCCTGCCTTCACCAGGAGGCCCCAGGAACCGAACCCGGGGCCTCCCATATGGCAAACGGGAGCCCCACTGATTGAGCCACAGCCGCTTCTCATGTTCAATTGTATTCTGATTCTCATATGAATTAAACAGTAGAGTTATATATTGAGGATATAGTACTGTTGGGTTTTGCATTTATTTATTTTTATTTATTTATTTTTTTTGAAGTACCAGGGGCCAAGGATTGAACTCAGGACCTCACATGTGGGAAGCTGGTGTCCAACCACTGAGCCACATTGGCTCTCCTGAGTTGGTTTTCTCATTTGCTTTGCTTGTTGTTTGTTTTGGGTTTTTTTTTTTCAGGAGGCACCAGGAATCGAACCCAAGACCTCCCATGTGAGAAGCAGGCACTCAACCGCTTGAGCCACATCCACTCCCTGCATTTACCCTTTTAGTTACCCTTACTGATGATCTTCATTTCTTCACACTACTAAAAGCCACTCTCCTGCCTTTTCCTTTAAACTTGCAGACTCTAGTAATTCTTCTAGGGTAGGTCTCTTGTTTATGAACTCTCTCAGTTTCTGTTTATCTGTGAAAATTTAAACTTGCCTTCATTTTTGAATGACAGTTTTGCCAGAGAATTTTTAGCTGGCAGCTTTTCTCTTTCAGTACCTTAAATATATCATATAATTGCCTTCTCTCCTCCATGGTTTCTGAAGAGAAATTGGCACTTTGTCTTACTGAGGATCCTTGTAGGTGACGAATCGCTTTTCTCTTGCTGCTTTCAGAATTCTCTCTTTATCTTTGGCATTTGACATTCGATTAATATGTTTCTCAGAGTACATCTATTAGGATTTATTATGTTTGGTGTACACTGCGCATTCCTTGTACATGTATATGTCTGTCTTTTTAAGAATTGGGAAATTTTCAGCCAGTATTTCCTTAAATATTCTTTCTGCCACTTTTCCCATCTCTTCTCCTTGTGGGACACCCATGATGCATATTTTGTGCACTTTGTGCTGTCACTCAGATCCCTGAGACACTGCTCAATTTTTTCTATTCTTTTCTCTGTTTTTCCAACTGTATGATTTCAATTGTCCTGTCTTCTAGGTCATGGATTCTTTCTTCTGCCTGTTCAAATCTGCTGCTATATGCCTCTGGTATATTTTTAATCTCTACTATTGTGGCTTTCATCCCCATAAGTTACATTTCTTTTTTTTTTTTTCCTTTTTAAAAAATTATTTTTTTAATCTTATTTTTAAAGAAACTTTAGATTACATAAATGTGTAAAAAATATAAGGGATTCCATTATATCCCACTCCCTCCTCCTCCCACACTTTCCCACATTAACAACATCCTTCATTTGTGTGGCACATGTATTACAATTGATGAACCCATATTGAAGTGTTGCTACTAACCATGAACTACAGTTTACATTACAGTTTACACTTTGTCCTGAACAATTTTGTAAGTTATGACAAAATATACAATGGCTGTACCCATCACTGCAATGTCATGCAGGACAAATCCAATGTCCCAAAAATGCCCTCATATTACACATATTCCTCCCTCTCTCATCCCTCAGAACATCTGGTGGCCACTGCCTTTATATCAATGATAAAGAGTTCTTCCATTGCTAGAATGGTATTAATTCTATAGTAGAATAATAATGTCTACTTTACTCCATTGTTCATTCTCCAATCTTGAGGGTTTGGGGATGGTGATGCCCACTCTGCTTCTAATTTTGAGGGGTTTAGATCCCATAGGGCAAATGGATGGAGCTACCTTGCTTGCAGTTGCAGACACTCTCTGTTGCTTGGGATGGGCATTGTCCATCATACCTATATCCAATGCCATGATTTTAGAAGTGTCTTTCCTACAGGTAGATTGGTTGTCTATCATTTCTATCATTTCACATGTTTTAAAGGTACTTTTCCTCCCTGAAATCTGGTATTGAGGATATCCTATTCCTTTGTGCCACACTTCTCCTTTTTCCAGGTGGGAAAGCAGATCTGTTTTGCAGACTTGATATCCTACTGAGACCAGGTTATTGACATTCTCCAGCATCACTTCTCTGAACAACTTTTGCTGGGATGTGTCTAAAAGGTCCCACTCTTCCTGGGTGAAGTCTACAGCCACATCCTTGAAGGTCACATACTCCTGTGATTGCATTGTCAATACATTAGCTGGCATCTATCTTCCTCTGGATTTTCACTCACAACCAGACAAGCAGATGGGCAAAGCTGATAGCTCTCTCTCTTCAATTCAGCATTTGTGGAGCCCTCTAACTTTATCCAGTATATCAGGGTACGATTTTTCAGGATCTACATTTCTTTTTAAACTTTCAAATTCTTCTTTATGCTCACACATTGTCTTTAGCTCTTTATGCATATTTTCCTTCATCTCCTTGAATTGATTTAGGAGATATGTTTGAGCATCTTTGATTCATTGTTCCAACTTCTGAGTCTCCACTGAAGTTTAATTTGTTCCATTGACTAGGCCATACCTTTCTGTTTCTTAGTATGGCTTATAATTTTTTGCTGATGTCCAGGCATCTGATTATCTTGATGAGTTTATTCTGAAGGTCCATTTCTACCTCTTGTCTAGGTTTTTATTGGCTTTGTGTTAAGGCTCTCTTTGACACTTGGTCTAATTTATTCTAGAACTTTAGAATAGACAGTGTTTAACTGTTCAGATTTTCTCAGCTCTTCACCTGATTCTTGCCTTGGCTATGTGGTACAACTTTTAAGACTGAACTTTTTGTGAAATTGTTTCTCCTCCAGGAGAGAGCTTCTTTTCCTCTACTTCTTCTCTAGGAATTGTGATCTATTCTGTTTGTTTTTGTGTAGACTTTTCTTCCCAGTTCCTATGATTTCTTTAAATTCTCACCTTCACTCAGTGTCCCATTTTCCTTATCAGTTCTGGGACTCATCCATTCCTGCAGCAGTTCAGTGTCAAACCCACACCCCTTTTTTTTCTGTGAGGATTTTTCTGCCTCTGGTTTCTTCCCTGTTAGGGTATCCCACCCTAAAGAGCCAGATGGGGTCAATCTAGAAAGATGGTTCACTTCAGAAAAGTCCACTTGCTTTTAGGTGGCCCAACCATCCGAAACTGGATTGAGTGAGGGCACAACAATTCTTGCCAGCATTTCTATCACAGTCTCTCTTCTTTATCCCCTGTGGGCCTTTCTGCATGCAGCACTCCTTAGCAGCTTGTGTTCCGCCCAGGGTCTCTGTGGACTAAGGTCTTATGCCTGGATATCCATGGAGTTCTAACTCACTGCTGAGAGACTCTCTACAGTTGCTGTCTGCATTGGGAGGGACCCAGGCCGTGCTCCCTCTGTAGGACTCCCAAGCTGCACAGGACCTAGCAAGGGGGAGGGAAATGGGAACCAACTGGCGGCCTGGGATGGAATTTCCCTACCTGATATTTTTCTGTTTCTTCGATTCAGCATTTGTGGAGTCCTTCTCCACTCTCTACCATCCTCCAGAATTCTAAGCAGGTAGGATTTGTCCTTGAATTCACTAAATCTCTGGGGAGGATTTTTCAAAGGATGTCTTAGGTCGCCATGTTAATGACATCACTCTGGATTAATTCTTCAATATACTTCCAAATCAATAATTCTCTACTCAGCTGTATCTAGTCAAAAATATATCTCATCTATTGGGTTTTTATTTTGATGACAAATTTTTTCATTTCCATTGTTTCTAGTTGAATCTTTTTCATATCTATCTGTCTTGATTCATATCTATCTCTTTTTGTTTTATAATTTCTTGTTCTTTTATGGATTAATCCTCCTTCTTCTTAAAGATCCCAAACGTACTCTTAAAAAATTTCACTATGGTAACGTATTTATAAACATAAAATTTCCCATATTAGCCATTTTTAACTGTACAATTCAGTGATATTAATTCCATTCACAATCATATTCCATTATCAAAACTTGTTTCATATCTCCAAACAGAAACTCTACCTATTAAGCAATAACTCCCCATTCCCTTCTCTTCGCAGCTCCCAGTAACTTTTAATCTATTGTCTCTGAATTTGCTTATTCTAGATATTTTATATAAGTGGAGTCATACAACATGTGACCTTTTATATCTGGCTTATTTCACTCAGTATAATATTTCAAAGATTAATCATGTTGTGGCATGTATCAAAATTCACTTTATATGCCTGAATAATATTCCATTGTGCTTACATCCATTTTGTTGATCCACTCATCTGTTGATGGACACCTGGGTTGCTTCCACCTTTTAACTACTGTGAATAATGCTGCTATGAACATTACTAGTTTGAGTCTGTTTTCAATTCTTTTGACCTTAAATTGGTCTTGCCAAGTCACATGTAATTCTATGTTTTAACTTTTTGAGGAACCACCAAACTGTTTTTGTGCAGTGGCTGCACCAATTATACATTCCCATCAACAATGCACAAGAGTTCAAATTTCTCCACATCCTTGCTAATGCTTATTTTCCTTTTATTAAATAATAGCCATCCTGGTGGGTGTGAGATGGTATCTCATTGTGGTTTTGATTTGCATTTCCTTAATGACTAATGACGGTAAGCATCTTTTCATGTGCTTTTTGAACATCTGTATATCTTCTTTGTAGAAATATCTATTCAAATTCTTTGCCCATATTTTACAAGAGTTGTTTGTCTTTCTGTTGTTGAGTTGTTGGTGTTCTTGATATATTCTGGATATTAAACATTTATCAGATACATGAGTTGCAACTATATTCTCACATTCTGTAGGCTTTTTACTTTCTTGATAATGTCCTTTAATGCACAAAAGATTTTAATTTTTTTAAATAACTTCATTTCAAACAAAAAAAATAATAGGAAAAAAAGCAGTTCAACAAGTTATGGAAGCATTACTCCTAAAAAGTTCTGCCTAGGCACTTTTATTTCAACTAATTCCAACTTCTAACTCAATTGTTAAAGTGTTCCAAAAGATACACAGATGAACACAGATTAAATGGCATAGTCTAATCTCCTTATTAATGAAAAAAATGAAGAGAAAAAAGGTGCTTAATCATACTCATATCTCACAAAACCAAACTTTGTATTCTTTTGTTGCATTAATACAGTACCAACTTTGCTACAAAAACATTACAGTGTTTTTGTTAACTATAGTCTATACATAACATTATTTACATTTTTCCCATGTATCATTCTTAACACCTTGATATAGCAGAACATTCCTTTATGTTAACTGCAGTCCTCATCTACCTCCAAAATCATTGTTATACATTCCCTATATTATCCTTTGGCTGTACTCCAATGAACATTAATCTCCTCAGACTACTCGTTTTAGCCACAATCACATCCATAAACCAACAGTGTTTGTTGTATTCATTATAATGTGTTAACATCATGTCCAACCATTACCACATATTTACATTTGACCTTATTAAACATTCTACATACATCCAGCATCATCTTCCCCTTCTCACCAACCTACACTTCATAGTCCAACTCTGTAAGTCTACTCATTGTGTTTAGTTCACACCAGTGAGACCATACAATATTCGTCCTTTTGTGTCTGGCTTATTTCAATCAACATAATATCCTCGAGGCAGTTCTATATTTAGTTTCCTGAGGAACCACCAAATCATCTTCCACAAAGGCTGCACCATTTTATACTTCCACCAACAGTAAAGGAGTGTTCCTATTTCTCCACATCCTCTCCAGCTCTTGTAATTTTAATATGTCAAGGTTTTAATTTTGATGAAGACCAATTTATCTATTTTTTTCTTTTGTTGCTCATGCTTTTGGTGACATACCTAAGAATCCACTGCCAAATCCAAGATCATGAAGATTTTCCCATGTTTCCAAATGTACTTTTTTTTGTTTGTTTGTTTCCCTCTTTTTTTATTTATTTATTTATTTATTTTTTATTGTGGGTAAAAATCAATACATACCAATATTTGTAAAATGATATATAAATATATATACATATATGTGCATTTGCTTACAAAAATGTTATTTATATATATATATATAAATATATATAAATGTACTTTTAAAGTACTTTTGAATCATACTCGTATTAAAGTCTACTATTTGCATTTCACTGAGAATAAATTTATTTCCTGATCGTTGAGTTTTTCAGATGTCTTTCTGAGCATCTCCTTGTGTGTTAGAAATTGAGTTTGTAGGCTCATCTAAAGTGGAACTCCTCTGTCTTCCCCCTCCCCTCCCTTATCTATCTACTTGCCCCTTAGGACTCCCAATGAAAACCAAGTTTTTGGTTAGAAGGTCAAATTTCTCATTCTAGGATGGTATCACAGATGTTGCTGATATAGTCACTGAGCCTCTTAATCCATATATTTCTTTGTAATTTTCTCTGACTTCTTAGCCACCACAGATTGGCCAAGATATGCATGCTCTTCCAGGGGGATCCAACCATAGCTCCCAGATCAATGCTCCAAGCCTAACTCTAGTCCCAGGCTCACCTGCACACCTTCTATTTTTATTTTACCAGGAGGTCCCAGGGAGCAAACCTGGGTCTCTCCATATGGCAGACAGATGCCCAACCACTTGAGCCACATCCGCCCCCTTCAATGCTTCTTAAAAGCACCTATGTAGGAGATGAAAAGTAAATTAGTGGTTGTCAGGAGCTAAGAGAGGGTGAAATGAGCACGGGGTTTCCTTCCAGGGTAATTTTCTGGAATTAGATTGTGCACAACCTTGGGATATATTAAAAATCACTGAATGGTTCCCTTTAAAAGGGTGTATCTTATGGCATATTAATTATATCTCATTTTTTAAACAGAAAAAAATAAAAAACAGCAATTACAAATTCCTGGTGTACTAATTTCTAGTTATTCTTATCCATTCAGGAAATCTTTCCTCAAAATGTCTCTGCTTTAACAAGCTGTTTTATTTTGGTCTGTCCTTTATTCCACAAATGTTGAATGAGCTGCTACTATGACTGACAAGACACTGTTAGTGTTTTAAAAAAACAACTCAACTTACCCCCTGCCTTCTAAGTCCTGGCAACCTAGCCCTTGAAAATACATACACAGTGTTTTCAAATAATTCTATTAGTCATACTTTCTTATGAATTTACCTGGATTTTCTGCTTCAATTATCTAAATTAGGGAAGTTGGCCCAAGTTGTCACAGCATCCAATGGTTTACCTATCGTTCTCCAAGCCTCCTCTCTCCCTTCAGTGGTCTGCCTTCTCTCTACTTATTTCTCCCATGTTTGGAGTCATTAGCAAACATGCCTGAGGCCATGAGTTCCACGTGTGTGCCAAGCATTCCAATGTGGGTGTGTATGTAAATCCCAACTGGAATTTAGGGAAGGATTCCTTCTACAAATGTTCAGATGAGGAGACCAAAAGTATCCTTGGGGGACAAGGAACAGGATCCTGGTCTTAGAAAGACCATCAGGGGAGCTTAAGTGGAGAAGAAAAGAATGAAAGTCTCCACCAATGACAAGGAGAAAGAACAGAGGCAAGGCAGGGCAGGGCAGGGCGCCTGAAAGGAAGTGGAAGGGAAGGAGGGGAGAAGGAGGAAAGGAAAGGAAATGAAGGAAGGGAGTTTGTTTAACCCTGCAAAGAAAACACAAACTAGTTACCAAATAGCTAGTGGGGGGGGAAATCTCCCTTTCTAATTAATATAAGGCGGCAAAAACTTTGGAAACCCTTCCCACTCCACTGGCCCCAACTATAGGTGACAGAGCAGTGCGTATTTTTATCTAAAAATCATATTATAATGGCTTTCCAATGGAATAGGATGTTAAAATGGGACTTTTTGTTCAGCTTCAGCTGCTATCACGACACAATTCACACAAACTACTGCCCATATCACATGGTGAGGAATCGAATCACCATGTTGGACTTAGAAAGGTGGTGGCTGAAAAAGGTTTTGATCTTCTCTCACTCAAGAACATGAAAGGGTTAGATGTGAAGTGGTCACACTGTTGGAGACTAGAGAAGACTTCTTCCTAGAGAAGTGTGTGTGCTCTTAGTCCCACGCCAACCATCTACCCCGTACCCCTCAAAGAAGGAGGGCGTCTCCTGACCTCAAGCTCATAAGCCGGGCTTCATGGAGCTTGCTCAGGGAAGTTCATGCATTTTCCCAAGTTGGAAGTAACTAGACTCCCACCAAGAGCAAATCAAAGAAGAGTAATCACCTTCACCCAAATGTTGGCCAGGCCTGGGAGAGGTGCCCTGTGCTTGTTTTAGAGCCTGCCAAGAGGGCAGCCCAGAGGGGCCCGGAGCCATGAGCAGGGAGAGGCTGCAGGTGTCCTATCTTGTACCACGAGGACAGAGGGGAATGGTGAGACCAGCCAGAGGAGATACGATCTCAAGTATGTCAGTGAGCAATCTCCTGCAAACTAAAGGACACCTGCAAACACAGGGAGCACCCCCAAAGACCAAGCTTCAAGCACCCACTATGTGGATAGGAAACCAGTGCTGGATAGGTGCCGGCTAAAGGAAATATCTCCTGGCTCCTCACCTGTCCTCCTCCCAGGCCACAACTTGCAGGAGCCGGAGCAGCCCAGGAGGCCTAGGAGTAGCCGGCCACCCACTGGCTTTCACTTTAAACCTAGTTACATGACGCTGGACATACTAATCAACAAACAGGCTGTCGGAGAGGTAAATGTGAATGGACAACGTTTTACTATATGCATGATCAGAAAATACACTGGGGTTGCCCAAGACTTCATCTTGGGGCATGAAAAGTGGTCTGAAAGGGAGAACAGAAGACCAGAGTTCTTTCTGTTTTACCTTCTCCCCAACGGCAGCTTATTCAGTGTGACAATTACATAATAATTTTCTTCATATGAATTTAAACCGTGCAGGTCAACAATTTTATTAACCTCTAGTCCTAGGGACAAGACTCTTCAGCACAATTTTACCAAAAAGGAAAAAAAAAAAATTGGCTAAACGACAATCCAGGTTACCTGTGTGGGAGTCACAAGCAGATTGAGGACTCTGGGTCATGCCTGGGAGATAATCCACCCTATTTCCCAGCCAACAGTCCTGAGCCCCATAAACGACAGCTACCTTGAGTTCTTAAACCTCTTGTCCAGCCAGAGGACTAAATGCTATAAACGGGGGCGGTTGTAACATAATGAAAAGGCCACTGAGAATGGGAAGAATTGAGTTTAGCATTGTATTCAATAAAGTTCCATTTAAATTTGAGAGGAAAAGACTGGAAACTCAATAAAAAACCAAATCAGTGGCTGAAAGGGCAATCCTATAACTGATGGCATTTCAGTAACTGCTGGCTATCATCCAAGCCCAAATGCCCAGTGCAGGGAGAGGAAACACTTAATGAACATACCGAATCCATCTAACAGCTTCAAGAGGCACCTCAACAGCAGCTGCTGCTTGGGGACCCAATTAAAAGCCACCTTTAAAAGACAGGAAGGCAATTACATTAGCAGAGTACATTCAAAGGTTAAACCATGTCTTGGGCATAAAAATGATAGAAAGAGTTATGAGAAGTATATTTTATGTTTCCTGAAGTTATTTTAACAAATTCAGCTCAACCACCAAAAATTGTAAAACCCTGCCTCTGCATGTGCCTGAAAATTACTTATTTTCACCCACACATTAAAAACTTTTATATTTGGGCCTTTCTCTGATATGAACTCAATATAACATGGATCTAAGTACCAGACCTGGAATCCCCTTGGGTATGAAATAAAGCAGGAGACACCCTTGACTGTATTCGGTGACCTCTGACCATGGCAGGAACTTGAGGAGAAGCCCCAAAGTACTGGCTCATCATAAAATTTAAGGGAGAATTTTAAAAGAATGATGATCTTGTTTATGTCTTTAAATTCAACATCTTCAATGACAGTGAATTGCTCTTTTTCAGTCTCCCTGGATATTCTTACCCATTTCCAAATCAATTTCTCCAGCCAGATTCTCTCCAGAGCATCAGCCCCATATTTCTACTATTAGAGAGCATTTCAATTATATCCAGAACTGAACTCACACATCACCTTCTGCGGTAGTTTGAAATTCTTTTATGGATTCCAAAAAAGGAAAGATTGTGTTTGTGATCTCATCCATTCCTGTGGGTGTGAGACCCTTTCAATTCAACTACATCAGTGAGGCGTAACTCAGGTTGAGTCTCTGCCCTCTTGCTGGGTCTGTATAAATGGAGACATACATAGGAAAAGAGAGCTCTACCATGTTTGATCCAGCCACGTGAGAGAGTTCTGCAGGAAAAGAGAGAAGCCCAGGGGAAGGCAGAGACCTCGGCAGAGATCAGTGGCCTTCTTGATTTGCCACATGGCCAGACAACAGGATCAACAGTAGCTGACTTTGGTGAGAAACCACCTCTGATGGTGCTTTGATTTGGATATTTCACAGCCTCAGAACTGTAAGCTTTTACCCCCAAATATCCCCTTTATAAAAGTCAAACCATTTCTGGTACTTTGCATTGGCAACCCCTTGGCAAACTAAAATGCCTTCCTTTCCTCCTTCCTACCCACTACTGCCCCTCCTCCAACATCCTGCCTTCACAACTATTTCTTCTATCTTTGTCTTCTCTTTGTCAAATGAGTGCTCACCTAGACCACTGTAGTAGCTCTATCACTGGGATAGCAAATAGAACAGTTTTGAAATGCTTTCCAATTTATGCTCCTTTATCTTCCAGCAGCTCTCTCCCTCCCTGTATCCCAACTGCTATTACAACCCAAAGCATGGGTATGAGGTGGGGGTAGCTAATGGGCCCTCAAGAAGGAGGACAGGATGACCTAAGGAAAGTTCTAGTGAGTTGGGAAGACAAATTGGAAAGATCATTTCTCTTTCAGCCCTGGAGAAGTGTGGGAGAAGAAAAGGCAGAGGCAGATATAGAAAAGCAGAAAGAAGCAGAGAGATACCTGTATTAAAACTTCTCCCCCACCCTGGGCTAAAATCCCAGAAAAGGGTGAGGAGTTAAAAAGGTTAATGACAAAGCCAAAAGCCAAAGAGCTTCTGTACCACTTTCCTTTCGGTACTCTAGAGGATGTCATTTCACAGAGTATACTCTTGCCCCACTCCCCATCCTCATGTCAACATGGGGTGCTGACCATATCACAGAGAAATTGGTGCCACAGCAGAGTTAGGCAAGGAAAGGGTCTGAGGTGAGTCATCCAGAACCTCCTCCGTCTGCTGTGTGGTGTGGAAGTTCCTAGGTGTGCTGTGGAGGACGGTGGAGGGGAGGTGATGGGTGAAGGGTGCTGTCAACCTCAGGAAACTATGCAGCCCCAGCAAGAGCCCCCAAGTAAGCCGAAAGGACAGCCAGGCCCTGCTGATCTGTGAGGGAATGGACCGCAGTTATGGCAGCCCCAGGCTTTTTCAGTAGATGGGACAGAATGCCAAAGGCAGAGCCAAAGCAACACCAGACCCCAGTCAGCACCAGCAAGGCCCCCACCCCTCATACACATGCACACACCTCAGGACACCTAGGCCGCCTTTTCCTGGGATACCATCATAGGGAGGCTCAGAGGGAAGAATGAATTACCTAGAGACCCTTTACATTACTGGAACAGGCTGAGTTCATGCCACTCAACTAAATGCAGGTTCTTTTTCCTCCACTTATCCAGTGGGGAGGGTACTTTAAGGAGAAAGTCAGGCTAAATTTAGAGTAGTTTTTTTTTTTTTACAATCCAAGTATAGTGAGGATAAATCTGTGACCCTGCCTCCAATCTTTCCCAAATCCCTCTACTGCAAACAAGTTAGCAATAAAAGATAAATATAAACTTTTATGTCTGTTTACAAACTTTCACTGGTATGCTCAGACTCTAAGAACAAACCTTATGGAAGCAGAAGATGCTTTCCACAAGCTGGCCTTACTTTCCATTCTGAGCCTTGTTTCTGCCATTTCCTCCAATGCCGCCATATTCCAGTTATATTAACATATCACTCCCCCAAGATGCTAAGCTCTGCCCTCAGCCTCATGCTACTGAGTAAAATCTGTGGAATCAGTCAAAGCTAGATGCCAATCCTGCCTCCTCTAAGTAGTAACTACAAGGTAGGAGACCTTGGGCAAGTTACTTCATCTTTCTAAGCCTAGTTTCCTCCTCAACAAAATGAGGACAATGGATACACACCTCACAGGACTGAATTAGTTAACAGTGCCTGGCACCTGCTAGGCACTCAACAAATGTTAATTTTCTTCTCTATTAGTGTATCTCTGTCATGTCATACTTGGATTTTCCCTTCATCACCAGCCCCTTCTCCATCTAGCAAATTTGCAGACACACTTCATGACTTAACCTGAAATGGCATTTCAGCTAAGAAGGCTTCCCTGGCACCCTCTGGCAAAAAGGAGTTACACATCCTCTGGGTTTCAATAGCCCTGTGGACCCTCTTCTCTCACATTGCCTTAGAGTTGTTCACATATGTGTCTCTGTCCTCCGCCAGCCTTGTCCTCTTGTATCCTCACTCCTAGCACTGTGCCAGAAAGAGCAAGCCCTCAATAACACTTGGGGAATGAACGATCAACAGTAAAGAGACATGAGGTGTCATTAGTCTAACAGATTTACTTCAACCAGCCACACAGGACAATCTATTTAATTACTATATAGTCATACGCAGGTAACCATCCAGAGCATAGATGGGATCTGTACAGAGATCTTTTTTAAAGATTGCTCTAAGAAAAAGAAGGCCCTTCTAGCTACCAAATAAGTCTCTTTGTCATAAGTCATGAAAACCAGAACATTATGATGATCTCACAAACCCATAGTATAGCAATAGGAACAGATACCACAGGTTGGTAGGTTCACCAAAGTTTCTTACCTCTTACCTACAATGCCAGGAAGATAACATAATGGACAAATTTAGGAAATTTAAATATTCAGAGTCTTATTGGTATCATAGCTTTATAAGAATTTTCATTTTCTGTTTCCTGGCTTTTACGATAATGAGTTTTATTGCCATTTATAGTGTGAGTTTTTGCAAAGAGGACATATTTAATCCAATGGAGAATACAAGCTCAGTTAAAACCCTGGTCTTAAGCTTCTAAAATTTGTGGCTAACAGTGGCAATTTCTGGAGGGATGGTATTACAAGACTACTACCTCTACTTTCTTTATTTCTTTGAATCATTTAAAATAAACATGCATAGCTATATAATCAACAAAAATATATATATTCTCATTTTAAACTTTTGAATCATTGACAATAAACACCTAGAGCTATGCAATCACCAATAAAGGTATTTATTCCATTTTGGAAACTAAGTTCCAGGTCTTTAAATGGTTTTTATACCTACAGAAAGTAAATGATGGTGGTCAAATCAGTGGTGTTCAAATTCAGACTAAAAACCACTTTGGATTTTTTTAAAAGTCTGCAACAGAAAAATAATTTCTAAAAAGAAAAACAATGCTGCTCCACAAGTATTATTTGGATGGCTCTGCAAGATTTTAAATTAGTACTATGTTCTTTAAGTTTTTCAGTTTTAGATTAAGAGAACCAAAGCCTTGCCCCTCACAGATATGCCAATCCTCTCTCTGCAGCCACTGAGGATTTGAGAAAAATCCTTTCCCCAAGGAGTCAGGGAGGGATGGGAGGTGCCTCACAGGAACTCTCTGGGGTTTCCTCCTCTCGGGCTGCCTGATCTGTGACACCACAAGTCAGGCCCTGGACGGATAAAGAAATGGGTGCATTCCAAAACATCCTTGGCTTTATGACTTGCCGCAACACACACGTGGGACTAGTAATCACAATAACACAGCAGGCTGGGGCACTGCTGCCCCCAGCACCACGTCACGGCGCTAGAGCAGGTGAAACTCTCCCTCCCTACCTGGGCCCTGGTGTCCAGCCTTCAGCCTGATCTCTTCCAATTCCTCAGGAATTTGAACCATACTATTCAGTACCTCTCTGCAGCCCAGAGCATATTTCTCCCCCTACGCCCCCATGGGTTCCCACGACCATCCATCCTATGCAGATGGGAGACTCGAGTGTTTCAGGAAGAAGATGGATAAAAACCATGGACAGCAATTCTCCAGACAAGGTGCATTTCAAAATAATGTATATGCTCGTGTCGTTCTCCCTTTCTGTGATTCATTCCCTCCTCCACTTTCCCCCTTTTTCCCTTTTCTTCTTCCTTCTGTAACTTCTTGTAAAGTAAAGATGAACTATATTTAAACATTTGACGTACTGATGAAACTGAATTTTATGTTCCTGTTACTTGTTTTGATTCTGAGGCATTTAACTTTTACATATCTCAAAACTCACCCAAAGATGTCTGGACACCAGAGGCAAACAAAGCACATAGCTTCATGAAAGTAACACCCCTCGGCAGGCTCTATTTGGGAATATATGAAAATCTATTTTCCCAACACAACATGATTAGTCATTTAAAGTTCCCATATTCATGATTCTTTCACTCCTTTTATTTGAATCTGTAATTTTCAATATATCCACTAAATATAATTCTCAGAGGTTTAAGTCTTCAAATTGTTACAGCACAAAGTGTAAACCATAATGTAAATTATAGACTTTGGTTAGGAGCAATGCTTCAATATTGGTTCATCAACTGTAAAAATGTAACACACTAATGTAAGACGTTAACAATAGGGAAACTGTGGGGGGGGGGATAAGATATATGAGAAATCTCTGTACTTTCTGTGTAATTTTTCTGTAAATCTAAAACTTCCCAAAACAATTTTTAAAAACTCACCCAAAATGACACTGAGTTATCATTTACATTCAGGGAGAATCCATTAATGTTTTCCTTGTATGCACTGGCCCTTTATAAGAGAAAAAGAACCCATCCCTGAGTCATTGAGACACAGAAAGGCCACTCTAAATCTGACTTACTGCCACTGTCCTCGTGTGTGAGAGAGAGATAAGAGGAGAAAGATTGAAAATAATTGTAAGGTTAGCGTAAAAAGGAGAGAAACACTTATTAATGTTTCTTAATATCATTCCCTCCCCTTCTCCTACATGTTTACTCATTCGGACTCCCTGCCAATGAAATGTTCCTTGCAATGAGCTTCTCTGCCCAGTTCATCTGCTCACTATCATGCCAGCTGGTGGGGCACTAACTGAAGAAGAAAAGTCTATAGCTTTACCCTTGACCCAGCTCCATCAGTTTCTAGGAGAGAAAACATTTCACTCTCCTGCTTCTGTGACTTTTTAAAATAAACTGAGGTCATTTCTTTTCCATAGCTCTAACTCACACACACTTTCACCACCATAGAAGAGTCTGTGTAAATTAAAGGAGAATGATTTTCCAAGTGGCTTGGAAATGTAACCACATCATGGCTACATTAAAGCTTGCTCTGTATTGTTAAAACATGCATCGCCATGGGAAAAATACAATTAATGTAACTTACAGACCATAATTAACAGCAACATTGTAATATTCTTACATCAACGTCAAAGAAGGTACTACATCAACGCTAAGGGTCAATAATGGGGGTGTGGAATTTTCTCTTTTGGACTAAAGAAAACGTTCAAAGGTTTACTGAGGCAATGACTGAACAACTCTGATAAAAATGAGAGCCAATGAGTGTACATTTTGAATAGAATGTACAAGGCATTGGACTGTATAACACAGGGAACCATGTGGTGGAAGATGGACTGTGGCTAACAGTACAAATATGAGTGTTCTCTCATGAACTATAACAAATGTACAATACAAATACATAGTGTTAATAAAAAAGAGGGTATATGGAAAAATATACCAAGTGTACACTATGGGCCATAGTTAATAGTCTGATCCTGTTCTTTCATAATCTGTAACAAATGTTCCACAACAATGTAAGGTGGTGGTGGGGGGGTGATGTACAGGAACTCTGCACATTATGCGTGATTGTTTTGTAAGCTCACAACTTCTCTAATTTAAAAAAAAAAAAAAAAAAAGAAAAGGAAAAAAAAACATGCATCATATCATCCAACAGCCTCCTCCAGGTCTTCTTAGGAACTAAGGTCTAAGATGCTGAAGACTTTTTCTCTTCCTTCCAGGTTCACTTCTTTTTCAACACTAGGATGCAGAGTCCTTGCTATGGGCACATTCACTTCGGTATGAGCTGATTTCCCAGGTTCACACTACAATCTGAGCAGTGGAACCATAGAAGGCAGGCCACCAGGATTCTCGTCCTGTCCCAGTGGCCACAATGGAACTCCAGCCAGTTTCTCTTTATGCTCAGCTTGTTCTTGGGCTAAGTAGAGACAAGGATACTCCCTTACAAACCCTCAAGATGAGTATCAAGTGCAAAAACACACATCTAAGTGCCTTGAAAGCATGAGGTGTGTCTTGTCATTGCTGCCTACGATGGACCTGCCAAATCTCACCCAGGAACCTGTCCCCTCAAGTGTGCTGAGGACACTGGACACTGTACTTGTTTCACATCTGCAAAACTGGGTACTTTCAGTTTCCCTTATTTTCTCCCCCTGCTTTCTTCTGGTAAAAGTGCTAATGCATAGGGTAAAGAAGAAGAAAGGGATGTATTAAAATTATGAACCAGTACACTGGGTATTTGATAATTAAGAAGAGGTCATACTGTCTTTGTTTCTACGATTGTTTTGTTTTTGTGGAGTTTTTCCATGGTTGATTGCTAGTCATAATGAAAAGATTTCTAATCCTGCCAAAGGCTAAGAGGAGTTCATATTTCGAGACTTCAACAGCATGCAAGAGCTGCTGAGTGACTTGTCCCAATACAAGCCAACACTGAAGTGTTAATTTAATTTCAAAACATGAATAAAGCAAAGTATTTTCATGCATAAAATCCATACTATGCCATAATATCAGCATTTTAAGAAGCCCCTCAGTATATATTCTTCTATTAAACATATTTTAATGGATATGAATTTAGCTTATATTCCAGCTCAAAGAGTAGAGTTTACCTCTCACTATAGCTCTACTACAACAAATAATACCTTCAGTCTGGATTTCAAATTTCCCAAGAGCTGAATCAAATTAAACTGTGCTCATTGGAGAGGGACAAGGATGGCAAAGAGTCAGAAAAGCTGTCATTTTAAGAATGGCCAAAAAGAACCTGATTTATCTGGTTAGTCTTCAAATTTTTAAAGGATATTCATATAAAAATTGGAGGAGAGAAACTTTCATCGATCAAGAGATCTGAGCTCCCATAAAATAGCCGGCATAAGGAAAGCTCGTGAAAAGGAACACGTGATGCCGGGGGCTTCAGGCATCGTTCCTAACTCACAGGGGAAGGCAAAGGCTCTTCTCCACGTTAAATTAACTTCACAGACAAGATCTTGACCTTCTCTTGTATTACCACTCCAGACAGGGACGGATGTTGAAGGTAATGTTTGATGTATGTTATTGGCTTCACTCAACACCACCAGCACCACCCCTCATTTACTCATCTTTTAGAGAATTATGTCTACCTCTGGTCAGTCACAGAGTGACTGAGGAGCATGCTTGTGAATGCTGTCACTATTGCTCCTCTGTCTTTTTTTAGTGAAGTGACTACACTTTGCCACCATTCACATGTCCATTCCATCTTTGTCTCTCATGAGCTAATCTCGAACCTCTAACTTCACTGGTCCTAAAGAATGAAATTTCCAAAGCCTTTTATCCTCATGTCATCATTCTTATTTTAACTACTGGCTTCTTTTATTTTTCATTTGCCAGAGTATAGACTCTCTTATGCAAAAAAAAAAAAGTAAAATGAAATTGTATACTGTTAACACTTGGGGTAGTTTGCATCACTAAGCAGAGGTGAATACTTAGATGGAGACTTGAGTGAATGTTACAGTTCCTCTGCTGTTCTTGGGGTCCTCTGTCAAAGAGGGACCATGGTTACACTAAAAAAAAAAATGGAATAGAATGCCTAGGCCAGTTGACCATCTCTTAGGGGTGTTTAATAAGGGATTCCTTAGAAAAAAGAACCAAATGGCCTCATTCACATATTTTGAATATTTTTCAAATTAGCCATAGTGGGCATATATATTTTAAAGATATGAATATAAATAGTATTATATGTGGTAAAGATGTGAATAATAGTCAGGGCCTATTAGAAAATTCCTGCATCAAAACAAATAAACGTGATGGTGAACATAACTATATGAAAAAGAAGGCTTTTCGGTATGCATTTATTTATAAGTAGAAAAATATACAATGAATACTAGAAACACTTTCGTAAACAAAAGTACTTAGAGCACATCTGGTGAACATGTCTGGCTATTAAATACCATAGGAACAGGATTAGGAAGGAGCTTAAAATGTTGCCTGAATGTGAACTACTAATGATGGGTTTTTGCTGGGCCTCTTTCCCTAAAAACACTTTTAATATTAAAAAGACATTTTTAATATTATCATTCGCTGATAGCTGAAAGCTTATCACTGTCAGTCATTTAAAAGAAAATGACAGTCTCAAATCTCCAACAAGCAGAAAGAATAAGAATACCAAACTCTAATACTGGAAAAGAAAATTCACACATGTACTTGTGCATAAGCCAGAACTTTACATTTTTGCTGCTTCTCCAAAAATCCTTCAAAAGCTAAACCGCTCTCAATTTCTCCACAGTGGTGTATTTTTAATTTAGCTTATGCTGCATTCTTATTCTCTTTGAGGAATACAAAGCCGGTGATCTTGTTTTGTGTCTCATGCATTTGCCTTTTTTTTTAATTGTGAAACTAAAAGCCAAATAGCATCACTTCTGTCTACATTATTGAACACATGTGAAAAAGCTTGTTTTTTTCTATGAAAATAATACACATACATCATACAAATGTAGAAAATATAGAGAAGCAAAATTATAGGGGGAAAATCATGCATAATCTCAATGCCATTCAAAGACAACCACTGTCAAATTTTTATATATTTCAATCCAGTCTACTTTCTAAAACCGTTTTAATACAGCTGAGCTCATGCTGCTTACCTAATGTTACTCCAGTGTTTTTCAGGTAACATGATAAACTAAGTATTTTTCCATTTTGTCTAAAAATTTCAGTAAACACTTACAAAGCCTGTGAACATTGCACAGAGAAGATATACTACATTTTGCTTAAAATGCATTTGCCTATTCTTTGAAACATTTAGAAAGTTTTCGATTATTCCTTATAATACATAAAACTTTTTATTTGAATTTTGGGTTATTCTGTTGGTGGGGGTTCTCAAGAGTAGGTGAAAGACTACAAATGTTTTTAGACTTTCTTTAGGGATTCTTTGTCCCCATGTTTGCCAAGGATGACGTGAAGACATCTGATTGCTATGATAATTAGCTACTGAACAGCACCAATTCCACAATTTCAGTGGCACAGTGGTCCCATTTGTTACACTATAACTGGAAATTATAATCAGTTGAATAGTTCCTACCCTCTATAAGCTTACTTTCTCAGAGGAGCTTCATTAACTTGGGCAGCATATGACGATGTTGATACATATGTTTGGCATGATGACAATAATATCTATTCAATGCTTAATATACACCATGCATGGAGTTAAGAGTCACCCTGCATCGTATCATTTAATTCTCATAATGACCCCATGGTTTATTCTCATTTTATAGATGAGGGGACTGATGGTCATTCCAAATCAGAGCCTATGCTCTAGTTGTAGGTTCACACCCACAGTTATGGATTAAGTTTAAGAACATGTTTTTCTGGAGGTACATACACCTCCAAACCACCACACTGAGCTTCAGTTTTCCCATCTAAAAATGTAGATAATAGTTGTACCTACCTCATAGCAATGCTGTGAGGATTAAATGCAGTATTGCTATTTTCATTAACAGACTTGTTTGCTCCATTCTAGCTCTTTATTTGCAAGGTCTGAGCAAATGGACTCAAAGCTCCAGATTCAGACTCCCCTTCGATGTCAAGGCCAGGCCACACTGCCCCACATGGTTGGAGGATGGGATGTGCCCAGATTAATGAATTGGCCCGTGTTTCTCAACTGACTGGTTATTCTTCGACACATGACCCACTGGTGAGAGCGCTATAGGGGAAAAGGAAAACAAACCTCTAACAGAAGGGATATAGGGTTCTCTAAATTCATTTATCCAATTTTCAGATAGTCTCAAAATTTATTAGACTATAAAATGACCTTTATTCTAGAGGCACTAGTGATTCATTTTATTTTCTGGAGCTGGAACCTGAGATAATGGAAGCTGTGTTTTATAAGCATCAACCAGGTAACAATGTACAACCTTGTGCAGGAAATCTCTGCATTGTTTCAAACCAGGGCTTTTTAAATGTTAAAAAACCCAACAGTTATGATATATTTTTACACATCATCCAGCAAGATGTTTACAGATTCTGCATATAGTACTGATTTTCATGAAAGCAAGAACTGAGATTTTGATCTCTTTAACCCTAGGGCTTGACAGTGCCTGACACAGAGTAGGTGCTCTGTAATATTCACTGAATAAATACAAAACTATATTTACCATAACCACAATGACCACAGTGTATGAGAAGAAAAAAAAAAGGTGAGGGACCAGCTAACTCCCACCACCACAGCAGTATGACTTCTGGGGGAAGCTGACACTAGAGTGCTCTAAGGGCACTTGGTGCCAGTGGGGAAGAGCAGTGTCAGCCTCAGGGCTGCTCAGGACGGTTCATGAAGGAGCAGACTCTCCCTGCACCCCTCAGGAAGGGCCTGCTTCACCGTACTGAGGAGGCTCTCAGGGACCTGAAAAGGGCAATGTAAATTCTCAGGTTGTTGAGCTTCAGAACCAGCAAAAAGGCAAAAGTAAACAAGTTCACCCTTCCTTCCAACAGAGGAAAGAACCACGGAAGAATGTTTCTGGAAAGACTGGTCAATTTTAAAACACAATCAGAGGCTTTCTGAACAGATTACACTGTGAGAGGAATAAGCATTATGATGGCATCTGAATGAGCCAAAATACATATGGTGGACACTAATACAGGAGCAGGAAGTAGATTACCTGCTCCGGGGTATGAAAGTACTCAATTTTAACTGATTTTCAGCCATATCCCTTTCTACCATGTCCAAGTCTTTCTACTGACTGCTCTGAACTGGGACTTAACTTTTGGAAACACCTTACACTTTCAAAACTACCGTGGCTTAACCAAAGCCATTAAAACCAAGACTTTCCACTTTTAAAGGTCCTTCAGTCAGCATAAGAAGCCTATAAATGAAATCAAGATCAGCCTGAAAGGCAATCAAAATGGGATCCTAATAGAAAACTGTGTACCAAGTATGAGTACAGCAAACTCACAGGTAGGTAAAGACCACTCAAAACCTAAAGTGGAAAAAAACTGACAGGAAATTTACCTTTGGGTAAAACAAATTTGAGTAACTTTGGTTCTATATTCATCCAATTTTTGAAATGCGTGTGCATTTATTTTTATTAAAAACACACAGACATTCAACCAATTAAAAAACATTAAAATCCCAGTTGTTTCCAGAAATAGAAAAGGAAAAACAGCAATTAAGGACTTTGGTGTAGTGTGGGACTTTACTGAGGCCTTGATGGAAATATTTCCCTTCACATCTTGAAAGCTTTTTGTTATACTACTCAGGAAAATTTTTGAACCTGGAAGAGACCTTAAAGACTGCCTGAAAAACTGCTTCATTCTGCAGCTGAGGAAACAGAGAACATGACCTCAGACACACTCGTCAGGGGCAGACGGGGAGCACTGACCCAGGACTCCTGCCTCCTAGCAACACTCTCTCTATCCCCAGCCTCTGCACCACCCAGAGCACCCCGTCCGTTTTCCAGAAAGCAAAAGCAAAAGGCACCGCAAGGTAACAATGACACTCCACTCGTAGGTATACACTCAAGATAAATGAAAACATATGTCCACACCAACACTTGTACACAAATATTCATAGCAGCATGTTATTTATAGTAGCCCAGAGTGGAAAGCCCCCAAAGTCCATCAACTAAGAATGAATAAACAAAATATGGAATATCCATACAACATAATATTGTTCAGCCATAAAAAGGAATGAAATACTGACACATGCTACAAAAGGGATGAACCTTGAAAACATTATGCTCAGTGAGAGAAGCCAGACACAAAAGGCCACCTCTTATATAATTGCATTTAGATGAAATGTCGGAAATAGGCAAATCCATAGAGGCAGAAAGTAGATTGGTGGAGGCCTAGGGCTGGGGGCAGCAAGGAATAGAGAGTGACTGCTGAAGGTATGGGGATTCTTTGGGGGATGATGAAAATATTCTGGGGTTAGATAGCGGTGATGGTTTCAAGACCTTGTGAATACACTGAAAACCACTGAACTATACACTTCAAAATGATGAATTTTTTTTTCATTTTATCTTCAAAGAAGCTTTAAGTTACAGAAAAGTCACATAGGAAATATAGGGATTAGTAGCAATACTTCAGCGTGTTAGTCAATTGTAACAAATGTACCACACTAATGAAAGACGTTACTGGGATAAGTGGAGGGGGGGAAGCAAATGGAAATCCTCTATTTTTTTATGTAACCATTTATGTAATCTAAAGCTTCTTTAAAAAGAAAAGAAAAAAAAAATTTTAATGGAAAATATTAAGGGATGTGAACTATATCTCAATAAAGCTGCTAACTAACGTGTGTGGATGTTCCTGTGTGTGAATGCACAGGTAGTCTCCTATCTTCCTTCCCAAGCAGCTGAAAACAAACACCAAAAACTTGCCGGCACTCGCTGCACTTCTGTTCCAAGTAAAGGGCGATGTCACACCAACGGAAAAACAATCAGCTAACTAGATTAGCGATTCAATCAGGGCACATACTCGCCTTTTACATATTTCTTGCCCTGCAGTTGTTACATTATCCAGACTCAGGGGCTCCTGACTTCATTTGTCAAGATGGTAAATTCACCGGAGTCATTTCAACTGACAAAACGACCGGCCTAAATGGTCGTGTATACCATTTCATGTAACAAGCCATCCTGGCCAAAAGAGCCACCTGCTTTAAAGAACGAACCTTATTAAGATGTAAGAAACGCAACTGCTTCAAACTGTTTGACCAAGTATTTAGCTGTCTGGTGATTGTCACTCACAAGCCAAGTCGGTGGAATGTTGCTCTTGGACGGGCGGGCTCATGGCCCAGCACACATCCAAAACAGTCTCTTAGCAAGCCCAATTCTCACTCATAGAAAGTCCACGGACTCACTGGTAAATAAACGGCACTCTGAGCAGAAGGTGGATCGTTTCTCCAAAACAAGAACAGCATGCAACAAGCAATGAATCGACACCTATCATATTTCAAAATCAAGGAAGAGAACTATAATCCAAGTATAATCAAAAAAGCAGTAGTCGAGCATTATTTTTTTTCCACTTTTAAATGACAGGAAACTGCTCATTGTGTTTAGAGTTCAGCGGCAAACGAGAACTTTATTCTGGCTCCAAGCCTCAGATCATTTCAGAGAAACTTGAATGCTCTTAGGCTGTGATCAAGCCCGCTTGCCAACATGAACACAAACAAAAAGCACAGAAGTCAACTCCCAGTTCTCATTTCACCAACAGCTCTGGGGCAGGGCTCCTTTGTTTCCAGTCAGGAATTTTTAAACAGAAGGGTGGGCATGTGTGCGACTGACTAGCACTGTTGTTAACTTTGCATTTGATGTAAAGTTAAGTGATCCTCTCTCTAGTCAAAGCCCCCTAATTGTTATCTCTAGGGCTCTCTTCAAATATCTAACACAATGGTAAACATTTCAGAAGGCTAGGCTTCTTTCTCTCAAAGTAATCCAGAAAAACAGACATTCTGTTTATTCAGATTATCAGTTCAGCTTCAGAACTGGCTCTGTGCTAGATAGATTTCTGTTCTGATGCTTACAATCAAAACAAGTTTTTGTTTGTTTTTATGAATAAATCTTAAAGTCAAAGCCAACTTATTTTTCCTTTATTTAAAAAAAGTAATTAAGGCAAATGCCTTATGATATAAAAAATTGAGAGACTCCACAGCTACTCACCTCTGACAAAAAAAATCAACCACTTTGACCATATTCAAGAGAGCCTCATTGACAGTATCTGTCTGGTTTGAAGACATCCGAAAAACAATTTTTTCCATAAGCAGCACAATGACAAAAGCCAGTTCTATCATCTGCTTGCCAAACATGTCATAATAAATGTAATATAATGCTGATAATTTATTGTCAGGGAAAATGATAATCCCATCACCAAATAGTCTATCAGACAGTGAGATAATATCTTACAATATCCTGGAAAATGATGGCTTAATTATAAAATTTCCAGATCTGAACAATGCACGCTCTTATTTACATAGTCTTAATGTCCACAAATACAGATACATTTTAAAATCCACATCATCACTAAGTAAAGATACAGTGAAGATAGGTATTTTCTTTTTTGCTTCTTCCAAAGATGCAAAAATTACCCAGTAGTAATCAAAAGCTCCTGTACTTTAGTATTATATGAACACTTGTTTAAAATGACAAAACTGCATATCTGAGACACAAACAATATTACGAATGGATAAGTGACCACAAGTTATTGCCGAGATGCTCCTTAACTAATATTTTTTTCCTTCATCATTGATCATTTAAGACTAAGCAAATGAATGACATCTAAAAATTTTAATTGTGGTAACATATACACAACACAAAATTTCCCATTTTAGCCACTTTCATGGGTATGATTCAGTGGTATTAATTACATTCATAATATTGTGGTACCATCATCACCACCCATTAACAAAACTTTTTCATCACCTCAAAGAGAAACTCTATACCCACTAAACAAAAGCTTTCCATTTCCCACACCCAGTCCACCCCCAGCCCCTGATAACCTGCAATCTATGGTCAGTGTTTATGAATTTGTATATTCTAGGTATTGTATCTAAGTGTAATCATGCAATATTTGTCCTATTGTATCTGGCTAATTTCATTCAACATGATGTCTTCAAAGTTCACCAGTGATGTAGCATGTATCAGCACTTTATTCCTTTTTATGTATGAATAATGTTTCATCATATATTTATACCACATTATGTTTATCCATTCATCTGTTGATGGACACCTGAGTTGTTTCCTCCTTTTGACCACTGTGAATAATGCTGCTGCTAACACTGGTATACAAGTATCTGTTTGAGTCTCTGTTTTCAATTCTTTTGGGTATATATTTAGAAGTGGAATTACCAAGTCACATGGTAATTCTATGTTTAACTTTTTGAGGAACTGCCAAACTGTTTTCCACAGTGGTTGAACCAAGTTATATTCCCACCAACACTGCAGCAAGGTTCCTATTTCACTGCATCCTCATCAATACTTACTTTCGTTTTGGGGTTTTTTTGTTTTGTTTTGTTTTTATACTAGCCATTCTAGTAAGTGTGAAGTGGTATCTCATTGTGGTTTTGATTTGCATTTCCTGATGACTAATGATAGTGATTTATATATTTTCTTTGGAGAAATATCTATTCAAGTCTTTTGCCTCTTTTTAATTAGTTGTTTGTCTCTTTGTTGTTGAAATGATAGGAGTTCTTGATCTATTCCAGCCCTTAACAGATACATGAAAGTCAACATGCTCTCCCACTGCGCAGTTGTCTTTTCATTTTCTTGATTATGTCCTCTGATACAGAAGAGTTTTTAATTTTGATGTAGTCCCATTTACCTATTTTTTCTTTTGTAGCTCATGCTTTTGGTGTCATATCTAACAATCCATTCCCTAAAATGAGATCCTAAAGCTTTTTCCCTCTGTTTACTTCTAAGAGTTGTATAATTTTAGCTCTTACATTAAGGTTGTTGATCCATTTTGAGCAAATATTTGTATATGGTGTGAGGTAAAGGTACAATTTCATTCTTTTGCATGTAGCTACACAGTTTTCCCAGTACCATTTGTTGAAGAGACTATTTTTCCCCCATTGAGTGGATAAGGCACCCTTATCAAAACTCAATTGGCGGGAAGCAGATGTGGCTCAAGTAATTGGGCTCCTGTCTACCATATGGGAGGTCCAAGGTTCAATTCCTGGAGCATCCTGGTGAAAAGCAATCTGGCCCACACAAGAGTGCTGGCCCGCACAGAGTGCTGGCCTGCGCAGAGAGCTGGCCCAAGCGGAGAGCTGGAACAGCAGAAGATGCAACAAAAAGAGACACAGAAGAGAGACAATGAAAGATGCAGTAGATCAGGGAGCTGAAGTAGCACAAGAGGTTGAGCAGCCTCTCTCCACTCCAGAGGGTCCCAGGATCGGTTCCCGGTGCCACCTAAAGAGAGGACAAACAGACACAGAAGAACATACAGAGAGCAGACAGCGAGCACAAAAACAATGAGGGGTGGGGGGATAAATCTTTGGGGAAAAAAAACTCAATTGGCCATATGTGTGTGGATTTCCCTCTAGCAGCTCTAGTTATTTTAGTAAATACTTTGATCAAAACATAGCACTGAATTCAATATCCAGAATACAAATGCAGGAAACAAGAGCAAATATTAATTGGATATATTGAAGGGAAGAAATAAAGCTGACAGATTACATAACTACTCCCTCTATAAATGGGAATGGATGTTAAAGCCTAAATATTCCACCTTTACTTCCTCTAGCAAAGCAAAACTGGAAGAAGGAAAAGTTGGTAGCTATTCATTTCAGAAACCAACTCTCCACTAAATTATATAAAGTATTTTACCAAGTGGAATACCTAAGCAATGCAAAGTCATTTGGAAAAAAACCTACAGTGATGATCAAATTATCTAATTCCACATATATATGTCTCTTCATAGATAAACTAATTAGATGAACACATGTCCAGTGAAATCTATGAACCATTTCCTCCCACACCCTAGAGTTCACCAATTCTGCCACAATTGAGGACACAGAAGACCAAGACCTCATTCAAACAAGTGGATGAGGGGAAGTCCAGAATTCCCTTCCATTTAACACAGATTTCTGAGCATCTACCACGTGGCAAAAACTGTGGGAACTGTTTCTCTATCAAGATGAAAATCTCTTCTTCTCAGACCTCAAGGAGGTTACAACCCACAGCAAAGCAGAGTCAGTGTAAAATTAGGTGCCAGAGGAAGTTGCTCTTAGTTTTCAAAGGAGAATAGTATGTGTGCATCTCTGTGATAAAGTCATTTGGGGCATTAAAACAACCGCATCCACATCATACCATTCTCTTGGCCCAGGAGGAGGATCTGTGCTCTAAAAGGAGGGAGCCCTGAAATTTGAATGCAGAGGAGTTTCTTCAAGGCCCCAAAGGAAAAGTAACAAGAGCCTGAAAATGGCAGGAGAAACTGAGGTGTTTATGTGCAAAAAGAATAAAGCACATCAAGACTGCAGGGATACATGTTTCAGGGGCACTAAATAGTGTGCCCAAAGTCTATGGAGTCCTGTGGGAACACAAACCTAGCTATGACTCCAACTCAGACGGCAATGCAGCCTAACAAAGGCAAGTAACTCATTGCTCAAACCTGTGATTAGCTCATAATATCTTATCCTTGATTAAAATTATCCCACAGAAGACCTATGTAATAATGACTTACTTCATTTATAAATCTTTTTAAAAAAAAAAAAAAAAAAAAAAAATGCTTTTTTTTGGATAGCAATTGTATTTATCAAGAGTGAAGGCATACTAAAAAACAGCATAATAAGGAAAAGTGTAGGATCACAAATGCAAATATGATCTGAATCTCTTTAGAACAGTGATTCTTGACTAAGACTCTGTGCACCCATGAGTCTGGAATATATGTCTGACCTATTTAAAAGGTAAATCAGAAAAAAATATAAAATAATTGTGAGAGCACTCACTCATGAATAACTTGTACCCACTATTCAACATTCTTACAATTCACTGATTCTCTCTCTTTTTTTTTTAAAGAGGTACTGGGGATTGAACCCGGGACCTCATATATGGAAAGCAGGCACTCAATCCACTGAGCTACACCAGCTCCCTGATTCTCATTTTTTAAACACCTAACTGCAGAGTTATAGAGGTTAGGTATGGCAGCAAGAGGCTGGTGTCCATTTATGCAAGCTGTCCTGGCTCATCCATGGTCTTTTGGCTTAATCTGTGGCTGCCTAACAATCTGTGATCTTTTTGCCAGTTGACCAGATGATAAGAGATCAGGGCTGTGGCTCTGTTTGAATTCAAATGACCAAGAATAGTACCAATTAAAGTTATCTGTATTTTGTTCTTTGGATTGAAGAAAACCAAATTGAACACCTATCTTTATTAGAGAGTCACTAGCATGCAGCGATGCATAGAACCAAGCCAATGTATCCTATGAAACTGGCTGCATTCAAACACCAGTCCCACACCATCAGAGCTATCTGCATGTTTTCACAAAGAGCAGGGTTAGATAAAATCAGATACGCCATTGACACTAATTTTACTAGGAAAAAAAATCATAAACCATTGCAAATGACTTCGTAGGAGAGCCTAATTTACTAACATTACTGTTTTTAAATAAGTTGTTTCTGCCTTTTACAGAAGGAAAAACAGAGTAAACAGAGGCAATCATTCAATTGGGACTTACAAGCAAAGCATAGATATATGGCCTCTTTAGTATGTCATCTCAGGGTAGTTGGATATAGTTACATGACAACTCAGGGCTCCAAAAGAGAGTCTGTCATTCAGCCATTCCAACCCAGGCCCCAGGCTATAAATCAAGGAGCTATCTCGGAAGAAGATTTTCCAGCTCCAGCTGTTGCAATCCCCGCCATTTTGAGGCCAGCTGTTCCAGCACCCAACCATGCCAGCAGAGGCCCCAGACTTCATGAGATAGAGATGAGTCATCCCCATTGTGCCCTTCCCAAATTCCTGACCCACAGAATCTGTGAACATAATATTCCAGTTGATATTTTATGCTTCTGTCTTATGGGGTTTTGGGGGGCGGCTAGGGAAAGTATTGTTATGAAACCACTCCCCTCCGCATACTTTTCCCACCCCAGTGCACAGAGCTCAGGCAGTGTACCTGCAGACCCAAACTAAATAAAAATTAAAACACAGCAGGTTCTTCTTTAAAGAAATTGAACTGAGAAGAACTGAAGCAATTGGTATGGATATAGGTGACCCCAGAATAAAACCTGTAACTATTTTGGCAAAGATCAAAGATTTCCCCAGTCATGAACACAGAGAGCCCAGAAAGTCTTCTTAGCCCTTCCTTCTTAAATAGGAATGAGTGGACGAACCTCAACTTCTGAGTAAATCTTGCTCCCTCCCGAAACCCCAACAGGAACAGGTGGCACAGTCATATTAGGATAATTGCAAAGGTTCAGAAAAAAATAGAGTGCAATAACTATAGTCTAGCAACAGTGGGACTGTGCCTTAATTTGCCAGGGCTGTTGTAACAAATACCACACAATGGGTGGGCTTAAGCAAAAGGAATTTATTGTCTCATGTTCTAGAGACTAGAAGGCTTGCTTCCTCTTGGGGTGGGTAGCGTTCTGGCTGGTAATCCTTGGGTTCCTGGGTTTTTCTGTCATATGGCAATGTTCTCTCCTTCCTCTTCTGGGTTTCTGCTGACTTCTGGTAACTGGCTCCTCACTGTGGCCTTCTCTCTGTAAGGCCTTCAATAATCCAGATCATGACCTACCCTCATTCAGTTGAACCACACAGTAACTAAAAAACAGCATCTTTTTGAGGTCCTGGTTATGATGGGTTCACACCCACAGTGATGTGGATTGAGATTAGGAACATGTTGAAGTACAGAAATCAACCTACCACGGTCTGTGTCACCGCTCTCTAAGCTCAAAGGGACAAGAGGAGTATTTATCAAAGTCAAAAAGGTGAGGGTCCACAAAAATGCTACTGTGAGAGCAAAAGTGACCTTCAGGGTAAGTACAAGGCCAATCTGAGGCAACCTCGCAGGGACAGATACAGTGTAATGAATATTCTGGCCTCATTCTCCTCCCTCTTGCTCATCTATTGGGCTCCCCATTGGCCAAACCTAGCCAGACCAAGGGACATAGAAGCTGACAGATGTAATTGACAGAGGACAGAGTAGGGTAAAGGAGGGTAGACAGTGGCATGGCAGGCCATAAAAGAAGACATTCTCTTTACTGTTCAATGAGGAAAAGTAAAGGCAATAAGGAACTCCAGGGAAGGGAAAATAAAAAAGAAGGTCACAGTGCAAATATAAAGCCCACTAAATGTGGCCAAATGTGGTTAGTACATTTAAAAGAGAATGTGTTTGAACATATTTCTTGAAGACAAAAAAAAACTGTGGCATTGGAATCATGGAGAAAGAAATGCAATCAGTGTACATTTCTGTATGCTACAATGAAACCTATTTTCAGTATTGTCTTTAAAAACTAAACCTACAGGTCCCACCCTCCATTCAAGATGGTGGAGGAAGAGGCCTCAGGGCTCTGTTCCTCCACATAAGCTTTTTGAACTGACAGAAACAGCTCTCTTATTGCAAAAAAAAAAAAAAAAAGAAAGATAGAAAAAGAACAGTTAAAGGACTAGAGTAACAGAGCAAACACCGAATCAAGAAAAAGGCCACTTAAAAGTAGTAGGGTTTCATGTCACCCTCCCCAATCCTTTAGTGGGTCAAGGACCACACTCACAGTGAGGATTGCTGTTCTCAGTTCCCAGGAGGCATTTATGCATTTATGCATGTATGTCAGGCACAATCTGTCTGGTAGTGAACTGAGGGACTCACCAACCCAGAACTTGCCCTGAATGTAGAAGGCAGCTCACAGAATTCCCCTACAGAATGCTGTGGGAGAACAGTCAAGACATGTTGCCTGGGGCAGGAGATTGCTAACTGTAGGACATATAGTGCAGTGCCCAAGACCATGAGGAAATTGTTTCCTAAGGAAGAGGGGACTTTGGAACTGTGTAAATGGGGGAATTCCTAGGGTTTCATGACAAGAGGCATGCACAGAAATGATAAGGGTGGCTCCTAAGCTTTGGCCTGGAGCTATCCTCTAAACTGACTGTATGGATAAGAAAGAGAACAATCACACAGATCAATCCGCAAAGATCAAGAAAGGTCTGTCAGTTCCTTCCTTCCTTCCTTCCTTCCTTCCTTCCTTCCTTCCTTCCTTCCTTCCTTCCTTCCTTCCTTCCTTCCTTCCTTCCTTCCTTCCTTCCTTCCT